>JAODAL010002854.1:0-185894 GCA_025379985.1 Phyllomedusa bahiana
TTTGACCCCAACCCTTTTGTCTTAAAAGAGGTCTTAAAGGACAATGGTTTTTCCCCAACAGTGGTGGGTAAACGAAGTTGACTTTTTTGGGTGCTTCATTTTGGGGACCGGATGGGGGATAATTTGCTGATGACGCATTTGTGGCAGGGGACGGGCCGGGGGACGAGGAGGTTTTAAAGAGCTTTTTGAAGGTTCCCAAAAACCCAACTTAAAGGCAGTTTGGCGACGATGTTTTTAAACTTAGTTTCCCAACGGGGCCCATGCCTCCCGATCGGGGCCTGAAGGTCCTGCAACTGACGATCCGCGGGCTTGCGTGTTATCCCCGCACGGAAGGAGCACCTTTCTGTAACTTTTCCCCCTTGGGGTACCCCCCTTTTTTGTCGTTTAAAACCTGCATTTGCTCCATGTTAGAAAATAAAAAATTTGAGAAGGTTGGAATATTTTTTGGAAAAAGCCCTTCCTTTTTTAAAAGACGGAAACCCACGGGTTTTTCTCAAATCCCTCTAATCAAAAAAAAAAATTGTTTGGTTTAAAATTTTTTAACTGCAGGGGTTTAAAAAAAATTTTGGACTGGGAAAAAAGTCCAAAAAAAAAAAGTATCTGTTATGTTTTGGTTTAAAAAACGGTATTTTTTGAACCCTTTCAATTAAACCTGTGGTGAAATAGAAATTGTGTTTAAGTTTTACTTTGTTGCTGCGTCAATGAAACTTTGCTGGGTCCCGCAAAAGGTCAAAAAACAAAAAAACGGGTTATTTTTTGATATAAAAAACGGATTTTTTTGCACCTTTCTTTTCCCAACCTGGGGTTTGGAAATTATAGAATTGCTTTTTTAAAAGGTTTTAAAGTAGATGCTGCGCCCAATGAACAGTGTGGGTGCGAAAAAAGTCAAAAAACACGAAAATTTTTTTTTGTTTTGATATAAAAAAACGGTTATTTTTTGCACCTTTAATTCCCCTGGGTAAATTTTGGGGAAATTTGTTTTTTAAAAGTTTTTCGTAGTTGCTGCGTAAAGGAACGTGCTGGGTGCGCAAAAGCCCAAAAAAAAAACCTAACTGTGATGTTTTCGTACTTTTCACGGGTATTTTTGGCAAAACAAACAACCTTTTGTGACTACAAGATTGCTGGATTGTAATTTAAGTGAAAGGGTGGAAATATAAAACAGTAAAAGGTGTAATGGGAAAAATTGAACACCTATCGAAATGTATTCTGATAAAAAAAAGTGGGTTTTTTGAAGCTAACAAAAAAGCCCCTGCAGTTACTAAAAATTTGTTTACCCAATTTATAAGTTCGGGGCTGCCCAATACCCGGGAAAAATTTTTCAATAGCAAACTGTTAATAAAAAAGATATTCAACTATAATGTTCCCAAAAAGTCTTGGTAAACTTTTTTCCAGTGTTTTTTTATGGATGGAGTTTGTCTGTGTTCGCCCGCGGGGCCCTCCCCTGCTCCCACCCCCGTGAATTTACCGCGGTAGATGCTGGTTTAAAATTCTTAGCAACTAATAAAATCTTCAAATCTCTAATCTAACTAAATTGGAAGGATCACAGCTAATAGTAGAGGTTTCTCTGTGCAGAATTAGACTAATTTCGCTGAGCTGTTTGGCCACAGGTCAGAGCGCAGGCCCTACCCCTATGAGACGTTTGAGAGACACTGAGGCTGGAAACAGGAAACGTTGTTCTATGTAAAACGAGGTCATGTGATTTTTCCACCCAATCGCAACCATACACATCCCAGTCATGACGTCGCAACACACATCTCACCACCTGCTCTATTCTGTAATCTGATTTGCTGGCCACCAAAATCACAGGAAGCGCCTAAAAAAGGCGCAATCTTAATAGATGATGCACAGATTTTAACCTTAATTATCGCATGATCTGGAAATTTCGATCACCATAAAAACCTTGCCGATTTCAACTTTGTCGATAAAAATCGCTCAACACTAATCAGCAGTAAAATAGTGTGTAAGCACTATTGTGACCAGAGGTATCATCCAAAACATATAAACATGTAGTCCGATAGGGGGATGAGCATGGGGGACTGTAAATCACCATCTAACAGTTCCCTATTATAATCTGCCTGAATAGCAGGGACCACGCCCTGTAAAGGGTGACCCCACTCTTTGGAGACTGGTCCTACACACAACTATAAACAACCTCTGTATGAATCTTCTTTAATATCCAATTGTACCTAATATATTTAGTACCCTCGTACCTGCGTTTATCCACTTTAGGTCATGGTTCATCAGGGGACACAGAAAAGGCACACAACTTAGATATATTTACCAAACCTAATATTTACCAAATGTATCCAATGTCCAGAGTCGTCACTATATGAGTGATCGATAAAAAGGATGTATATAGTCCTCAGTCCCCCTAAGGTGATGTGTGGGACTAAGAGAGACCACTACAGTGCTTTGTTATAGATCCACCATAAAGGATGTGCATCCAATTAAGCAAATAACTTCCTTTCTACACCCCCTGATGACGTCTGATGTAAACAGAGATGTAGCGCTCTGCATTTGGGAAAATCCAGGTAGTTTCCCAAAGGGAATACACCTAAGATAAAAGGACTCACCCAGAATAAAAGATCTCCTAGAGGATAGTTATGATACTAAATTTACACGGTCTCCGGGTGGGATTCAGAAATTGTTCGTTCAGTCCTGAGTTTTGGTTTGATATTTTCTTCTGTAGTGCAGCAGTGGTGATAGCGTGCAGAGCAGCAGTGGGATCTATATAAGCTGCCTAATAGTTTTGTGCATATTATGGCACAACCATGCTGAGTGACTCCATCAGATATTTATTTAGCATTTTTGAGTAGTGATACAAGATTATTAAACCAAGAGAGCGCCTCTGATTCTCCCTCTTCACCCCTTCTCGGATCTCTACAGAGAACGTACAGTGAATGACCGATCCTTTGGGATTAGAGAGTTTAATCTTGGCAAAGAAATGGCCAAACCTTTTCAGTATGTAATCTAATTATTTTTACAGCTGAGCTCGGTGCTGGGGACAGGCGCTAATAGCTGGTGGAGGAAGCTTCCACGGTGTAGCAGGCACCTTTCTCAGATTCTTCATTGCTCCATATCAGTGATGGCAACCACTATTACTTATAAAACCAGATTAACACTTGCAAGGTTTAAACCTTTTTTTGTTATCATATTAGATTTTATAGATTTTCAAGGGTCGATTACAAAGGCAAAGAAAACTATAAAGGACTTATCCTCCTCTTTTTTGTAACCGCTCCCAGTTTTATGTTATAAAATGAAATGATAAATGTAAAAGTGCATAGGATAATCCAACCTTACACTGGCCCCAAAGCCCTGACTATTTCATACATGACCATCCTGCTCCTGCCCTCAGCCCTGCTCTGTACTGGAGACCCTGTAGCGGTCAGTGAGTGTGTGAGCTGGACACCACCTAATAGCAGTGACTCCCAGCTCCATTATAATACCCTTTGGGTATTTACTGGATAAAGTGATGAAAGGCAACTTGATACTTCACCCTGTGTAGGTTCTGACCTCAGTACAAAAGTGTAGAGCCGCAAAAGAACAGCCCGGTGGCCTAACATCACAATCTACTAGTCCTTGCTCAAAGAGGCCTACTGTTCAATTTTAATCTGTTTTGCCACCACTGGCCTTGCCATTTGTATGAGCATTTTTCGATAGAAATGTAATTAAATATCAATATAACTTCCAAGGTTATATTTATCAAAAATAATCACATCTGTTTTATTTTTGGCAGGTGAATGTACCAGGAGCTTAGACGGACATATGATATTCTCAGATTATAAAGCAGACAATGGTGATATCACACAAGATACATATGAGGGGCTTTATTCAGACATACCCTCAGCCCTTCCCTCCCAAGATCCGTCACCTGCTTCTTTTAAGCAGGTCCTGTATTCTGATTCATCACAGACTGTTGAGCAAAATAAAAGTCACAGAAGGGGTATAAAACATCAACAAGGTCACAAAGGAGAGAAGCCATTCTCATGTTCAGAATGTGCTAAATGTTTTAGTATGAAATCGCATCTTGTTCATCATGACAGAACTCACACAGGAGAGAAACCATTTTCATGTTCAGAATGTGGAAAATGTTTTACTCAGAAACCAAATCGTGAGAAACATGAAAGGATTCACACAGGTGAGAAGCCATTTTCATGTTCAGAATGTGGCAAATGTTTTGCTCAGAAACCAAATCTTGAGAAACATGAAAGAACTCACACAGGTGAGAAGCCATTTTCATGTTCAGAATGTGGCAAATGTTTTACTGCAAAATCAGATCTTGCTAAACATGAAAGAACTCACACAGGAGAGAAGCCATTTTCATGTTCAGAATGTGGCAAATGTTTTACTGTGAAACCAAATCTTGCTAAACATGAAAGAACTCACACAGGAGAGAAGCCATTTTCATGTTCAGAATGTGGCAAATGTTTTGCTCAGAAACCAAATCTTGAGAAACATGAAAGAACTCACACAGGAGAGAAGCCATTTTCATGTTCAGAATGTGGCAAATGTTTTAATCCGAAATCAGATCTTGCTAAACATGAAAGAACTCACACAGGAGAGAAGCCATTTTCATGTTCAGAATGTGGCAAATGTTTTACTGCGCAATCAGATCTTGCTAAACATGAACTCACACAGGTGAGAAGCCATTTTCATGTTCAGAATGTGGCAAATGTTTTTCTGCAAAATCAAATCTTGCTCAACATGAAAGAACTCACACAGGAGAGAAGCCATTTTCATGTTCAGAATGTGGTAAATTTTTTGCTCAGAAATCAAATCTTTTTCAACATCAAAGATCTCGCACAGGAAAAAGTCATTTTAGATAAAGAACAAAAAGTATTCCCTATTAATCCCTTACTGTTGTAGAAAGTTTTTATTTTACTGACAGGGCAACATTTTTGAAATCTGACATGTGTCAGTTGGAATGGAAATAACGTTTTTAAACTTTTACCTTTCCGAGTAATTCAGTGTCTGTTTTCTTATGATGCATTGTGCTTCAAGATAGTAATAAATTATGGTCTACATAGTCCCTGTTATTTGTGAAATTATCAAAATGTTGTGGACATTTGGAAAAATTTACCATCTTCAAACTTAAAAAATTTATTCAGATATGACAAAAAGTTATATCAGAAAAAATAGTTTACAACTAGCATCTACCATATGTCTACTGTATGTTGGCATAATTTTTTTTAATCTTTTTATTTTTTATGACACCTTCCGGACTTTGGGGTCTCATTTTCATTAGAATACTCTTTAAGCACCATTTCAGGTTTGCAGACACCCTGGGAAGCTTAAACTTAATAGCCACCCCTAAAGAGACCTTAATTTGGAAACTACACTCCGTAAAGGTGTGTTTCAGGCCCTTACAATGTTCATGTGTTCATTGGGGCATGAGTAAAATTAGAAGATGAAACATATACTTGCCTCCCGGTCTCACCTTTTCTGGTACTTTAGTGGTCTTGCAAATGTGACCTGACACCCACTAAATCCTGTGTTCCAAAAGCCAAATACCACTACCTCCCTTGTACGACCTGACATGTACAGAGATATCAGTTTACACCCATGTATAGGATATTGCCAAACTTGGTTGTAGTTGCCTAATGCATTTTGGGGAGCTTTTTTCTAGGATTCTTTGTGAAAATGAAACCTTTTCAGCCAAAACTGAATATTAGTCCTTTATATAAAAGGTTGCACACCGACACTGTAATTTTCAATTCATAGAAAAAACTTTATTGAGCAATATAGTAGTAACCATCGGGCTTCATAAAACATATGGTCAGTATACTTTCATTTTTAAATATGATTAGATTCGTATATTCTGACGTTTCGGTCCCTAATTGGACCTTTTTCAATCGAATCTCTAAAACAATAAAAACAGTAACAACGAGATGTTAGTATATACAAGTTGTTAGTATACACAACAAAATATAATTAATATATTGTTGTTAATGACATAAAAACATTTTTTTAAAACCAATTATTACTCACGTCACAAGTTTTTTACATTTCTTATTCAATTCTTTGAAACTTTTTTTTATACGTATTAGAATACAATGGCAGAAGAGGAAAAGTAATAAGTACATATGCATACATTAAACAAATAGTTAGTCACAAGAATGCAACACAGACGACGGAATCTAATCCATGACGATCAAAAATGAATAGGTAGTCAAGGAGTGAATATCAACCTCTGAACTAATTCAACATACGTTGTTCCAATCACCAATCAAGCTGGTATATGACGCCATATTAAATATGTCAAGATAGTTACTGTGAGTATGAATCATGATATAAAATAGTATAATCCATGTTGTATAAAGGTCTTATATGTATATATATATATATATCTGACTCCCAATCTCATATTAGAGAGAAAGTATAAGTGACGGCATCTCAAGGACTTTATAAAAAGGGGAAACTATCATATAGAGTAATAGATCTAAAGGATGTCCCATTTGTGAACTATAGGTCTCTATAACGATTTACAACAAATTAACCACATCCCAGGTGGATATACTAAAACAGAACAACTACTATTTCATATCATCTAATATCGAGCATTGCTCTAAAGACAAGGCTAAAAATCAAAACGGACCCTAGATCATAGGAACTTACCAGACGCGCGCTGCGCGATGTAGTGTATGGAGCCGGGACAAACTGCAATGAATCTCGCGGCTTTTTATATTGTCCGCGCATGCGCATCACTCTGCCCATGATAGACATGGAGCGCCGAGACATAGGGCTCCACAGCGCGTGCGCGACTTACATCACTCGATAGCAAGACCGGACGCTGTCCACCTACTGCTAACCCTCAATGGAATTCAACGCTGTACGTGCGGATCCAGTATTCAATTATTAATTGTTAGACCCTGGTTTAAAGGATCACACATATAAGACTCAATTGTTATCAGTAGTCTGTAATAAAAATATGAACTTGTGTATATATGAACGGGGCGAGAGCTCATCTAGATATCATAACTAGATTGATGTGTCGTTGCATCTCGCTCCTGATCTTCATCAAATAACCTGGGTATAAAAAAAGAGAGTCTCTTTAAAAATACTATTAATCAGTGGAAGTGGAGAAAGAGAAATTTAATATCTCCAATTCAGTGTAAAACTATCATGATAGATACTCACAGGTATAAACATCATCCAATCACTGCCTACAACATGGTGGAACAGTTCCATAAAAAAATGATTTCAGTTATCATATCATCACAATTATCTAGTCCCATCCAGGAAACAAACAGCAAGGATGTCATTATAATATCCAATATAACCATGAGTCCCAATTATGGCCATATCAACCCTCCCAACACATATTCATGTCAAAAACAAGGAGTGATGTATTAAATTAGAGATTGATACAAAAATCAAATTCTCTGTTAAGTCCCTTTGGGGTCAATGTCTCCAAACGATGGATCCAGAATAACTCTCGTTGTTTTAATAACTGGATTCTATCACCTCCACGTCGAGGTATTTGTACCGAGTCAATAACCTGATATCGCAGCTGTGACACATTATGTTTTCGTTCAGAAAAATGTGCTGGGATTGGTAAAAGTAACTCGTTCCTTCTTATAGTGGATTTGTGTTTTGCTATGCGGTCTCGCACACGCTGGGTGGTCTCCCCAACGTATGCGAGACCGCAAGGGCACTTTATCACATAGATCACAAACTGTGACTCACATGTATAAAACTGTTTGATCCTAATCCGTTTACCTGTCTGCGGATGAGTCAAGTATTCTCCCTTAATAACATTTGAACATTGGCCACAACCCAAACATGGGTAAGTGCCAGTTCTCTGACAGTGCAAAAAAGTCTGTCTCGGGACTTTAATAAAACTGCCCACATCAGCTCTAACTATTTTATCTCGTAAGTTAGAGGATCTCTTGTAACAGCTGATTGGGAGGGATTTAAATTCCTCAATTTTAGGGTACGCTTGGTGTAATAAGGACCAATGTTTGCGTACCGCTCCCTGTATTTTCTCCACAAACGGGTGATACGTGGTAATACAGGCGATGCGTTTCATTTTTTTGTCATTTACCTCATTGGAATTTCCTGTTCCATCGATATATGTTCTTTCTCCCTGTAAAAGGGGGTCAGGATATCCCCTCTGTGAAAATCTATTAGCCATTTCTCCCAACCGGATGTCACGTATGTTCTTATCTGATACAATCCGGTCAACCCTCTTAAATTGGGATCTAGGGAGAGCTTTTTTAACAGATTTGGGATGGTTGCTGTGATACTCCAAAAGACTATTACGGTCCGTTGACTTCTGATAGAGGTCAAAATGTAACCTACCTGTGGAATCTTTCTTAATTAAAGTATCCAGGAAGTTGATCTCCGTTCCACTAAAGTTTACAGTAAAACCCAGTTCTGGATATATCCCATTAAGAAATTCGACAAACTCCGAAATGGATGATTCTTAATCCCCCCATATGCAAAATATGTCATCTATATAACGGACCCAAAACTTTGCATGGTCACGAAATAGTTGATTATTATAGATATAAGATTCCTCTATCTCTGACATATAGGCATTTGCATATGGGGGGCCATATTGGAGCCCATAGCCGTGCCCCTCTTCTGGATGTAAAAGACATCTCCGAAGAGAAAAAAATTCTCTTCCAATATAATCTGGAGTAGGTCCAAACAGAATTCCCTCTGTTCCAGATTCAAGTTCGACCATTTCTCCAATGCCAATCTTGTAGCCCTAATGCCCTTTTTGTGTTCAATTGAGGTGTAAAGGCTATTAAAGGCTATTTACATCCAGAGTCAACAATAGGTCTCCACTATCAATTGATTGAATGACTCGCAGTTTATCTAAAAAATCAGTAGTGTCTAGAATAAACGATTTAGTATGGCGGATTACTGGCGATAGTATCCTATCTAAAAAGATAGCTAGTGGAGACAATATCGACTCAGTAGATGCAACGATGGGGCGGCCCGGTGGATTATCTAATCTCTTGTGTATTTTTGGTAACACGTAAAATACCGGGACGATAGGGTTCTGTTTTGTCAGGTAGTTCACGGTGGACATATCAATAATTTGTTTCTCTAAATATTTAGATAGTATTAATCTGATCCGTTCCTGTATTCTTTTTTCAGGGTTATGTGTTAATTTCTCGTAAGTTACCGTGTCAGCAAATTGACTTTTGATTTCCTGTAAATAACTTTCTTTATCCAAGACAACGATAGCCCCGCCTTTATCGGCTGGTTTTATCGTTATGGAGGTATTATTCTTAAGGGATTCTAATGCCATCCGTTCTTCTGCAGAAACATTTGAAAGATATTTAAGTTTACCCTGTTTTACTTCCATTAGGATTTTATCAATTTAAATCTGTGTTAGGGATATATATGTTTCTATGGGGTGGTGGTTTTTAGGTGGCATATATTTACTTTTCTTAAATAGACCTAGATGTTTAAGTGAAAGTGCAGTCTGATCTGTGGATTCCCCTATTCTGTCATCACTGAATTGAACCTTTAGTCGTACTGATCTAAAAAATCTTTGTAGTTCTTGCTCTAATATAAATGTGTTGAGGGGACAACTTGGGCTAAAGGACAATCCCTTCTGTAAAAGGGAGATCTCAGCAGGAGATAGATTAATTTTAGAAATGTTTACCACGAGTGAGTCCCCCCTTACCTGCGACCGAGTTTGTATATTGGAGCCCACCAGTGGTCTTCTTCCTCTTCCCCCTCCTTGTTTTCCTTGGTTTTTTTTGGCCCTGCCTCGGCCCTGACCTAAAAAAGGTTGATCTCTATAAGAGGAAGCAGAGGTATCACTCTCAGATGACGAAATATGATCATAACCAGAATACATATATCTATCATCATAGGACCTTTCCCATTGCCATCTATAAACACGTTTAGATTGATAGTCCTCTAGATCTCTCAAGAATTTCTTTCTTTTATTGGACTCGATGTATTTCCTATGTTCCTCAATCGTTTTCTCAGTTTTTATCTTGATGTTATTCCAATCTTCTTCTGGAGTACTGGATGACAGTTGTTCCTCTATACAATTAATTTTCTCGTTCAATTCATCAATCGACTTATGTAGGAATTCCACATTAAGTAGCATGATGTCCAATGAACATTTATTTAAAATCCCTTCAAATCGTGCCTTAAAATCTATATCGTCCTGAAAAAGGGTTGGACGCAGATGACAACGAAGGCCTCTTGGAATACGATTATTCCTATAGTATTCCATTAATGTACTGCAATGCAGTTGATGTGCCACTAGTTTGCGTTTCAGTCGTTCGTAATCCCTTGCTTTAAATTCATGATGAGGGACATGGAGAAATTCCGTAGGAAGTTGCATTCTGGCCATAATTTGTTGAGCCATAGAATCATCATAAGAAAAACCTTGTGCCATTGTATTGGTGCTCAAAAGACAAAAAACAGTAAATGTGGAAAATATGTCTTTGGCACTCTTCAGTTAAGGGCGGGTGCACACCAAAAAATA
The DNA here is from genome assembly GCA_025379985.1 of Phyllomedusa bahiana. Lineage (NCBI taxonomy): Eukaryota > Metazoa > Chordata > Amphibia > Anura > Hylidae > Phyllomedusa > Phyllomedusa bahiana. The sequence continues at coordinate 10,463 of JAODAL010002854.1, forward strand.
TGTCAGTCCTTTATATAAAAGGTTGCACACCGACACTGTAATTTTCAATTCATAGAAAAAACTTTATTGAGCAATATAGTAGTAACCATCCGGCTTCATAAAACATATGGTCAGTATACTTTCATTTTTAAATATGATTAGATTCGTATATTCTGACGTTTCGGTCCCTAATTGGACCTTTTTCAATCGAATCTCTAAAACAATAAAAACAGTAACAACGAGATGTTAGTATACACAAGTTGTTAGTATACACAACAAAATATAATTAATATATTGTTGTTAATGACATAAAAACATTTTTTTTAAAACCAATTATTACTCACGTCACAAGTTTTTTACATTTCTTATTCAATTCTTTGAAACTTTTTTTTATACCTATTAGAATACAATGGCAGAAGAGGAAAAGTAATAAGTACATATGCATACATTAAACAAATAGTTAGTCACAAGAATGCAACACAAACGACGGAATCTAATCCATGACGATCAAAAATGAATAGGTAGTCAAGGAGTGAATATCAACCTCTGAACTAATTCAACATACGTTGTTCCAATCACCAATCAAGCTGGTATATGACGCCATATTAAATATGTCAAGATAGTTACTGTGAGTATGAATCATGATATAAAATAGTATAATCCATGTTGTATAAAGGTCTTATATGTATGTATGTATATATATATATATATATATATATATATATATATATATATATATCTGACTCCCAATCTCATATTAGAGAGAAAGTATAAGTGAGCAGCATCTCAAGGACTTTATAAAAAGAGGAAACTATCATATAGAGTAATAGATCTAAAGGATGTCCCATTTGTGAACTATAGGTCTCTATAACGATTTACAACAAATTAACCACATCCCAGGTGGATATACTAAAACAGAACAACTACTATTTCATATCATCTAATATCGAGCATTGCTCTAAAGACAAAGCTAAAAATCAAAACGGACCATAGATCATAGGAACTTACCATACGCGCGCTGCGCGATGTAGTGTATGGAGCCGGGACAAACTGCAATGAATCTCGCGGCTTTTTATATTGTCCGCGCATGCGCATCACTCTGCCCTTGATAGACATGGAGCGCCGAGACATAGGGCTCCACAGCGCGTGCGCGACTTACATCACTCGATAGCAAGACCGGACGCTGTCCACCTACTGCTAACCCTCAATGGAATTCAACGCTGTACGTGCGGATCCAGTATTCAATTGTTAATTGTTAGACCCTGGTTTAAAGGATCACACATATAAGACTCAATTGTTATCAGTAGTCTGTAATAAAAATATGAACTTGTGTGTATATATGAACGGAGCGAGAGCTCATCTAGATGTCATAACTAGATTGATGTGTCGTTGCATCTCGCTCCTGATCTTCATCAAATAACCTGGGTATAAAAAAGAGAGTCTATTTAAAAATACTATTAATCAGTGGAAGTGGAGAAAGAGAAACTTAATGTCTCCAATTCAGTGTAAAACTATCATGATAGATACTCACAGGTATAAACATCGTCCAATCACTGCCTACAACATGGTGGAACAGTTCCATAAAAAAATGATTTCAGTTATCATATCATCACAATTATCTAGTCCCATCCAGGAAACAAACAGCAAAGATGTCATTATAATATCCAGTATAACCATGAGTCCCAATTATGGCCATATCAACCCTCCCAACACATATTCATGTCAAAAACAAGGAGTGATGTATTAAATTAGAGATTGATACAGAAATCAAATTCTCTGTTAAGTCCCTTTGGGGTCAATGTCTCCAAACGATGGATCCAGAATGATTCTCGTTGTTTTAATAACTGGATTCTATCACCTCCACGTCGAGGTATTTGTACCGAGTCAATAACCTGATATCGCAGCTGTGACACATTATGTTTTCGTTCAGAAAAATGTGCTGGGATTGGTAAAAGTAACTCGTTCCTCCGTATAGTGGATTTGTGTTTTGCTATGCGGTCTCGCACACTTTCTCTCTAATATGAGATTGGGAGTCAGATATATATATATATACATATAAGACCTTTATACAACATGGATTATACTATTTTATATCCTGATTCATACTCACAGTAACTATCTTGACATATTTAATATGGCGTCATATACCAGCTTGATTGGAACAACGTATGTTGAATTAGTTCAGAGGTTGATATTCACTCCTTGACTGCCTATTCATTTTTGATCGTCATGGATTAGATTCCATCGTTTGTGTTGCATTCTTGTGACTAACTATTTGTTTAATGTATGCATATGTACTTATTACTTTTCCTCTTCTGCCATTGTATTCTAATAGGTATAAAAAAAAGTTTCAAAGAATTGAATAAGAAATGTAAAAAACTTGTGACGTGAGTAATAATTGGTTTTAAAAAAAATGTTTTTGTCATTAAAGGGGTTGTCTCGCTACAAAGAATAGCTTTCAAATTGTAGGGAACACAAAAATAAAGACATTATCCAATTTTATATTGACATTGTTCCTCTGTTTTCCCTAAAGAGAGTAACAAGTGAATTTATTACCTCCATGGCTATTTCCTTTCCCTCTAACCGACTTAAACAAATCTCCCCGGCTGTTTGTTCAATGAATAACAGAAGAGTGAGTCATCACACAGTGGAGTGTTCAGTCAGTTGTCCTGTGCTGCCAGACAGTAAAAAGCTTTGATTTATCTCAATGTAAACAGCTCTGTAATTAGGGCCTTTGTTTTGGGATCAGATAAGAAGTCCTTCAAGTAGTTTGAGAAGCTAATCTAATCTAATTAGCATCTGAAAGCACGGAGCTTATGCTGTACAAGCATGGAGCTTATGCAAATTAGTCTGAACCAGGAAGTGACAGAGAATTTCTTTCATGCATTCTTTGAAACCCTGTGGGGAGACAACTCCTTGAACAAACAATATATTAATTATATTTTGTTGTGTATACTAACATCTCGTTGTTACTGTTTTTATTGTTTTAGAGATTCGATTGAAAAAGGTCCAATTAGGGACAGAAACGTCAGAATATACGAATCTAATCATATTTAAAAATGAAAGTATACTGACCATATGTTTTATGAAGCCGGATGGTTACTACTATATTGCTCAATAAAGTTTTTTCTATGAATTGAAAATTACAGTGTCGGTGTGCAACCTTTTATATAAAGGACTGACATATTTTTTGGTGTGCACCCGCCCTTAACTGAAGAGTGCCAAAGACATATTTTCCACAAAAACTGAATATTATTGAAAAAAAAATATTTTTCATTTTCACAGCTTAATGCTAAAAAAAAAAAACAACTTGTAAAATACCTGTAAGGTCCATTCACTCACTACATCACTAGATATATCCCTTAAAGGTGTGTTCTCTGCCCTAACAATGCTCATCCAGAGCATGAGTAGAAATAAAACATAAAACTCATACTTACCTCCCGGGGCCTCCCGTTCACTCCCAGCTGCAGATCCATAAATTCTGGAAGTGAGCAGTGAACGTTCATCGTTCACATGATAGGTGCAGCCAATCATAGGCCATAACATCACATGCACATGACCTCTGTGGCCTGTAATTGGCTGCAGCTGTCATGTGTATAAAGACTGTTCACTGCTACAGCCAGGATGAACGCACCAGCAACCAAGAGTGAAGGAGAGTGCCCGGGAGGTATGTATCAGTTTCATCTTCTATTTTTACTCATGCCCCGATATCGCCTGAATGTTAGGATTCCACTTTAATGCATTTGCTAGAGGTTCCATAGAAAGTACATAATGAAACAGAGATGAGGAACAGCCCTGTCGGGTTCTATTTCTGATAGAAAAAGAGGAAGACGTTTGGCTGTTAACCCCAATTTAGGCTGAGGGGTGGGAATAAAGAGACATAATAGAGTCTTAATGTCTATTCCTTATTCTGATAGGAGTCAGTATCGTTTAAAGAAAATTCCAACTAACCCTGTCATATTATCTTGAGTTCATCTACCCTGTACAAACCCCACTTGGTCCGTGTGTATAATAGAGGGGAGTAGAGGTTTCAGGCATAAAGCAATCATTTAGCATAAAACTTGAACTCTTGATTAATGAGGGAGATAGGTCTATAATTTGGATTCTTCCCAGTTTAAGGGGTGACTGATATATGAGCCAGGACTAATGGATACTCTGATAACTCGAGTTAAACACCATGAGGATATAAGGATTCAAAAGCTTTAAAGTGGACTTATAAAACCTGGAGGGAAGAGCGTCTGGGCCTGGGCTTTTCTCATTTTTTGCCTTTAATTGCAGATTGTACTAGAAACTAGTAAAATCTGTTTTCAGATTCAAACTCTGGTCTGGAGAAAGTGAGTAGAGTCTATTTTCCTGGGCTTTTTTGTATTGCTCTCAAAAATCAGTGCAGACTGTAGATCTGTGAGCCCCTGAGACCACAGCTTTCCATTAGAGCTTGGAATAAGAGTGAGATCAGACTCTCTCCCGGGCTGGAATGTTGGGAATTTTAACAAACTGTGTGTTATCAGTGAGGATATCATAGAACAGTCTGGTGGCTTTTTTATTGAGGATTTGGGGAATCAAGAAAGTGAAGAACCGGGGATAGGATTTTACAAGAAGAATTTGGTTGTTCCTGAAGAAAGTGAACTATTCTAAGATAAGTGAAGTAATTTGGATCCAAAAGATAAGAAGACTTTTTAAGCTCTGAGGAGGGCTGGAGAGATGATTCTGCCATTATACTGAAACAAGTAGAGCACCTTTGGCTTCCCAAACATTGACAGGGATAATCGGAATATGTTTAGTTAAGGTTGATAATGGTATGTGGGAAGTTGAGGATAGTTGCTGGGATCTAATCTATGGCAACAACGAACAATAACATCAATGATTGGTGAGATTTTGCCTTCTAAGTATAAAGTGCAAAGTGGAGAAAGAAGCCAGATCTTCAACGTTTGTAGACCTATCAAGTTTTTTCTGCACATTATTACACCAATGTTTGGCTTGATCCAGAATCATGACTATGTGAAACAATTGTAGTACAGGGAGACCTAACCCGCCTAATTTAGTGGATTTCATCATTAAGGATTTAGAGAGTCCGGGCCTTTTATGTTGCCAAATAAACCTTTTTAAAAAAGACAAAATAAAAAACAAACACTTTTTTTAATAGACCTTCCCCGTCACCAGCCCTCAGTGACCATTTTACTAAAGAAAAATATCCAGTGCTGATCCTATACAGTCTAAAGAATTTGTCATAGTACAAAAAGGAAACCCAGAAATCTTACAGAAACCCTGGGAGATGGGGCATCAGCCAGTTGTCCTGGATGCTGGATAGCCTATGCAGTGTCCTGAAAAGCTGGGTAGGTCATGAGGATTAGGATGATTTATCACCCTCCGTGCAGGAAAGGCCATGCATCCCCCCCTCCGCAGCTGAACGATATAGTGATGTCCTCCACCCTCCCCCAATTCCACTATAAACCCTCCTCACCTCCACCACTTCCCTCCATGTCCCACTCTGTTCCTGACTGTTGAAGGCAGATGCTGGCTGTAACTAACACTCAGCACCTGCCATATATAAGACAGACTCAGCTCCTGAGCCAATCCATACTTATGCCCTCTTACTGACTGGCAGAGGTAGGTGATCTGGGCAGGGGCCTCCCTCTACCCACCCGTCATCCCAGCCCTGGTTATAGGTTGGTTTTTTTTTGCATCTTTTTTTATCAACTATCCAACTATGTAAGCAGAAAGCTGAGACCTCTCTTCCTAGGACTACTCTTCCTGGCACAGACAGGTTCACACTATGTTACTCCTCCTGACAGGGACGGGTTTACTCTGTTACTGCTGGAGACTGTTCCATGTACTATATCTTAAAGAACCTGGACAGCAGCTTTATCTATAAGTCTCTATCACCTGTTGGAAAGTGTCAGATCCCTCTGGTGACAAGACCTGATCTTCTCAAGATCTCTAGAGGTGTCTGCCATCAGGATGTGACCAGCAGATCCTGGAAGTTGTGAGGTTGGGCATACATGGAGAGGACTTGTTCTTTCCATGGATGGTACAATGTGGAGGTCGGTGATATGTGTCCCAATAACATCCACATGATGCCAGGACCAAGGTTTCCAGCAGAACATTGCCCATCACACTGCCTCCGCCATCTTGTCTTCTTTCCATAGTGCATCCTGCTGCCTTCTCTTGCCAGGTAAGTGAGGCACCCGGGCGTCCATATGATGGAAAACAGGATCCATCAGACCAGGACGCTCCATGTGGGCACTTCTGGTGGTGGACAAGGGTCAACATGGGCCCTATGACCGATCTGCAGCTCCGGGGCCCATACACAGCAGGATATTTTCAGCAGTTTGTCCTACAGTTGCACTTACAGTATGTGAGATGGGACCAGAGGGGCCCCCCGCATACATCAGTTGCTCTTCTTTAAATATCATGTTCTAGAATTTTTTTCGCTGTCTTCCCTTAGACATTTCTATAGCAAAAATGTATGAAGTTCCTTTGATCTGAGGTAAATGCAAATTACAGATACAGCTCAGCTCCACGCACATCACACAGACCTGCCACATCCTGATCCAACACATGACTCCTCCCTCCATGTGACATCATCACAGGTCCTGGCAGCACACAGCATTCAGATGACTCCTCCCTCCATGTGAAATCATCACAGGTCCTGCATGCATACAGCAGTGACATCAACACAGGTCCTGGGAGCACACAACAGACACATGACTCCTCCTTCCATGTGATATCATCACAGGTCCTATCTTCTGGAGAAAAACTAAAACAAACCCAGCCTCCTCCTGTGCTCCCTCCTGGGGCTGGGTACTCATTATTCATCAGCCTGTGGAGGGCATTGTTCAGTCCCTGGAGAGGAGATAAGATTGAGCAGCCAGCCTGCAGTCACTGAGTGTTTACTTATCTAATTACATTACAATGCCTCTATGGCTTTTCTAGGCTGGAAAGACTGAATAGGAAAGTCAGAGCCATTGTAATGATAGTGCAGACAGGGACTAGGAGGGGGCTGAGAGAAAGAGCTAGTGCACAGGCCCAGAAGCCCTGCTCTGCTCTCTAGCTAATGAAGAACCTACTGGCTGGCAGGGAGACACTGAGCATGTCTGGCAATGCTCCTTCAGTGTCCTGCCATCAGATACTGAAGATAAAACTGAGCAAGCGCTGCCAGTAGAGATGGTCGAATTGATTCTAACGAAGTGGACTTCGTTTAGAATTTCAGGAAAACTTCGGTTCTGAACGAAGTCGAAGTTTGGGGTACTTCACAGGAACGAAGCGTGCTTTTGATTGATAAAATGGCTGCGAGCACATGGCGTTACATGGGGCAAAGAACTCTGGGAGGAAGAAAGGCATAGCCTACATGACATGTGCAGAGATGAAGGCCAATCAGAGACCGGCAGGATTCTGTGCGTCACCGCACTATTAAGTCCGGGCGCGAACGCTGGGAGCTCATACCGCTCTCACTTACTGAGTGGGGAAGGTGCTGCCGCGGCTTGCTTATGATAGCTGATGCTAAAGAACTCATTTTTATACAGCGTTTTTTTGGGGGTGTCACAGCTTGTCTCAAGACTGCTTCTTTTTACGTTCAAATTCTGATTTTGTGGGGTATAATGAAGAAGTCCAGTGTCGTCCAATGCAGCTGCATATACATATTAATGCTATCTGCTCACAGCACATTGAATACCCAAAGGGTTACCCTAAGCCTGTTCCTGTTGTATTCATTTAAAGAAACAGCGTTTTTACAATGCAAATCCCACTTATTTTTGGTTGCTCATTTCTTTTGCGCAATTTACATCCAGGGGTTAATTAAGCGTTGTTCTGCTGTTTGTGTTACTAAAAGAAACATTCTTTTTCACCGCCAAAGAAGCAAATTTGCCTGTAGCATAATTCATAACCGAAGGTTAATTACAAATTTTTTTGTTGTTGTGTACCGTAAAATACACGCCATTGTAACACGCTACAAAGCTGGTAATTTTTGGTTGCTCATTTCTTTCACGCAATTTACATCCAGGGGTTAATTAAGCATTGTTCTGCCGTTGTGGTCACTAAAAGAAACATTCTTTTTCACCGCCAAAGAAGCAAATTTGCCTGTAGCATAATTCATAACCGAAGGTTAATTAAGCCTGTTTGCGCTTTTCTATTCAGTAAAATACACAGTGTTTTTAAACGGCACAAACAAGTAAATTTTTTCCTGGCCATTTTGTTGAGCCAATTATATTCAAGGGTTACCAAGCTTGTTACTGGGTTCATTGCGGTCAAATACAGGGTGTGTATTTATCATAAGCAGGATTATCTTCATCAAACAGAAGTCTGTACATTATAGAATAAACAGTTATGTCAACAGAGAGGTGGCAGCTCTTCACCTGTGATGGCAGTGGCACAAACATTCCAGAGCAGACAAGTCGCAGCACAGCAAGGGACTCCAGCAGGGTGCACTCGTTTAGGCCAGAACTGCCGCTGTCTATCTAGCGGCCGTGTTGGTTGTTCAGCAACCCAATGGTTCTTGATTTTGTTTGTCTAGGTCATCCACTTCCTCCAATGACACTATCTGACAACCCCAGCCAATAGTATCGTGTGATCGTCAACACAACCCTTAGTGGCATGGCCCGGGAGCGGTTCAGCGCCCTCACCTGTCCTCCAACCCCGCACGGACCTATGCCGGGTTCCCTCACCAGAGATCTACTATGTGGTTTGGTCTCAGCGCCACTATATAGCGAGGATGCGAACAATTTGAGGATGGCAGGTCAGCATCTACTTTGCTGCGAAGAAATTGGGCCAATACCCCTGCTCTTGCAGTAGGTGGCAAAGTATAATGTGGAGAGTGGCATGGGAGGTCATGTCATGAGGGTCAGCCTCTGCATACCAAGACTGGTGATGAGGACAGCAGGTGACGATGAAAACAACAAATTGATGATGATGTAGCTGAACCGCACTTGTGAGCCGGTGAAGCAAGGGCTTCATCATCGTCAGGAGATGAGGGCGTCAGCTTGCGCGTCAGTCAGCGACTCAGCCAGCAATGGGTGTGTGGGCCGTGAGTCAGCACGGTAGCAGCAGTGGTGGAGATCGAGAGCCAGCGGCTACGGGGTAGAAAACCCGCTTGTCATTCCCAAGAGAAGGAGCGCACAGGGGCTCAGCGAGGCAGCGGTGGTAGTAGTCACTCAGTGCGGAGCGTTGGCGGTAAAATCAGCTACTGCGGCGGTGTGGCATTCTTGCTAAGACACCGGAGGAGCCGAATATGGGGTATTGTAGAATCTGTGGCAGAAAGTGAAGCTTGGCCCGGGAGCTAACGTTTGGAGACCACAGCCCAGCGGTCAACCACATAGCATCACCATCCGTGCTGGGAGAAACGTGCTTCAGATGTGGTGGTCGAAGCTGCCGCAGCAGCAGCGGCCACTGGCACGCATTCCATAGCAATCAGTCAGCTCCACCACCTCTGCAGAAGGAAGCTGTTTCCTTTTGCATCAACTCCCGTCCAGATGCTCTGCTCGTTACTACTCATGGCACATCAGTCGTTCAACGAGGTGATTGCAAAGAGACAACAGTATGCTCCAACCATCCTAAGGTGCAGAAGCTGAGTGCCTGCCAAGTTGTTGTACTCAGTCCCCCTTTTCCCAATGTGGACTCCCCACCTTAAGAACTAATGCTTGTGCCGAGCCAGATGGAGGTTCCAAGCCGTAATTTTATTTTCCAAAAAGGCAGTACCGGGCTTCATAAATATGTAGAACAGAAGGTGGGCCAGTCCTTGAGCATTTTTGGTTTGTTCCAAGGTCACGGCAGCGCGGACGTTGGAGCTGTAACTATGGTCAGGGCCAGTACATGTCCTTTACGGCCCACTGGGTGAATGTTCTTCCTGCCCAGGCACACCAACAACTTGGACCGGGAGACGCGCTTTCTCTCCACGTTTGTAAAAAACTGCGGGCCCTGCCGCCAATGTCCGCCTCTCCTCCTCCACCACCACCACATCTCAGCTCCACAAGTACTGCTCCATCATACCACATGTGTAGGACACAGGGGTGTCACGCAGTTCTACACCTGGCTTGCCTCGGCGAACAAAAGTCACACAGGGGAGGAACTGCTCCGCGTCATGCAGCAAGAAATCGATGTGTGGCTTCTCCGCGCCAACTGCAAATCGGAACCATGGTGAAAGGGCAATGGGGGAACATGGTGTTTGCGCTGCACCGAGGAGGGGTGGCCATGCCCCCCTGCATGGCGCAGTGTTCAATCTGGGTTTTGAAAAGGTTCCTGAAGTCTTCCACCGATCTTCAGAAAATTGAAAATGGCCAGGAAACTGTGCATTTCACTTCTCCATTCCTACAAAGCCAGGAACACCCTCCTCGAGTTGCAGCGGCAGAACGGCCTCCCCCAACACACTCTGAATGCGAGTTTCCACCCGTTTTGGAATTCCAGCCTGCACATGTTGGACCGACTGTATGAACAGAGAAAGGCCATTACGATTTTTTGATGACCAGGCGACAAGTACTCCCCTGTGTAACTTTGATGTCAGCCAGTGCAGCTCATGCGTGAAAACCTGCCCTTTGTTGAGCCATTCGAGAGGCCCACGTTATTTGTCAGTCGCCAGGACTACGGGATGAATTTAAAGTCATTCCACTGCTTCATGTCCTGGAAAGATGCTGAAAAATCTGTCTGGCAGGGAACTGGAAACGTGGCGACCACATCTCGCGGCCCCATGAGTCGGTGGGGACTGAAATGGAGGAGGAGGACATTGGGGCAGAAGCATTTTCTGGTGAAATGATGGATTTTCTACCCAGGTGACAAGGGGAGGAAGCAGGAGCAGCTGGAGGAGGTAGAAGGAGATGAGAAGACGAGGGAGATGACCCCCAAGCACCGTGGCAGTATACAGTGGAGATGGAGGCAGGGAGCCCCTCGGGGTCACTTGTGCAGATGGCCGCAGCATGCTGATTTGCCTGGCTAGTGACAGCCGAATAGTCACCATCGCGGGATGACTTCTGGGTCTCCACCCTATTGGACCCTCCTACCGTCCAAAATGGAGCCTTTTTCCCAGCTGCTGAGAGGGAGGACAAACTCAAATACGATAGGGAAATCCTCCGATTCAGTGTGGCCGCTGCTTATGAGCGGCATCGTCCTCCTCTGACAGTCTACCGGGGGGTGTCTCATCGCTCACGTACTACTGCCGCGGCTGCTGTGGAAGGTGGGGGTAGTGAGCAGTACCAGCTCCATCAGCAGCAACGAAGGTCTGGAGTTCACTAATGTCAGCTTCCTTCACCCGTCTGTGAGGAGGGCAGTCGCCAGCAGCATCAGGACCTGGAATCAGTCCCTGAACCAACAGGTGGTGGCCCTACTTTGACAGCCACGTCTGCCACCCCAGTTAGAATAGTCCGCTGGACTACTGCAGCCAAATTGATGTGTGGCCCGCAAACTTGCCGAGTTGCAGTGGAGAACCTGTCCTGCCCGGCAGTAGTGTGGCATCAGAGCGGGTGTTCAGGTGCGGCGGGGGCCATCTTTACCAAGGAAGAACCCGCTTGTCCACGGAAATGGTGGACGACTGACCTATGTCCAAGATGAATCAGCGTGGATCGGCCAGGATTTCCCACACACCAATGCCTTAGGCGTCAGACTACATCACCATGACGCCTCACCCAAACTGTGAAATGAGTCTGGGTCCTAACTACCTGCCTCAGCCACTATCTGATGCCGCCACCCTCCTGATGCCACACATCTGCTGACAAGTTGTCTTCTCTGCCTACCACCATCTTTACCAGGGACTGGATCTGCCACCCACCTCCACAATCTGTCATGTGTGCCACATTCTGTGCTACTCCTGTTTTGCCACCTCCAGAATGTCATTGTGCCATGTTCTGAACTCTGCTGCTGCTGCCATCACTCCACTCTCTGTCAATGTGCCACTCCTGGGCCCTACAACTGTTTTGCCACCTCCAGAATGTCATTGTGCGCACTGCCTGACCTCATCTGCTGATCGCTGTGGAGGCCGTGACCTATCCACAATGTTCATAGTGCCACTGTCTGACCTCAGCTGCGTTGCGGCCGTGACCCCACACTGAGTCATTGTGCCCTCTTGTGGCTACTCCGTTGGAGTTTTGCCACCTCCAGAATGTAATTGTGCTACTCTCTGACCTCATGCTGCTGCTGTGGCTGCTGCCTTAACCTCCACACTGTGTCATTGTGCCACTCTCTGACCTCATGCTGCTGCTGCCGTGACCTCCACACTGTGTCATTGTGCCACTCTGTGGCCTACTCCTGTTTTTGCCACCTCCAGAATGTGATTGTGCAAATGTCTGACCTCATGCTGCACTGTGGCTGCTGCCGTGACCTACACTTCATCACTCTGTCATTGTGCCACTGTCTGACATCATGCTGCTGCTTTGGCTGCTGCCATAACTTCCACACTGTGTCATTGTGCCACTCTGTGGCCTTCTCCTGTTTTTGCCACCTCCAGAATGTCATTGTGCCACTGTCTGACCTCATGCTGCTGCTGTGGCTGCCGCCGACACCTCCACACTGTGTCATTGTGCCACTCTCTGACCTCATGCTGCTACTGCCGTGACCTCTACTCTCTGTCATTGTGCCACTCAGTGGCCTACTACTGTTTTGCCACCTCCAGAATGTCATTGTGCCACTGTCTGACCTCATGCTGCTACTGTGGCTGCTGACGTGACCTACACACTGTCATTGTGCCACTGTCTGACCTCATGCTGCTGCTGTGGCTGCTGCCGTAACCTCCACACTGTGTCATTGTGCCACTCTGTGGCCTACTACTGTGTTTGCCACCTCCAGAATGTCATTGTGCCACTCTCTGACCTCATGCTGCTGTGGCTGCCGCCGTCACCTCCACACTCTGTCACTGATGTTGCCACCTGAGCTCTCAGCTTGTTTTTTTCCAGCTGTTGCTGCCATGACATTTTCAGGCTACATTCCCCCTTCGGTTTTTTGGTCAGTTTTGCCCTCTCAAGTGCCCAGGGAATTTTATAGTGAAGCGATTCTAAGAGCGGCGGCAGTCATGTGCGTGTCATACTAAAACACAACATTGTATGAAGACCAAACCAAGCTCCTTCTGCATATTTAAGCATGGCACAACGTTCTACAGCACCCTGCAGGCTCTGTGTAGCCTGGAAATAGCTGTTTTTTAACGCGATTCGTCCCGAAGCAATTCGGACCGAAACGAATTTTGTCGGAAAATTCGGCGAAGTCACCGAATCGAATTTTTGAGAAATTCGCCCATCTCTAGCTGCCAGCCAGGGAGACGCTGAAGTACAGGTCGGAGCCGCTGACAATAAGCTGTACACACATGAAAAGAAATGTAGACTGCAGCTCTGACAGGGCACATATTTTTTAATCACATGTAATTAGAAAATTTATTAAATGCCCGTTTTGGAGGATCCCAGGTCAACATTAGATTATGGCAAAACCCCTTTAAGGATTAGAACAATTAAAATTTTCACCAATTTTTTTTCACAAATACAGACTACCGACTAAAATTTATCAGTAGCTTAAAGTACAAAGTGTCATGAAAAAAACTCTCAGAATCACACTGATGAATGAAAGCATTAAAAATGTATTCCTTCGTAAAGTGACACATGTCCTGGAGGCCAAAACTGCCTGTGGCAGTAAGGGGTTAGATCTCACCCTACAGATCCTCTTTCAGCTTATTGGAGAGGTGATGCTGCTGAGACATAATACAGTAACACCACTGGAGGGGTCTGGGTGATGACTGTATCATTGTGTGTGTCAGGTTCCTACAAGGTGTCAGGAAATCACTGTCTATTACTCCATGGAGGCCTTGAAGTATCCAGAGGAACACAAGGATCTGTACAAGGCTGTCAAGAAGGAGGATCACCAGCCGCTCACATCTCCAGGTAATAGACATGACTAAATACAAGTCATATAAAGTGGACCTCTGATTATAAACAATGTTCCATAGATTCCTATAACAAGCAAAAATAGGAAACTTAAAAAATATATCATTAGAGAAAATGCATTGTTTCCGTATATCAGACTCCTTTCCTTCCCCAATTCTACATTTTAACTAGTCAGATTCTATAGAGCAGAGAGGAGATTTAGTTTTCACCTTCACTGTGAGATTAGGTTACAGCTCCCAATAGAAGTCTATGGAGAGAGAAAGGGGGATGTAGGAGGAGAAACAGAAGACACACAGAGATAGTGCTGGTTTTATAGTGATTGTATTATCTCACCATAGTGCTGGATTCACAGTGTACACTGCTCCTTACTGCTGTCTAGTATCCTCCAGGCTGCTGCTTCTGAGTGTGTGCAGGCTTTCTTCTGTTTGAGGTGTATGGTAAACCTCACAGCAACTAGTCCTCTGCTTCTTCATCCTCCTCTCTTCCCCTCTTCATAGACTTCTATAGGCAGCTATAATCTAATTGCTTAGCTGAGCTCACAGTCAGTCTTCTTTGTGTATTCCCTTAGTGACTTCTAATCATGAAAGGAGTCTGATAAGTGGTGACTGAAGCCTGGTTTCTTTAATAAGGTATTTTACAAAGTCTTGGTTAATAACTGGTTGTATTGTAATCAGAGGTTTGGTTTATACTCATTTTGATATTAAGGGTGAATGAATTTTTTAAATTGTTGCAATCACAGTATTAAGGTTGGGGATGAGAGGGATGGTATTGGGTCGAGAGGACAGGTAGTGAGGTGGGATTTGGAGAGGAGGATTGAAAGCTTATTATGAGTAATTTGGAAAAGCAGGTGAAGGGAGAAGAGTCTTGTTCGGAAGCTGGGTTACAGGGACAGTAGGGGAAACTCTCTGATGTTGTCGAACTTGCTTTTTTGAAGCATGTGGCAAAATCTTCAGCTGAGATAAGAGAGATGTAAATGGGCACCAGGGGGCAGAGTTGAAGTTGTTAAACAATTGTTTATTGCTGTGACACAGAAAAGCTGAGTGGTAAAGTAGTCCTGCTTGGCAGGAGCGAGTGCAGGCTTGAAGTTAAGGCTTGTTTGTATGTATAAGAGGCTTCTTTGGGATGGATTTTGACAATTGCCCAGTGTAAGTGTTTGGGGATATTCAGGAAGTTTTAGGGTTTTTGGGTTCTTGTGTTTTCTCTGTCACTGGATTTTGTAAACTGTAGAAAGAGAATTTGGATAGAATTTACCTTTACTCAGGGGCGTTTCTAGGGTTCTAAAACATTGGGGGCCCTTTGTGTTATGTTTCGCTCAGTAGGGCTGGGGCATGTATTTTTACAGAGGAAAAAAAACTTTCCTGTCACTAACTTTGTGTATTCCACATAGATCCTGTCCATCTTCTCAGCAGTCACTGTGTAATGAAAACCAGCGCTGAAAAATTTGCTTTTTAAAAAGCGCTGACCTACGTATGATAACAGTCACCAAATAATACACCTATACATGGAGCAAATATACAAATTATTACAATACCAAGAACCAAATAATACTGCCAGATCATGACTAAATGCCCCCACCACATGTGACTTTCAGTTGTACAAGGCTCTGCAGACATATACCACCGCCCTACAGTGACCAGATAGTGGTAGATACTAGTTGTATGTGGGAGCTATGCAGACATATAACCGGTGACATCTTTTCTGATGGGAGACGTCCACTTTCCTTTTTCTTTTCCATCCGGCCCAGACCACCATGATGACTCTCCCAGCCACAACTCGTTTCTGCAGAATATACCACACAAACATTTTAGAATCCTCACTTTCTCAGGAACTATATACCTACCTACTGTGGGGTGTATATACATTTCTACTGAGTCAAGTGGCGGGATCGGGCTCTATCTTCTCCCTCACTACCCCCTCCGCACCAACGGTCCGGCCTCACGGCTAATCGGGACGCTTACCTGCTCATCCTCTCCTCTAAGTGCAGCGGCTGTCTGTCCCTGCCTGCAGCAGCTGTCCGCCCTCGTTCCGCTGCTCTGACCGAGTGAGAAGGCAGCCCGGCTGTGCGCAGTGTCGCTCCTTCTAAGCCCTAGTGTGGGGAAATCCCGAGTGCCGAGCCGCATTGCGCGCCTCCTGCTGTGCCGGCCCCTGCAGCCCTTGTGCATATAAGTTATATTAGTGCAGGCAGCGCTCACCCACGCTCCCTGTGAGCTATCATAAAGTATCTTCTGCTCGCTCTGTCCAGGTGTGTGGGTCTGGACTGTTGTGCCTATGTGTTGGCACATATAATAAACGGAATCACCACCATTTTTCTGCCCATTCTCCACAGCACTAGTAGCGCCACTGACTGGCTGCAGCCCCTCCTGCCTGTGACCCTCTCATCTTCTCGACCGGCTTTTTGCTCTGACCCAGGGCCCTTGATACCTACAGCAGAGGCCCCACAAAACTGAGCGCTAGCTAAAGCAACCCATAATCAGGGGATACCTGTCCCAGCCAGAGTGCCTCCATTCATAACACCAGCCTGAGAGTGCCTCCATCAACTGTTCCTGCCAGAGAGCGCCTCCATCAGCTGTCACAGCCAGAGAGTGCCTCCATTCATAACACCAGCCTGAGAGTGCCTCCATCATACAGAAGCTTCAACTGCCTGAGAGAACGCCTCCATCACTGTTGACGCCTGACAGGAGAGACGCCTCTCCAAACTCATCGCTGTCCCAGGCAGAGAGCGCCTCCATCAGCTGTCCCAGGCAGAGAGCGCCTCCATCAACTGTCCCTGCCAGAGAGCGCCTCCATCAGCTGTCCCTGCCAGAGAGCGCCCCATCTACAGTACCTACAGGGACAAACCACCCACAGGGATCAGCTGTGACCTAACACTATGCTTTTCTTTTCCCTCATTATTGCTATCTCCACTCTCCTCACACTTACTGCTTATCCCCAAACTCCCTCGTTGGACAATGAATTCTACATCTCCCCCTGCATTCTACCCTCACACCTGTCTGCTGCCACCATCCTCTTCCCCATTATTAATGCCCTCCGTACCAAACAAACCCTGCCAAACTACAGTCTATCCTACTCCCACCTGCTCACCCTCTCACTGCTCCTTCTGGAGTCTGGGGACATATCCCCCAACCCAGGGCCCCCCAGCACATTCCCACCATAGTCTCTGCCTCCTCGAACAGATTCATCACTACAAATTCCGCCAATCCCTTCAACCTGATACACATCCCTCCGACTCCTGCTTCCCCTATCCCTCTCCTTGGAGCTCTCTAGAATGCACGGTCTGTACATACATGACTTGTTCATCTCACGCAACTAACTCTTCCTTGGTCTGACTGAAACCTGGCTGACCCCCTCTGACACTGTCTCCCCTGCCGCACTCTGTTTTAGCGGCCTCCAACTTACCCACACTCCTCGCCCTGGTAACAAGCATGGTGGAGGCGTCGGCCTCCTCCTGTCGGACACCTGCTCCTTTGTCTCCGTTCCACCTCTCCCTTCCCTCACACTCTTCTCCTTTGAGGTGCACTCTGTCCGCATCTACGCCCCATCCAAGTGGCTGTTGTCTACCGACTGCCAGGCCCTGCCACTGCCTTTCTTGACCACTTTGCTTCCTGGCTTCTCCACTTTCTTTCCACTGACATCCCCACTATCATCATGGGAGACTTCAACATCCCAATCGACACCCCCCACTCTGCTTCCAACAAACTCCTTTCACTCTGCTCCTCCTTTGACCTCTCCCAGTGGACCTCAGTAGCCACTCACAAAGATGGACACACACTGGACCTCATCTTCACCCGCCTCTGCCCCCTATCTGACTTCTCAAACTCCCCCCACCCCATATCTGACCACAACCTGCTCACCTTCTCCACCATCTCCACCCCACCTGCTCCTCCTGTCTCATATCCAGTACGACCCCGCAGGAACCTACAAAGCCTCAACCATCTCACTCTCTCTGACTCTCTTGCACCTCTTTCCACTATCTCCTCATTTAATGACCCAGATGCAGCCACCACTTTCTACAACCACACAATCATCACCACCCTTGACTCAGTCGCTCCTCTCACACACAACAGAACCCGCAAAATCAATAGACAACCCTGGGACACAGACTCCACTAAACAACTGAGGCGAGCTTCCAGAGCTGCCCAACGCCGCTGGAAGAAAACTCACTCCACTAATGACTTTGCCTTATACAAACAATCACTGCATACATTTAAATCTGCACTCACCACAGCCAAACAGGACTATTTCACCACTCTCATATCCTCCCACAACCCCAGACAATTATTCAAAACCTTCAACTCTCTTCTCCGTCCACCAGCACCTCCTCCCCATCCCTCCTTTCAGCAGACAACTATGCCACTCACTTCCTTCAGAAGATCAACCACATCAGAGAAAGCTTCAGCCCGCAGACCCCACCACCCTCCCCTACCCTTGCAAACTGCTCTTCCCCCTTAACTTGCTTCCCCACGGTCACTCATGACAAGCTCTCCTCTTTACTGTCCAAATCCAACCTCACTACCTGTAGTCTTGATCCACTGCCATCCCACCTCATCCCAGACCTCAGTGCTTCTATCATCCCAGCCCTCACCCATCTCTTCAACCTATCACTAACCTCTGGCATCTTCCCCTCTGCCTTTAAACATACTACTATCACTCCAATCCTTAAAAAAACAACCCTTGACCCCGCCTCTCTGTCCAACTATCGCCCCATATCACTGCTCCCTTTTGCTTCCAAACTCCTCGAGCAGCACGTCTATCTTCAGCTGTCCTCCCACCTCTCCTCCAACTCTCTTCTTGACCCACTACAATCTGGTTTCTGACCCCACCACTCTACCGAAACTGCCCTAACCAAGGTCACCAATGACCTAGTAACTGCTAAAGCCTCATGCCACTACTCTGTGCTCCTCCTCTTAGACCTGTCCTCTGCCTTTGACACTGTCGACCATTCCCTCCTGCTACAAATCCTCTCCTCCCTCGGCATCACAGACTTGGCTCTTTCCTGGATCTCCTCGTACCTCACTGATCGGACCTTCAGTGTCTCTCATTCTCGCTCCACCTCCTCCCCCCGACCTCTCTCTGTTGGTGTCCCTCAGGCATCAGTCCTGTGTCCTTTACTCTTCTCTCTTTACACTCTTGGCCTCGGTCAGCTCATAGCCACACACGGCTTTCATTACATTACACCTGTATGCTGACGATACCCAACTCTACACCTCCGGCCCAGATGTCACTTCTCTACTCTCCCGGATCCCTGACTGTCTGTCCTCCATCTCCTCCGTCTTCTCATCACGTCTTCTAAAACTAAATGTGGAGAAAACAGAACTCCTCATCTTTCCACCGTCCAACTCTAGCCCTGCCCCTGATCTCTCTATCTCAGTCAACTGTTCCGCAAGTCCGCTGCCTTGAGATAATCCTAGACTCCGCTCTATCTTTCAAACCACACATCCAAACCCTTACCTCTGCCTGCCGCCTCCACCTGAAAAACATCTCTCACATCCGCTCATTCCTCAACTATGACACTACAAAAATGCTGGTCCATGCCCTTGTCATCTCCCGCCTAGACTACTGCAACATCCTTCTCTGTGGCCTCCCAGCTAGCACCCTCGCTCCCCTCCAATCCATCCTTAACTCTGCTGCCCATCTTATCCACCTCTCTCCTCGCTACTCCTCTGCCTCTCCTCTCTGCCAATCCCTTCACTGGCTTCCCATTGCCCAGCGAATTCATTTCAAGCTACTAACCCTGACCTACAAGGCTCTCCATGACCTCTCCCCTCCATACATCTCTGCCCTAATTTCCAAATATCTCCCCTCACGCAATCTCCGCTCCTCTCAGGACCTTCTCCTCTGCTCTCCCCTTATCAGCTTCTCACACAACCGTCTCCAAGACTTCTCCCGTGCTTCACCCACACTCTGGAACTCACTGCCCCAACACATCAGACTCTCCTCCACTTTCACCAGCTTCAAAAGCAACCTGAAAACCCATTTCTTCAGGCTTGCCTATAACCTACACTAACCTTGCTGTCACTACTTCCTCCTCAAACATGTCTGCCCCTCACCTCCTGTCTCTTTCCCCCTCCTTGTAGATTGTAAGCCCTCGCGGGTAGGGTCCTCTCTCCCTCTGTCGTACCAATTGTCATTAATCACTTATCATTGTACTCGTCTGACTTATGTTATGTATGTAACCACCTTGAATGTACAGTGCCCTGGAATCAATGGTGCTTTAAAATACTTAATAATACTGAATGGGGGTCAATGTAGGAAAGCACGGTGCTGCCCCACCCCCACAGCAACCCGCTTTCCTATTATGGACCCCCATTATGTATGTATATAGACCCTTTCCCAGTATATAGGTCTCCTCACTAGGTAGGTATAGAAATTCATATATAGCTAATAGGGTCCCCCAGTAGGTACGGTATACAGGTAATAGGATCCCCTAGTAGGTATATAGATAATAGGGTCCCCTAGTAGGTATATGGATAATAGGGTCCCACAGTAGACATATAGGTAATAGGGCCCCCAGTAGGCATATAGGTAATAAGGCCTTCACTTAGTCCATTATATAGGTAATAGGCCCCCAGTAGGTACAGTATACAGGTAATAGGCCCCCAGTAGGTACAGTATACAGGTAATAGGCCCCCAGTAGCTATAGAGCTTTATAGGGCAAATTAAAAATAATAGTACTCACCTCTCCACCGTAGAAGCTCCTGGTCTTCCCACACAGGCAGTACTCAGGAGGGCCATAAGCCTGATTGCGTCTCACCAGAGTACTGTGTGGAGCAGAGAGCGCTCGCTCTCCACTCAGTGGTAGTATTTGACTGTATGTGCGTTCAGAGGACACACATACAGTTGAAGAGACCGTCGATGCTCCAGGCCCATGGCAGCGGCCTGGAACTCAGTGACATGAGGTTCGGGGGCAAAGGCAGTTTTATCTGGGGAACAAGCTCTGGATAAAACTGACTAATGGCACCCCTGCCTTTAGTTTACTTCCAATTTCTATGATCCCACAATGACTCACACAATTATCACAGTCACAAAATGGTCTAATACTTTCAAGCACCTACTTAAAAGACTTTAAAGCCCACTTACATTATGAAGATGATCCCTTTCTCAGGGACTGTAAATCACCATCTAACAGTTCCCTATCATACCCTGCCTGAATACCAGGGACCCCATCCCGAAAAGGGTGACCCCACTCTATGGAGGCTGGCCCTACACACAACTACAAACAACCAATAACCGCTGTGTGAATCTATTTTAATATCCAATTGTACATAATATATTTAGTACTCTCGTATCCAATGCGTTTCCCTACCTTAGGTTGGGGTTTATCATGGGACATACAAAAGGCACATAACTCAGATATATTTACCCAACCTATGAGACAAAATGTATCCAATGTCCAGAGTCGTCACTAGATGAGTGATAGCTCAGAAGGATATATATATATAGTCCCCAGTCCCCCCTAAGATGATGTACGGAACTGTGACCACCACAGTGCTTTGTTATATATCCACCATAAAGCATGTGCATCCAATTAAGCAAATTACTTCCTGTCTACACCCCCTGATGACGTCTGATGTAAAGAAAGATGTAGCGCTCTGCATGTAGGAAATCCAGGTAGATTCCAGAGATATACCTAAAATAAAAGGACTCAGCCAGAATAAAGGAACTCCTAGAGGATAGTTATGATACTAAATTTACACGGTCTCCAGCTGGGATTCAGAAATTGCTCTTTCAGTCCTGGGGTTGGGTTTGATATTCTCTTCTGTAGTGCAGCAGTGGTGACAGCGTGCAGAGCGGCAGCGGGATCTATATAAGCTGCCTCATAGTTTTGTGCATATTATGGCACAACCATGCTGAGTGACTCCATCAGATATTTATTTAGCATTTTTGAGTAGTGATACAAGATTATTAAACCAAGAGAGCGCCTCTGATTCTCCCTCTTCTCCCCTTCTTGGATCTCTACAGCGAACATCCAGTGAATGACTGATCCTTTGGGATTAGAGGGTTTAATCTTGGCAACGAATGGGCCAAACATTTTCCGTATGAAATATAATTATCTTTACAGCTTGAGCTCGGTGCTGGGGACAGGCACTAATAGCTGGTGGAGGAAGCTTCTACAGATGGTGTAGCAGGCAGGCTGTTCAGATTCTTCATTGCCCCATATCAGTGCTGGCAGCCACTATTACTTATAAAACCAGATTAACACATGGAAGTTTTAAACCTTTTTTTTTTATTTTTTTTTTTATAGATTTAGCTTAAGTCAGAGGTTGATTATAAAGGTAGAGAAAAGTATAAAGGATTTATCCTCCTCTTTTTGTAACCGCTCCCAGTTTTATGTTAAAAAAAATAAAATGATAAATGTAAAAGTGCATAGGATAATCCAACCTTACACTGGCCCCAAAGCCCTGACTGTTTCATACATGCCCATCCTGCTCCTGCCCTGCTCTGTACTGGACAGCCTGTAGTGGTCCGTGAGTGCGTGAGTCAGGCATCACCTAATAGCACTGACTCACAGGCCCCATTATAATCCTCCTTTGGGTAATTACTGGGTAAAGTGATGAAAGGCAACCTGATATTTCACCCTGTGTATGTGCTGACCTCAACACAGAAGTGTGGAACCATAAAAGAATGGCTTAACATCACAATCTACTAGTCCTTGCTCAAAGAGGCCTACTGTTCAATTGTAATCTTTCTTTGCCACCACTGGCCTTGCAATTTGTAGGGGCATTCTAATATAGAAATGTAATAAACTATCAATATAACTTCCAAGGTTATATTTATCAAAAATAATCAAATCTGTTTTATTTTTGGCAGGTGACTGTACCAAGAGATCAGACGGACATATGATATTGTCAGATTATAAAGCAGACGATGGTGTTATCACACAAGATACATATAAAGGACATTCTATTTACCCAGACCTACCCTCAGCCCTTCCCTCCCAAGATCTGTCATGTGACTCTTTTAAGCAGGTCCTGTATTCTGATTCACTACAAACTGTTGAGCAAAATAAAAGTCACAGAAGGGGTATAAAACATCAACAATGCCACAAGGAGAGAAGCCATTTTCATGTTCAGAATGTGGCAAATGTTTTACTCAGAAATAACATCTTGTTCATCATGAAAGAACTCACACAGGAGAGAAACCATTTTCATGTTCAGAATGTGGCAAATGCTTTGCTCACAAAACAAGTCTTGACAATCATTAAAGAACTCACACAGGTGAGAAGCCATTTTCATGTTCAGAATGTGGCAAATGTTTTGAACTCAAAAGAAAGAAACAGAATCATTGATGGAAAACTTGAAAAGAAACTTCACACAGGTGAGAAGCCATTTTCATGTTCAGAATTTGGCAAATGTTTTACTCAGAAATGGAATCTTGTGAAACATGAAAGAACTCGCACAGGTGAGAAGCCATTTTCATGTTCAGAATGTGGCAAATGTTTTACTGTGAAATCACATCTTGCTAGACATGAAATAACTCACACAGGAGAGAAACCATTTTCATGTTAATAATGTGGCAAATTTTTTGTTCAGAAATCAAATCTTTTTCAACATCAAATATCTCACACAGGAGAAAAGCCATTTTAGTTAAAAAAAAAAAAAAAAAAAAAAAAAAAAAATGTCATGATTATAACTACCCTATTTACCCCTTCCCACTGCAGAAAGTTTTTACCTTTTACCATTTTTGAAATCTGATGTGTTACTTTATATGGGAATAACAGTTTTAAACTTTTAGTTTTCCATGTGAGTCAGTGTCTGTTTTCTCGTGATGCATTGTGCTTCCAGTTAGTAATACATTTTTGTCCACACAGTCTGTTATTTGTAAAATTATGAAAATATCGTTGAAATTTGGAAATATTTACCATTTTCAAACTTCAAAAATTTCTGCACATATGGATATGGCAAATAGTTATATCACAAAAAATAGTTTACAACTAGCATCTACCATATGCCTACTGTATGTTGGCACAATTTAATCTTTTTATTCTTTATGAAACCTACCAGACTTTCATTAGAATATCCTTTAAGCACTGTTTCATGCCCTAAAGAAGCCTGAATTTGGAAACTACACCCCTAAAAAGGGGTGTTTCAGACCTTTACAATGTTCATTGGGGCATGAGTAAAGATAGAAGATGAAACTTATACTTCCCTCCCGGTCTCACCTTTTCTGGTACTTTAGTGGCCATGCAAATGTGACCTGACTAGTGTTGATCGAACCGTTCAAGAAAAGTTAAGTTCGAGTCGAGTTTAAGATTTTAAGAACTTAAGCTGAACCGAGCTTTTTACAGTTAGTTCGAGTAAAGTTTATATTCGACACGTGCGCTCGACATGCCATTTTTAGTTTCACTTTTAGCTGCTTCCTGTACTTTTGGCGGCCAACCAATCAGTGCACAGATGAATGTCAAAAACGTCATCACAGGGGCCTGGCTTGCCATGTGAAGTGGATGGATGCACACCATTAGAGCTCCCGGCACGACGATACTAAAAGTGCAGAGGACACCCTTGAAATGGGACCCAGACGCCAGAAAAAGGTGGCCAAGCTCCTAAAGACCCCCTCCCTGGGGGATATACCAATATCCAACTCTTTTACCCCGCTGCAGGACCTGGACGGAGAGGATCCCCCTTCCCGCTCTCCCCACACGCTCACGCCATCATCTCCTTCCTCCGCCTGCGCAGAGGATAGACGCAGCGGCTCTGACTCACCGGTAGACATTGGAGCTCCCTCGCAGAGTCTGACGCGCGGAACTCCAGCTGAACATCTCCTGGAAGACTCTGCTGCCGCCTCTCCATCACAGGACCGCAGTGAAGAGGACGATCATAAGGAGCGGAACTCCCGAGGCAGCGGGCACACGCCGCAGATCACAGCACTGAGTGAGGTCAGCTTGTCGTATCCCCGAAACCCGCCAACACTTTCATCCGCGGGCACGGATCAACATTAGACCCTTTGAGGTACGGATGGGTTGCAGGAGAGCCCTGTGCATAGGGGACAACACCTTTCTGTCATCCCACCTCCAGCAGCCGCCATTTTGTCCCACCACGTGGGGACACAGTCCTCATCCCAGGCGCTTCAACCATTTTGCTCAGATGGCCACAGGGTGTCCAGAGGGAGCCCAGTGCAGACTACCCAACTAGGAGATACAGAGTAGGCCTACTCCACCGGGGCCATGAGAGGGGAGGCTGGCGTATGGGGCTCCAGGGAACATCAGGGCTCGGCTATGAACTGCTCAATTAATTGGGCCACAGAGAGCCCTAGTCTGGACTGCCATGAGGAAGGGGCCACTGTCCCCCCCTCCCATTGTGTCATGTCCAGAGGCAACATTTCAGGTCATGACTGAAGATGGCCCTTCTTCCTCGATCCCACAGCCTATAGTTTCACACCCTGAGACTGAAGGGAGAAGATGTCGCAAGCCGGCAGACTCTCACACACAGAGACACAGTGAGGCTGACTTAAACCCTGTCCCTCCAGCGCTGGCCACTGGGTCAGCTCGGATAACACCTGGCTCCTGCATCTGGATAACACTCTGTCCCCACAGGGCCCTGCTCCCTTATCTTACATGTCTGTAGTCCACTCAAATGTAAACATACATTCTCGTACTGCACCTGCCTTCAGTGATAATCCTGCTGCCATGGGCAACAAAACTCTCGCAGAGACTGTTGGATGGAATAAGACACCGTCCCCTGTGCATAGAGAAGTGAACTGCACCGATTGGTGGATAAAAGAGGTCCAACTCCCCAAGACTTGGCCTGGACCTCGAATCTGAGGACTCCTATGTGGATTGATAGCCCTAACCCTCATCCTTCCTGCCCTAATGTTCTTGCCCATGTCTCTGCCTCACCCCTAGAGGAAACTTCCAATCGACCATCAGCCCTACATCCACCAGAAGATGCACTCCGGGCTTGGCGGCGCACCCAGAGCCCCAAGCGTTACTGTCGCTACTTCCATCTAAGTCAAATATGCTACAATTGGGCCGAGATCTCCAGCAAGCATGGTGACAAGACCTGCAGCTGGTTCAATCTGCAGTAGCGGAACTCCAGAGCAAATGTCAAAACTTAGAGAAGTTGCAAGACTCCACAAACCTCACAATTGCTGACACTCAGGCCTTGCTCGCCTCTCAAGTTGAACGTCAGACCCACTTGGCGTCTCAGCTTGACGATCTTGAGAACCGCAATAGATGCAATAATATAACAATTCGAGGCCTGCCTGAGGAAGTTCGTACTTCTGAGCTTATCCCGACACTGACCAAGATATATAATTACATCCTGAGTAAGCCAGAGTACATGTTTATAGAGTTTGATCGAGCCCACCGGGCCCTTTGACCGCAGAGCCAAGACCCTTTCTGAGCAAGGGATGTAATTTGTCGAATTCATCATTATAACATAAAGGAAGAGATCCTGAGAAAAGCCTGCCTTATGCAAACTGTAATGTATGAGAATACAAGGATTGGACTCTACCCTGACCTATCCGTCCATATGCGTTCTGCTCTCAAACCGCTGCTTGCT
The DNA here is from genome assembly GCA_025379985.1 of Phyllomedusa bahiana. Lineage (NCBI taxonomy): Eukaryota > Metazoa > Chordata > Amphibia > Anura > Hylidae > Phyllomedusa > Phyllomedusa bahiana. Next base: position 36,783 of record JAODAL010002854.1, read on the forward strand.
CTGCTCCAGGAACGCCAAATTCAATATTGCTGGGGCTTCCTATTTGTTCTTCAGGTCAAACATAGGGACTCTCTAGTGACTTTCCGATCTCCAGCTGATCTCCAAGCCTTCACTGCTGCTTTAGACCTGCCCCTAGTTGACATTCCTTACTGGTCCCCCTTGCTCTGGTGCCATCTCTCACCAAGCAGCGGATTGGACGCCGCCCAACACCTTTGACATCTCCAAAAGCTCATCGACCTAGTCACCGGCACGAAAATTCGGAGGAACTTAACCAACATATGGACCTGCCTCGTTGACTGTCCTTCTGGAGTTTGTGAACTTTGCATTGTCTCTCGGCTATCCGAGCCACCGCATTTAAGCGTTTACATAATTATCCCCCTCCGCCTCCCTTTTTTTTCCTCTCGTCCGTGTTCTTTGTACCTCCCCTACCCCACTGGGTTCTTCCTAGAGTCCCTAGCCATATACATGCTGATTTATAGCTAATTGGTCCTCTCCTCTATATCAGGTGAAAATCGTTTTCAATGTTTCTATAGATGTGTTTTCAAATTTTCATGCCTGTTGATGTAAATTTGCTACTCCTGTCGGATGGAGTTTTTGCAGACTAGTTTTATCTAGGATATGATTAAGTTTGCCTTTTAAAATGGTCACGTTGACCCCCCATTAGTTCAATTGGCCATTCTCCATTATTGGCCACTTGTAGCTTCTTGTCTGCTCTGTTTAGTTTGTTGGCCTTTGTTTCATAGGCCTTTCTGGTTCTCTCTGTTTTTTTTTTTTGTTGCTCTAACTCCCTTTCTTCACCATGGGTTTGCTGTTTCCACTTTTCACCTGCCCTCAAAAACCAAGACTTGGGGGTGTGCACGATGCTTTCCCAATGCATAAGCTTCTGATTACATCCCTTAATGTCAAGGGATTTAACACACCTGAAAAAAGGTCGCAGATCCTCTATCAGCTGCATATATTAAAATCAACTATAGTATGCTTACAGGAAACCCACCTGCTTAGGGATCACGCACGAGTCCTGAGGAATAGATACTACCCTGCCTGGTACCATAGCAGTAATCCCTCTCAAAAGACGAAGGGAGTTGCCATCCTGATTCACAAATCTCTTAATCTGAAGGTTTTATATGTCCATACGGACAGTGAAGCCAGGGCCGTATTTTTAAAATGTAATCTCCAAGGCCATAACTATACTATAGCCAACATTATATGCCCCAAAATATCAAATCTTTTTTCTGCCGGGTGCTAGATGACTTCACTTGTTTTGCCCAAGGGAAACTAGTCCTATGTGGCGACTTTAACAGTCCTTCAACCTACTCTCGACAGCTCAACGGGGCGCTCTCCAGTACCCCTCCACGTGATTAATAAATTTAAAAGCTTTAATTATATGCAATGTGGACTTGTGGGTTTAAATGCATTTGTTTGTTGGAAACTTAATGAGACTTTGTTACAGGACGTCCTCTGTTTTCAAGAGCTCCAGACTGGTGTCCATGAGTTTAAAATGCCTCACAGATAGGACAGCACGATTCCTCAAACTCAATGGGGGGCATTGAAGTGTGTATTGTGAGGCATTTTAATAAAGCATGGGGCTCAGCGTGAAGCAGCTAGTAAACTTCAAACTTTGCTTGGGACCCCACACCGCTAAATTTTCCCCAAAATCCACTGGATAAGGGTGATTTTTAATTTTTAAAAAATTTTGCACCATGAGGTCCTCTCGCTTATGGAGCGCAAGCATAGGCGTTATCGTCAAATACATGAAGCCTGGTTTTATGAGTGGAGTAATAAAACCAGCAGATACCTTGCCCGTGCGTTGTGAGAGAAGAGAGCTTCTTTATTTTTTCCCCCATGTCGTCCTGGGCGATTGGTATTTTAACTGGGTTTTAACTTCTGTTTTTCACGTATTCTAAACTTACAATCCCCAAAACCAAACATCCACAAGCTCAATTAGAGGGACACCCACTCTCTCTTCAGGCTTATCTACAACGCACAGCTCTCCCCTCCCTCCTGACAGATGTCTTAGAATCTCTGGAAATGCCTTTTTCACTCCTGGAACTCCAAACGGCCAATGCTTCCCTCTCTGTACGGAAAAGTCCAGGTCCAGATGGCTTTACCGCCAGGTTTTATAAAGTTCTGAAGGAGGAGCTTGCCCCACCATTCCTGGACTCTTTTTTTTAACTCTGTCTAAGTCCCTCCCCTTTTTGGTCCCAATTTTTAAGCCCCAAATTACGTCTTTCCAAAGATGTTAGGACCGACTTTACCCAAGCTATCGGCCAATACTCCGTATACTGACTCAAAGATTTTCTGCAAGCTTATCGCGTTGAGATTAAATCCCCTGCTAGGACATCTTATCCATCTTGACCAACTGGGCTTTGTCCCTGCGAGGGAAGCTAGGGACAATACCCTGAAAATGTTTACTTTAATCGACTATGTACATCGCTCTAAAATTCCTTGTGTGTTACTTTCGTTATATGCAGAGAAGGCTTTTGACCGAGTTGACTGGTCCTTCCTTTCTGGAGTCCTCTCAGCCCTAGGGATAGGCCCGACCCTTCTTTCCAAAATTTTTGCTTTATACAACTCCCCACAAGCTCAAATTTGATTCAATGGTTCTCTCTCTTCTCCCTTCCTTATGTGCAATGGTACCACGCAGGGTTGTCCTTTCTCCCCACTGTTATATGCCCTAGTAATGGAACATCTCCTCCATGACATCCATGCTAACCCCTCTATCCAGGGGATTAAATGTGGCAATATCCACGCTAAATGTTCTGCATTTGCATTTCCTTTATTTTGCTTAATCCAAGTAGACCTTTCTAAATGGGACAACAAGGATTTTTCTTGGATAGGTCGTATAAACATATTGAAAATTAACGTCCTACCCCGTCTTCTTTATTTGTTTCAGGGGGTCCCGATCATGCTTCCTAAATCCTTCCTTCACTTCCTACACAGCCAGATCATACGCTTTGTTTGGGTGCAGAGACATCCCAAAGTTTCCAGGGCCATACTGATGGCGCCCTGGGCAAACTTTCTAAAATATTATTTAGCTGTCATGGCGGTCAGGATCCCTGGACGGCAGACCCGGACTGCCCATAGGTGGGGTTTGGGGGGGGGTCGGGGGGCCCCAGGCCCGGGCCCGGGGCGCCGCCCAAGGGGGGTGGTTTTCCCCCGGGGGCCCCGAGTGCCCGGGCGGCGCAGCTACATGGAGCGGCCCCCTCAAACACGGCTAACGGTGGGGCACAGACCCCGCCATGAACATTTCTGACCTGGCCGTTTAGCCCCCTTGAGGCCGTGCAGCAGGCGCGCGATGTGATGACGTCATTGCGTGCCTGCTCCCCGGCCTGTACTAGTCTGCCAGCGGCCGCAGCTCCGGACATGAAGCGGAGAGAAGAGGAAAGCGGGTGAGTAGTATTATTATTATTTATTTATTTTTTATTAAACTAATTACTGTCCTCATTACCTGGATAACTGGCCCTGGCCCCATTACCTGGCAATTGGCTCCCCCTTTCCCGGGTAATGGCCCTGGCCCCATTTCCTGGCTAATTGGCCCATCCTGGCAAATGGCCCTGGGGCCCCTTCCTGGCTAATTGGCTCCATTGCCTGACTAACTGGCCCTGGCCCCATTACCTGGCTAACTGGCCCCAATACCTGACTAACTGGCCCCAATACCGGGCTGACTGGCCCCATTACCCGGCTAACTGGCCTTGGCCCTATTACCTGGCCAATTACTGGCCCTGCCCCTATTACCTGGCCAATTACTGGCCCTGGTCCTATTATGTGGCTAATCACTGGCCCTGGCCCTATAACCTTTCTAATTACTGGCCGTACCTGGCTTATTACTGGCACTGGCCCTACCTGGCTAATTACTAAGGGCAGCCCTATCTACCCAAAAAAAAACTGAGGCGCCTACTGTCTGGCAGTTATGGGGGTACCCTATTCCTGGCTAGTTACTGGGGCAGCCCCCCTCCTGGTCATTTTAAAGGGGAGGTCCTTTACCTACCCAAAATTTAAAGGGGAGGCCCCGTTACCTGCCTAATGGGGGGGCTCTATTTCATGCCACTTTTGGAATTTTTTAATTCAAATTTTTGGGTCTACATACGCTGTTTGGGGGAAAATTTGTGTAGGGACCAAAAGAGGGCAAAAAATTTTTTTGGGGGTTTGGATAGGGGTTTGTACAGAGGGGGATTGAAGGAAGTGGGAAAAGAGAGGAGTCTAAGATGTTTTTGTGGTAAATTCTACAGTGACAAGTAGTGACCGGGAGAAGAAGACATTACATGCTGTACCGGACAGAGAAAAAATGGAAAGGAACAACTCATCAGGGAAGATGTCATGGAGGTTTGGGCTAAATGGAGAAGAAAAGGAGAAGAAGAGAACAACTCCCATAAGAGATGACATCTCCTGTGAGTCCCTGCTGTCGGGGGTCATTTTACTTCTGTGTTGAATCAGTGCTGTATTCATGTGATGGTGACCTGACTACTGGTGATCTGATTGGTGGGTTTGTAGGTTATATTGGGTCCTGTATAGCGGCAGAGTAGGCTTGTCCCCTATTGTAAAGCAAATGCACACCTGACTCTGTGATTAGAGGTTTCTCTGCACTTTTTCTTTCTTGCTTGTGTTTAGGGGGCTCTCACATGGAACGGTTTCTGGTGCGTTTTTTGATGCGTTTTTTGTGCAGAAATGTACAGCATTAACGGCTATGTCTTTCTGCATGAAAACGCGCTAAAAATGCTCTGTGTGAAAGCACCCTTATAGTGTAGTTTATTTTAGAAAGTGGCGAGATGCGAGAACAAGGGAATTTTTTTAAGTGGATATTGTATGTGGGCTGGTGGGGGCTGTGTGCCAGGGCTGATTTTTATTCCCAGTCCGGCCCTTATCCATCTTGACCAACTGGGTTCAGTTTATGGCTCCTCAACTGTAGCCATCTCCTAGCTGCCCCCTAAGCTGCTGCCCATCGACATTAATTACTCATGGAGCGTATTCATCGCAAGTAATTTTGAATGTCGCTTATCCCTACAACAATATGATCGTATTGTACGAGGGGGGGAGGGAGGCGTAATCCATAGTTCTCTATGAAGCTAGGTTACCGTAATTTCAGCCGATTCACCAGTATTAAGCGCAATACAACGCGAAATGCCCCCGAAATTACCCTGTGAACATCTCTTTTACCAAAAAGTGAACACCATAAACAATAAACCATGAAACAGTGCAAGATAGTTTTTTTCACTTTCACCCACTTAAATTTTTTTTCTGATTCCAGCACATTACATGGTCTTTTCATGGCACCATTGCCGTGTCACCGGCTTATTCCCCCCGGATTTGTGAGCCGGGATTGTGCTCACAAATCCCCGTAAAAAGGGGGGCGGGACGGGGACGGACCCGGAGCGGGGGGGGGCGGCGCCCCCCCGGGCCCCCAAGAAAATGCTTTTTTACGGCGCGTACGCGCCGTAAATAATGTGAATGTCACTTTCTCCCCCCCGGCGGATTCGCAGAGCGGGGAGCGCCCGGAATCCACTGTTCTCATGAGAGAGTGTTACCAAAATTACTCCAAAGGATTGGCGCCGATACAGCAAAATCCGGCGCGGAATAGGCCCCAATCCGGGACAATAAGCCGTGTAAAAAGGGCCCTTTAAAAAAAACATCTTGCCCCCACAAAAAAACCGCCATTTTTCTATGTAGATAATAATTAAAACCACTCTTTTATCAGAATTGACACCCACAAAAAGGGGCCGTTTTTTACAGCTCAGCGCTCCAGGCACTGAGCTGAAAATGCCCCCAATTTTAGGGGAAGTTCACTAACATTTCAAAAGCGTGCACTTTTGCGCGCTGTAAACAGTTTGTTTGCTCTTTGAAATAAGCGCTTGCAACCGTGTCATTTAAATGCCCATTGCCCAGCAGATACTGACTTGTATAGTCTAGTACTTTTGAACATTGTTAAATTGTTTTGGGGCCGTTTTTCAGTGCAAAAAGGGCCCCAAATACATTTTTAAACAAACCGGGGTAACATGCACTTACAGTACAATATCATAGCCTAAGATATACTGACTGCGACACATATCACACATACAGATCCAGAGTGTTCCTGTGGTTTAAATACACGGGCCAGAAATAAACACCTGATAAAAAAGAAAAAGGGGAAAAAAGGGGGGGCCACAAATATGTTATCTGTTAAAAAATTTAGGTATTTACGTTGGTTTCCACCTTTGGGGTAGCGTTTATAAAAAAGAGGCACAACACTCATAGGGGTTTTCGGGGCAATTTAAAACCCTAGCCCAAGTACGGCAGCCGCAGGTCACTGATGCTCCGCCCGATGTCGGGAAAGAAAGACGCCAATGAAAAAAAAAAAATGGACCCGGCGCATGCAGAATAAAAAGCCCAGCTAAAGCTTTTACATTGATTTTTTCAAAAAGGGGGGGAAACCCCCAAAAAAAAAAGAAAACTCAGTTAGACCCAAACCCCCGGTTTTGGAGAGGCCCCGCCACGAAGCAAATGGGAAGGCAGGGTCTGGGGGCGGTAATTTTGGCGAACCAAGGGGGCGGGGGGGGTTTATATGTTTTTTAAAAGACATTGGAGAAGAAAATGTCATTGAGAGATCAAAGCAACCATTGGACAGAGGGAAAAGATCAAAGGGGAAAAATTTGGGTAGAAGATTCAGTCAAAGAGAAAGAAGCATTGAGAGGAAAAAAAAAAAAAAAAAAAAAAAAAAAAAGGAAGAAAACCTTTTAAAAGCGGGGAAAGGGGAAATAAAGAGGAGCAATGTGAATAGCGTGTATCGGCCATGATAAGTCATCTGTTGTATTAGGTTTCAATTGTAAAAATTTGGTGCTTATAGCTATCCCCGTGATGTAGATAAACACGGGGTAAAGTACAAAAAATTATGTGTAAGTTTTTTATCTAGGGGGGCTGAAAATTTAACCAATCGTGAAGGGGCGAGAGATATGGGGGCCCCCTAGTAGGGTCGGGCCCAATTTTAAAAAAATAGGGCTAAAATACCAGTTTTTGAGGGCGCCCAAAAAGCATTTAAATTTTTTAACAGCTAAATGGTTTGTGATTGTAGTGTTTTAAATTGCGGAATTGGTTTAAAAAATCACGAGGGACTACTCCCCTTGGGGGAAAAACATAGAAAAATACATGTACACTATCTACATTTTAAGTCATTTGGGGCCCCCAGATGGATATTTTAGCGCCTATTTTTTTAAATTGTCCAGAGCCCCACTATTTGGGGCCCTCCATACTCCCGCCCCATTTCCCATTGGTTAAATTTTCAGCACCCCAGATAAGAACTTTCCTATATTTTTGTACTTATACACCCCGTGATTTTCTACATCCCGGGGGCTAGCATAAAACACCAAATTTATTTACAAATTGAAACCTAATACAACAATCACTTTTTACTGGCCCTTATCACGAAAATTCACATTGCTCCTTTTAGTTTTCCCCTTTCCCGCATTTCAAAGGGGTTTTCTTCCTTTTTTTTTTTTTTCTCAATGTTCTATCTTTTGACTGACATCTTCTCATCCCAAAGTTTCCCTTGATATTTCCTTTCCAATGGTTGCTTTGATCTCCGAAGACCATTTTCTCCCCTGTCTTTCAGTAACACTACTAACCCCCGCCCCCGCAGTCACAGGTGCAGACACAATTGTATCCAAATTTCAACTCATGTACTTATATTTTCTTTTAACACCAAAAAATGTAAACTTTTGGAAGCGAGGGGTCTCCGCGAAACGCTTAAAATTTTTATGTTTTTGTTTTTAATTTTGGGAAAAGTAAAATTTGCATTTTTAAGAAAAAATCTTTTTTTAAAGTAAAAACCCTTTGCTCGGGGTTTTTTTTCCCGCCTGCGCCGGGGCCTTTTTTTTTTCATTGACCTGATAAACTTTGAAGACAAGGGGAAAATATTTTAAAAAACCCTGATAAGCTAAGAAAACAGGGGCAGCAGATATAACACTAATAGGTTTTTAAAAAAAAGAGCCAGCAGTAGTAAACCCAGATGGTTTTATACACACTCCAATTGCACATTGGGATGGCTTTTACAAACTCAGCAGAAGAACACATTGGATGGCCTTTGTACAAAGCTCAGAAAATTGTACACTTGGGTGGCTTAGATACACAGCTCACTTTTTTAAATATTGGTAGGCTTTGTACACAGTCACAATTGTACACATTGGATACCTTTGATAAAAAGTCAGCAGATTGTACATATTGGGTAGGCTTGATACACATCAGCGATTGTCAATTGGATACGTTTGATACACAGCTAGCAATTGAAAATTGGATAGGCTTTGAACACAGTCAGCAGATTGTACACTTATCCTTAGATACACCTCAGCAATTGTACACATTGGGTTTAGATACCAGCTCAGAGTTGTACACTTGGGTAGGCTTTGATAAAAAGCTCACAATTGTAAAACCCTGGATAGGCTTAATACACAGCTCACAGATTGTAACCCCTGGTAGGGTTAAAACAGCTCAGGAAAGTACACACTGGATAGCTTAGATACACAGTCAGCAATTGTAAACAGGGTAGGCTTAGATACACAGCTCAAACAGATTGTACACCTGGATAGGCTTAGATACACAGCTCACAGATGTACACACTGGAATAGGCTTAGATACACACTCAGCAGATTGTAACAATGGTAGGTTTAGATACACAGCTCAGCAGATTGTACACACTGGATGGGGTTTCCTAACACCCCCCCCCCCCCTTTTTTTTTCCAAAAACCCCTACCCCCCCCTCCCCCCTCCCCCTTTAAAATCCCCAACATTTCCTGAAGTCCAGAGGGGCAAGCCCCGGCATTTTTTCCAGCTCTAAAAGGGTTTGGGGGAAAGGGGGGGGCCCACCAGCCCTCTCCACCCAGTCTCCTGCTTTTTAAAGTGGCCGCACTGCTGGAAAAGGAGGAGGAGGGGCCCTATAGTCCCAGGGGGACGGGCCCTAGCCCCTGTTTTAAAACCCTCATTCCCGGGTGCTGCCTGCACTGTGGCATTAAGCCGGGCACGGGCACAGAAAAAAGGCGGGGGCCCGCATCAAGGAAACACCACAGAGCATCTGACCCCGGGGCCCCTGCTCGACTGCCGCCTGCCCTCCCCTGCCTGTTGAAGAGAAAAAAGCCCCGGCCACAGTCCCAACAGGGGGGTGGGGCAGCCCAAATTTGAACTTTTCTGGGTGTACTCACCCCCACTGGCCAAGGTGGGCAGCTGCCGAGGGGCCCCCAAGGGCCTCGGGGGGGCCCCTGGGGGGGGCCCAAAGTCCCCTACCTCCCCAAATTTTGGAAGAGACGCCCCCTTATCATCCCCTTGATTTTGGTCCCCTTCACCCCGGGTGGAAATTTTCTAGCCCTTCACTATTATAAACAAACGAAAGTGAAATCTCCGCCTTTGAAAAAAATTTTTTCCTTTCACAGGGGCCCCCCACCATTTTTCAGTTTTTGGGCCTGCAGACTTCTCATACCCCGCATATCCTCTCAAGAACTTATAGTCGGTTAATACACATGGTGGATTTTCCAAAAATTTAAACTTATCAAAAACTAAAAAGGGAAAACTCTCCGTGAGCTTTCCGTTGAGGACTGGGGTATAATTTTTGTCCAAGCACGTGGAACATCTATCTCGATAAAAGTGCAAGAATTAAATTATAAGATTATTTCCCGCTGGTATAGAGTCCTCTCATTGGGTTTCCCCCAACCCCCCTATCCTTTATCCCCAAAAATTTGCTGGCGTTGCCATAATGAGGAAGGATCTATGTTACATATATGGTTGAAGTGTGTATCCTTGCAGCCTTTTAGGCTCAAAGTTATTTACATAATTAATCTGATCACTGGTGAGAAGCTGGATAATGATCCAGTTGTATTGCTCTTCTTAGCCGCCCAGGGTTCTCGTCGCTCTATCAAAAATTGTCTTATTACTGCCTTGTTGAATGCAGCCAACACAATCATTCCCAGACTCGGTGGGTCTCCTGTTTTCCCCTCCAACCCCGGGAATTTTTTCAAAGAAAAACCACAGGAATTTTTTGATGGAGGAGATAAGAAGTGATTCAGTCGGGGGATCAAAAAATTTTTTTAAAACTGGGGGGACTGGCTCATTTTCAAAAACTCGAGCCATTAAGTACATTTTAAAACTTTTTCTGTGACCAGCTTGGGCAGGGGGGTCGGGGCAGTGGTTTTTTGGACAGTGACTGGCTTACCCTTTCCTTAGTTTGGTTTTGATCTTTCCCTTTAGTTTTATGATTTCTATGTTTTTTCCCATAACTCTCAACTGTCTCCTTAAAAGGGTTTTTTCGAATGGCAGTCCCTTTCCCCTTTTTCGGGGCCCTTTATCAGATTTGGGAAGCCCCCTAACTTTAGTGTCGTATCTGATCTCGACCTTTATAAGCAGTATGTTGATGCAATCCTGTTCCCCGATCTGCCTTAACGAACCACGATTTCTTTCATGATGCTGTTTATTTTATAGGTAACGCAGACTGTTTAGTTTACATAACTGTTTAGTGATATGGACTTTTTTCATACTGCAGCTTTATAATCTAATATCTGTACTGATGTTGCCATAACCCTTCTACTCTACTTGATTGTACCATCTTGTTTTTATTTGCAAAAAAAAAGTTTTACTTCGAATGTGAAAAAAAACAAAAACACTGGGGTGTAGGGAATGTAATTGCTAAAATCAACCGGTTTTTTTGTATTTCCTGGTGTATGCCATTTGGAGTTGAATCTCTTTACTGAACGCACTGCTTGCTTGCATGCAGTAGGGACAAAAAATTCCAGCAATTTTAGAAGGGAAAAGCCGCATTTTTAATTTGTTAGGGGGTACAGCAAGCGTAGGGAATTATAGACAGCAATAACTAGGGAGTTTTGTATTGCTGGCTGCATCTTTCCCATCTTCATTCTGATTGCCCAAAAGTTCATTTTTCCAGGTTTAGGGGTACAGCTACTGTTAGCAAATCTGCTATAGAAAGAAATTGCTTTCAAATAATGGTTCCTTGCAGCAAATTTTTTGGGATTGAAGAAAAGTTCAGTTTTGCAGTGTTGTTGCTAGAGTTCTTGCATAACAGTCTGTTCAACATAAAGAGAACTAGAGGTGGTAAGTGAGCAATGAGTGGTGTAGGACATGGAGCTAGAGGTACGAGACAAGGCACTCCTTCCAGTGCTCCGGACAATACACAATCAAGAACATCGTCGGTCACAGGACTTTCAGGCCTGTCATCGTTTGGTCGGTTCCCTATGACTCTCCGTACTGAAGAGCGTTGCCAATCTGTTCTTCAGTGGTTAACAGACCCTGCATCCAGCAGTTTTACCTCCTCTTTCTCTCAGTCACAGGCAAAAATGTCATCATCAGTCCAACCTGAAGCAAACATGGCCCCAATGTTTGCATCTTTCCCACACCCAGAAGATGTTTTTTGGCGACATTTGCAGGCTCACATAACGCCTAACTCTCATATACATGGATATATATTATACAAAGTCCTTGGATTTGCTAAATCATATTCAGTGCCCAAAAGTTTAGTATTTGCAGTATTGGGGGTGAAATCATTTTCTAACACACAGTCTCCAATTCTTCTCTACAAAGAAATACATTATAAATAGTGGTTGGTGAAAATTATTCTGAGTGGAGATAAGTTCACTTTCTGCAGTTTTGGGGGTGAAATACCTTTCAAATATATGTGGTTAGTTGTCAGAAAAGATAATATATCAAGAAATAGAGTTATCTCTGGTTGCCTAATATATTACTCTATCAAGTTGTAATTTTGCCAGATTTTTAAGTTCCAATTACGTGAAATATACAAGTGGATATGTGATTCCATATCTACAGTAAATCACTTGCTGTTCACATTTCTGAGCATTAAACAAGGAAATCAGTTCAAGCTGTTTTCCACAGCATATTGTGGGAAATAATGCACTCAAAATAAATCTAGTATTTGTCAAACAGAAAAAAAAGTATGTTCACAAAATGGATAATGGCACAATCTCAAACGATTCTCTGTCAAAATCAGCATTTTATTAATTTAAATTCTCACACAGTGGATTTCCAATCCCTGATCACATCGGCTAGCCCATTGAAATAAGGCTAATCCGCATCCAAAAATGTGACCAAATCTGCAATCCCAGTCTAAAACCCGCACAAAAATGTGTAAATGGATACTGTATCAGATGTTTCTGTATGGAGAAAAAAAAGTGCAAAAACAAATGATGTGTGAATTTATCCTTATTCTGACTCTACATTGATGAATAGCTTAAGAAGTTTTAGGAAAAACAAGTCTGTTATAGATATATGCAGTATCATTTGTTTCTTAGAAAATAAAAAAATAACATTGCTATAATCCTACGATGAAGGTACAGGTAGAATAGCGGATTAGCAAGTGACAGATGTGGTTCTTAGTCCACACTTTGTCCCATCAAAAACTTTAATTTATGTGCATACTGACAAGGTGCAGGAACTCTGATATCTCCAGGCTGATTGTAGTAAATGTGGCACATTTTGTAAGTCAGTCTTTGCAAATAGTGTGGTTTCAATGCACCACTGTCATACACAACATTGTAGTGAGGAGGAGAAACTGTGCCTTGACTCACCGACTGACTGATTCTAAAAAAGTCATACCACTCAGGTCTGATGACTTCCACATCGATAATGGTACCAGGAGGTGGATTCCGGAGTTTTCCATTCAAATGAGCAAAGAACCTTGTGCTAATCTGTTTCTTTACAACAATAACAGATAGCTTGGGACTGTAGTCTTTACCTGTAGCTTTTAAACAGTCTACAAATTGTTCAACCTCATATTTGACAAGTGTACTCAGCTGACCATCTCCAACTCCATCTCGGTAGATTATGATGGAAGAGCTTTGTTGAAGCCATACCAAGCATTCAAAGTGGCTTGCATACAGGCATACATACAGTCTGCGCACTCAGACCTACCAGAGGCTGGGTGGTAAGAACCTGGCGCCAGGCAAGGTGTTGTGTGACAATGGGGAATCTCCTTGCTGCCCCTTTTGTTTCGGTAGACTTGACGCACATCCTTGACTGGCTTCTTGTCATGAAATGGTTGTGCAGAAATTTCTCAAGTGCTAACCGGGTCTTGACTGTCTGCTGAGGAAGGCTCAAGGTCTTAACTCACACAACCTGTGTTCGCACCCTGCTTCGGCACGAATGGCAGTGGTGCAGCGTCATCAGGGCCTCCCCGTCAACTGTCTCATATGTGACATGACAACACACTGGAATTCCACCCTCCACATGCTCCAGCGATTGTGGAAGCAGCGTAAAGCCATTATGCCGTAAGAAGTGTCGCATGGCATTAGTAGCAGTGGGGTAGACCTCGGGGTGTTGACCCATAGAAGAGTGGGCGGGCAGGTAAGGTCTATTGCTCCTCCTTGAATAGTTTGAATAGGCCACCAAAATGGTCAGTCAGGACGATGACATTATCAGCATGACCATTGTGGTCATATTTTTACTGGAACCAGTGTTAGGCACTTTGCGGCAGTAGATCCCAGCAATGATGGCAGAGGAGGAAGCGCTGACAGCAGAGCTATACTCAGAGTAGCATGTAGAAGCCGATTGTTACCAATTTTATAGACCATTAGGCGGTGGTTCTAGGACAGGGTTGGTGCAGGACGGATAGCTCAGCACACAGGTAGAGACTTGAGGCTTGCCAGGGCTCTGGTGATGGTCAGGATGAGGAGGTGGAGGAGGAGAGGAGGCAGGAAGTGCAGAACACCACGTTAAGGATTACATTCAGTGGGTAAGAGGTTGGCAAGATTACAGATTTGGTGAGTGACCCGAGGTTGAGAGATCCCGGCAGATCTCACACATGGTGCTTGGATGCGTACATTACCTGCCAAACATGATACAGCCTCATAGGCGATCAAAACATTAACCGCGGATTTACTAGACCAAAGTGAACAATTTCTGCATCACACAAATTGACTTAGAATGCTGGAATTTGAGAGAGTGCTCATGACCAACTCAAGGACATCTTGTTGCGTCTTCACATTCTAATGTACGGTGGAAAAAGTCAGCAATCGGGCAGCAGTAGATTTGAAGTGAGCCAGCAGCAGGGACAGTGTGGTAGATCTTACTGGGTGACATTTTGCAATCCATGTTTACCACCTCACCAACTCATGCAGGCTGGGCAAATTCAGACACACAGCGACTGCCTTAAGGACCTTGCGTCATGACTACTGCAGTCCAACAACTTTGTTTTTGGACTTAATCTGGACCCATTCAACTTCTGGGTGTCCAAACTGGATGAGTGGCCTGAGCTTGCTCAGCACGCCATAGAAGTTTTACCCTGCCCAGCAGCCAGCGTTATCTCAGAAAGGACATTCAGCACAGCTAGGGGGGTCTTTCCCCTGAGAATGTGGATCATTTGACATTTATCAAAATGAATCTAGTGTGGCTCTCTGACCATTTTGTTGCCCCGGTTGCCGATGTCACTGACTGGTAACCTGTAGCATGTTTTCTTGACAATGTGACATACATTGGGTAAGGAAAATATTCAGACCCCTTTCATTTTTCACTCAATAAAAAAACAGAAATGTCACAGCCAAAGAGCGTCTGAATAAATTATGGCCCTTGTGTGTTGCTTCAGGTTTAATATAAATTTGACAAAATATCATAATTTCTGTTTTTTTATTTTTCAAGTAGGGTGACAGGTGTTACATTAATAAACAAAAATTACCTTTTTTGGATATTTACCAAAGTCCTTGAATGATAGAAAGAGTGATAATTTAAAGGGTCTGGAATCCTTTCCGTACACAATGTACACATTTCACTATACCACATCTTATGTCTGCAGCTCATTCTGCCTGCTGCTTCTACAAGCCGTATTCAAACTTCTGCCAACAGCTAGATTTACAAGTCTTTACGGCTGAAATTTATTTTTAAAATATGCTCCTGTATGACTTGTGTGCATAATTCACCTCTTACTCCTCCACTTCTAGCTCCCAAAATGTTTCTTTTTTCTTCAAAATACTTCCAACTGTACTACCACCAAATGTGACTAAGTCCTTTTATCCGGAACTGGCTGTTCCCACCATTGCATGTTTTCACTGCCACCACGATGCTACTGTTTTTACATGTATGTCGTATTGGAAACACACTACATATCAGTAAGCACTCTAGAAAACACTAAAAAACAGTCAAAGAGGACATAAGAATTTTTGGGACGCATTTCTGCTATATGAAATATATGAATAAAATTTGAGGGTTCTTAGTGTACATTTTTGATCAAAACTGTAAATGCCCACCTTACCGCGGCAATGGTGACCCCAATTCTGGTGGAAACCTAGCTACATGCTACTTTAGGTGTCTGTTCAGAACCTCCACATTCAGGGTTGGAAGGTTACTGCTATAAACCTGATCATGATTAAAAAAAACCTGTGCAGGTGGGAGGAGTGATTAATACAGCTGGGGAACTACCATTTCCTCATACAACAGTTCAAAATACAAAATTGGTAGACACTCCCATTTCTGAAGATAAACGTTCATAGGTGCCCCCTGTTATGTGGCAGAAAAAGCTATGCAAAACACAATACAATATCGTAGCACTTCTAGAAACACTTAAAAAATAGTCAAGACGATTAAGAATTTTTGGAGCAGCACTTTCTTTATGCTAATCTGTAAATATATGAAAAAAATTTGAGGCTCTTAGTGTATATTTTTTATCAAAACTGTAAATGCCCACCTACCACGGCAAGGTGACCCCAATTCAGATGGGAACCTATGCTACATGCTACCTCTTCAGGTGTCTGTTCAGACCTCCAAACTTCAGGGTTAGAAGGTTGTAATGTAATGTGATTGAACCGGAACCTGGCTGTTCCCCATTGCCATGTTCTCACTGCCACCAATGGTACTGCCGGCTAATGTAGTTGAACCAGAACCTGGCTGTTCCCCACTGGCATGTTCTCGCTGCCACCAATGCTACTGCCATCTAATCTAGATGAACTGGCACCTAAGTTGTTCCACATATCCAATTTACTGTTATGGATGCTAATTGTAACTTCTCCTCACTTGTATAGGTATAAAAATTAACCTGAACAGGGGCGTGGCCTGGCACGCTGATGGCTGGCTGCATCTAGTGTGAGCTCCGCTCAGAGCCTTTACAAAAAGATTGAAAAAAGCACTTTATTATGGGACCAAGAAGGTTGAAAAAGAGAACTGGAGCTACACCTCAGCTGGCAGAAACGCCAATTTCCAATTGCTTTGCGCCGCTGGCAGAGCTTATGTCGGAGGCCCCGAGCTCCTCATCCTCTAAGGCACCATCATCTCCACCACGAGGTTTGGGATGTGCCTCTCTCTCTGGCTGCGGAAGAAGAGCGAGGGAGACAAAGGCCACACCTGCAATCCCCTGGACAAGCGGGCAAGTCGTGGCGGGCCGTGGAGAGCGGAGACAGCAGTGCGGACACCCGGACACCACGTGTTCAGCCGCCATCTTCCCTACCACCACTGGTGCTGTACTCAGCCAGCAAGAAGCTCTGGTTGATGACTGGGGTCCCTACTCTCCTCCAAGGAGAAGTGCTATCTCCTGTAAACTGCCTCTAACCGACATCCGGCTCTGCTCTGTCCGTGACAATCTTGTGGGACTTAACATGGTCAGTGATGGACCCCCTGGAAGTCATGCAGGCCAGCCCACACATATCTGGCTCTCCATCCTCCCCACCATTGTGCCGCAGGGCCACCACTTTGGTGGACGACTGGCCTGAAGCTTACATCTCTGACCAGACTACATGCCTGAGGTCGCCGCCACTGGTTCTGGTCAACGATTCAGTTGACAGAGAAACTCAGTCTGCCTCACCTATAATTCCTAAGGAAGCAGTTTTGCAAGTATTACAAGATCACCTGGAGCTGCAAGCTCTTTTATCACTACTACCTTCCATAAATGACATGGCTGCGTTATCTGCAGACCTAAAGGTGGCCTGGCGGAAAAACCTCCACGCAGTTAAAACTGTTATCTCTGCTGTTCAGCAACATGTGCAAAGCCTGGAAAAGTTCCAAGAGTCGGTGCAGAGATCCCTGGCTGACGTACAGGCTACCCTTGCAAAGCACTCAACAACGCACCAGCATCTTTCTGATCAATTAGACGACCTCAAGAATAGGAATAGATGTAACAATATATGGATCTGTGGATTGCCGGAATCAGTCAGAACGCAGGAGCTAGCCATGACCCTCACCAAACTTTTCAACTCTTTGCTTAATAAGCCAGAAGATAACCACATCGAGCTTGAAAATGCTCACCGAGCTCTGCGTCCCCAGACCCAAGGACGAGAGATGTGATCTGCCATTTGCATTACTACTCCGTGAAAGAGGAGATCATGAAACGTGCCAGGTCCACCCCAGACCTCCAGTTTGAAGGCGCTGCTATCTCCATCTTTCTGGACCTTCTCAGAAGCACCCTGAGGTTAAGAGCCACCCTCAAACCGCTCCTGACGATCCTGCAGCAACGAAACATTCCTTATCGCTGGGGCTATCCCTTTTCGCTCCAGGTCAGGAATGGGGACCCGGAGATATTTGGCGAGCGTCCCCAATGCGGAGAACTTCCTCGGGACTCCTGCTGAATGACTCTGCTGCTCAGCCATCTAGACTCCCGCTAACTGCCAAACTCCTTATAGTTCTCACTTAGATTTATGCTTACTCTAGAACCTCGGTGATAGTATAGTGGTTGGAGTGGAGGAACATTAGAGTTAACTGGTCCCTAAGCACTGTCTCATTATATTTTAGTGCACCTTAGAATGTGTGGAGAGCCCCATTCCAACCTTTCCCCCCTTTTTTTGTTCTTTTTCCTTCCCACCCCTCTCTCCTTCCCTCACCCCCTCTCCGCCAGCTTTCCTCTCATTTTTGCCTAGGATGCGTGCTTTTCTTTGTCACAAAATCATTAGTAACTGGCTCTCTTAGAAAAGCTTTGACATTTATTGCCATGGTTGCTCCAGAATGAGCCCTCACTGTCAGTTACAGTCACCACATAGGATGGTGGCTAGGCTTCTCATGTTTAGCCCTTGCAGTTTGTTTGCTGTGACACTTTAACAAGTTCTTGTTTGCTTTATTATTAGGCCAGGTCGGCCCTCTGTTTTGTATAATCTATGCGGTCTGCTATCTTTTCTGCAAAACAATAGTGGCGTGGGTTTCCGCTAGGGGCTGTCTGTGGCTCATTGACCATGGATGATATCACTGTTTCTTACCATAATGTTAAGGGTTTCAAGATCCCGGAGAGAAGGTCACGCATTTTCTATAATATGCATAAACATAGGTCGCACATTTTACGTGTTCAGGAGATACATCTGCTTAAAGATCATGTATCTGTACTATGTGACAGATATTACCCTTCCATGTGTCATTCCAGCAACTCTCCAGCTAAAACTAAGGGGGTTGCGATATTTTTTCATAGATCTCTCCAACACGAAATTGTCAAGGTGACAACAGATGCAGAGGCACGATACCTCTTTGTAAGATGCAGCATACGGGGAACTCCGTACACTATAGCCAATATTTACGCGCCCAACCAGGGTCAGGTCTCTTTTCTGGCCCAGACCCTGGTTGAGTTAAATGCTTTTTCCCAGGGCCCTATCATTCTCTGTCGCGATTTTAACTTAACACTACATCCTGCTGTTGATACTTCCTCGGGATTATCCTCCTTCTCATTCAGCAAACTGAACAAAATCAAACGATTGCTCCGGGACATGCAACTGTGCGATGTTTGGTGCATTTTGAACCCCATGGCCCGTGACTATACTTTCTACTCGCATGACTAAAGTAGGCTCGACTACATCTTTAATCAACATTCTCTCTTGACAGGAGTGGTCAAAGCTGAAATAGGCAACATCCTTCTCTCAGATTATGCCCCAATACATTGCACTTCCGCATTGCCCACTGATAGACGCAGGCCCTTCATGTGAAAACTTAATGAGTCATTGTTATAAGATACGGTATGCCTCGCCGATGTCACACAGACCATTAGACATTTCTTAGCTGACCACACTTCCGATCCCACATCCCCCCACCTGAAATGGGAGTCTCTTAAATGCGTGTTGAGGGGATTTCTTATTAAGCATGGGTCTAGGCTGAAAAGGGAGGCCGCAATGAAACTAGAGGCTCTTTGAGCTAGATTGGGGACCCTGGAGCTGGTACATAAGAGCTCGAACAGAGAGGAGGATCTCAGACTTCTTCTGCAAACGCACCATGATATCCTCCGGATTCTTGACCAGAAACTTAAGAGGTACAAGCAGATTTGTGCTAATACCTTTTATCAGTGGAGCAACAAACCAGGTAGAATGTCGATGCGAGCTCTAAGGGGTAAACAAGCTTTGCTATTTGTCCCGGCAGTGAAATTTAATAAAGATACCACGGTGCATAAGACACCTGATATCTTGGAGTCTTTTGGCCTGTTTTACCAAAAGCTTTACAATCTCCCTAAATCTTGCTCCCTAGAGAATGATAGGACTAAATTGCTGGAGTTTCTCTCTGCTTCAGCACTCCCCAGAGTCTCTCCTGATAGGTCTCTCCAGGGCATTGAGTCTTTCTTGTTAGAGGAGCTCAAAGCAGCCATAACTGATTTGCCGGTAGGGAAAAACCTTTACCCGACGGGTACACAGCAATATTTTTTAAAGTTCTGGCTGATGACCTGGCAGACCCGCTTTTGACATCTTTTAACTCGGTTTCCTCCTCTTTCCCCTTCTCACAGGGCTCCCTGGGTGCTTACATTAAGGTGATCTCGAAGGAGGGTAGGGATCCTCTTCTCTGTTCGAGCAACAGACCTATATCCCTCCTCAACACTGATACCAAACTCTTTGCTAAATTAATAGCGACCAGACTGAATGAGATGCTGGAAGTTTGGATTCACCTAGATTAGATGGGCTTTGTCCCTACCAGGGAAGCTAGGGGCAACACCCTCAAGACCTTCTTGCTCATTCATCAGGCCAGGACGTGCTGCTTTCTTTAGATGCTGAAAAAGCATTCGATTGGGTGGATTGGGATTTTTTTATGGGCCAGGTCGCGGACAGTGGGCATTGATCTGGTGATGCTGCAGAGCATAATGGGCCTCTATTGTCATCCTCATGCTCCGATTCTTGTCAATGGCTCACTCTCCACGACCCTCAATATTGGTAGTGGCACCAGGCAGGGATATTCCCTCTCTCCCATTTTTTATGTCCTCACGATGGAGCACCACTTGCAGACTATAAGAAACAACCCAGACATTCGGGGGTTTGACTATAGGAATGTACAGTACAACTGTTCTGCTTTTGCGGACGACCTCCTGCTCTACCTTACTCAACCTGCAACTTCCTTGCCGGTTTTAATGAAGGTTCTGGAGACCTTTGGCTCCTTCAGCAATTTCAAAGTAAACCTTAAAAAAAGTGTGGCCCTGGGTGTTAACCTTGGGAGCAGGGAGGTGGAACGGTTAAGGCAAACCTTCTCCTTTGCATGGGCACAAAAATCCTTTAGATATTTAGGAGTTCTTATCACGACGGATCTGCTATATACCTTTGAGCTGAATTTTACCCCAATACTGAGCACCCTCTCCTCTGATTTATTACGTTGGGACAGGCAAGACTTCTCGTGGACAGGTCGTATCAATATAGTAAAGATGAATATCCTCTCTCGCCTCCTGTATCTGTTCCAGGCGATTCCCCTTATCCTCCCTGGATTTTTTTCAAAATGGTCCATAAGAGTATTACTCTTTTGTCTGGGCCAACAAAAAGCCGAGAATAGTGAAGAGCACGCTCATCAGGCAAAGGGAGGAGGAGGGTCTGTCCCTACCGGATATAGGGGTTTATTACCTGGCGGCTTCCATGGTCAGGATAGTTGACTGGTTTTATCATGGACACTCCAAGCTCTGGGTTTCCTTGGAAGCATCGCTAAGTGAAGCACCCCTAACGGCACTCACATGGACTGCAGTTGATCTGCTACCTAAGTTTAGGCCTGCGCTTCTTCCGTGGGTCACACAAACTACGCTTCTTATTTAGAGGGTATACGGTGTGCGCTCGAGTCTATTTAGGCCCAATGGCCCCCTGACCCCGATCTGTGGTAACCCTGCGCTTGCTGCGTCGCTAGTATTCCAAGATTTCCTTACTCACTCATCTCTGAAATCTTGGGAGGAAATTGCTAAGGTAGTGGGAATGGCAGCATTTGGTTGGTTGCAAATGATGCAAATCCGCTACTTCTACATGGCCAACAGTGTGAAGCTGGACTTGCACAGAGCCCTGATTCCCTTTGAGATCATCTGTTCTCGCAATGGCACCACTACCCATCTTATCTTACATTTATACTGCCTCATTGTGCAGGGGCTTACCAGATCACCTCCTTCCCATTAAACGGCTTGGGATCAGGAAATTCAAAGGCCCATCTCGGAAGAGGACTGGACGAAATCCTAAACATTAGCGTTCAAGTCCTTAGTATATTGTCGTCTCCATGAGTTAAATTTCAAAATCATCTCCCGCTGGTATAGAGTCCACACTCTGCATAGGCTCTACCCTTCCGTACCCCTTAGCTGCTGGAGATGTGGTCGAGCCGATGGGAGCATGGCACATATTTGGTGGAGTTGCCAGGTTATCTCTCCCTTTTGGGAAAAAGTGATCTCCATAATAAAGATTGTAACAGGTACACAGTTGCAGAATGACCCAGTGGTCCTGCTTTTGTCCATGAACCCATCGGCGACCTCTACTCTGAAGGAAAGCAACCAACAAAAAAGAAACCCATTTAAAAATAAATCAAAAAACTTTATTAATACATAATAATAATGAAATAACAACACAAAAATAAAAAGAAAATGAAAATTACCTCCACCCAGATAAAACAATAAATATATAAGCACGGAGGTCTAGGGTCACGTCCCCAAAAATTTTTTTGGTATATTATGGCATAATGTCAAACAACCAACCTCCTAATGAATAAATTCAAAAAAGACCCCCTGGCCCTATCAAAATGATACCATACCAAGGAGGAGGTGTCAGCAATGGAAAAAATGGTGCCAAATGATCGTGACGACTGGGCCTCCATGCCACCCCTACACGCGTTTCGCTGAACGCTTTTTCAAGGGGATGGCTCAGAATCGAATATGCAAGATATAAATAGCGCCAACAAGCCGGAAATGGACAGGCGGGACAATGCTGAATAAATTATCAATGTATTACAGAGATCAAAAAACACAATGTATGAAAAACACAATGTAAAAAAAATTGTTAAATATCCTAAAGAATCTTATAAAAAGCTGTGTACAAGATACATACTATAACTCCAAGCTCGCTGCATTACACTAATGCAGACGCCGGTAGTGAAATCGCCTGGAAACCGGAAGTTCGTCATGCTGAACCAGCATGCATACCCAGTGGAACGCAACTTGCGTCCCACATCGGAACAACCGGAACCGGAAGTAAACCTTCTCCTGAATGAAACACACCACTATTAACTGGCCGGCCAGCACGGACACAAAACATAGACACACACAGATATACCACACAAAAACGTGACTAGTGATGCGTGCAGCAGTGAGCCCAGACAAAGAAAGTGAGCACAAGAATAACATGTAAACACCAATATATAATAATAACATAAATTAATTCGAAATAAAATGTTTATATCAATAAAGAAATAAATTGTGTATGAAAATTAAATCGACATACAAATTATTAAATAAGGAAATAAATAGTGTGAATATGTGTATCATGCTAAATAATGGTGTGAGTGAGTCTGTGAAAACAATGACAATAAGACATAATGAATGTATAAATATGCATATATATGAATACCTATTGTGATTATCTCATTTAAATATCAATGTGCTAAACATAAATTTGAATACAAATATATAATACGAATAGTAGTAATTATGCAATATAAACTAATGTTAATAGGGTGAATATCATTAATATAATCATGTAAAAAAAAAAAAGCAAAAAAAAAAAAAGAACGTAATAATAAATATCCATGTGAAAAGTGAACCACAAACAAAAACAATGTGTATATAGGCTTATCCAAAACAGGATAAGGAAAGTGAGAAAAAAAATAAAAAATTATATAAATATAAATAAATGCATCCCATGTTTAAAAATCCAATGTCCTAAATGTATCCATAAATTCCAAAATTGTGTCCTTTATAAAATAAATATTTTCTTCCATTTAGTAATAATCCCATGACGTACCCAACCTGCAAAAATAAAAGTTAATATGAAATAAATAAAAGGAAAAAAAAAACACATTCTGAGACTGAGCCACTACCAAAATCTGAAGGAAAGCATTATTATCTTCATGCTGATAGTGGCTAGAGGTTTAATCCCGAGACTTTGGCAGTCCACTGCCCCCCCTCCTCATCTGATTGGTTTAAGGAGATCTTCTTTCTCCAGCGTATGGAAAAACTGAGGTTAGATAGTATCAACGGGAGAGAAAAATATGGTCGGGTGTGGGGTGCTTGGATTGCTTTCACTGCCTCACCAGAGTTCGCGTTATGTGTGTAGCCACCTCGATTGCTGTTTAGGTGCGTGGCCCTCTCTGGGATGAGGTTGCTATTAGGCGGCCCCTACCATTCAGCTGCGTCAGTTGGGTCCTTCTTTTTGGAAACACTGCACCTACAGAAGCTGTTTGATGTTTTTGAGTCATTTTGTCTTGCAGACGATGGATTATTCGTTCTTCCCTTTTTTCTGTTTTTTTCTTGTTTCTGTTCATTTTTGTTTGTATTTCATATTCAGGAGGTTTTTGTATATGTAGTATAATTGATTCTCTCATATTCTTGCCCATCTCATACTGTCTGTTTTGATTCTATACATTGACCGCTGCAGATTTGTGCTATATTCTTATTTGAATTGCAATCATGCGCAATGTGAACTGTTTACTTATATTGTATGTGATACTTCCTTAATAAAGTTTGGAATGAGAAAAAAAAATAACCTGAACATCATCTCCCTTTAATGGGACTCAAACTTTTTATTTTTTTTTACACCATTCACATTTCACAATTAATAACATGTTAGATTACTTCTACAGGTTATTATGTTCGTGTGGATACCTAATAGGTGTAGTTTTTTTTTTTGTTATTAAATATTATTAAATATTTATTTTTATTATTATTTTTTTATTATTATTTTTTTTGCACTTTTTTTGTTTTTTCCTTTTTTTTTTTTTTTTTAATCCCAAAAGTCAGTGGGCGGTTGTTAAGGAGTTAATGAATTTTGAGGTCCTTTTTCCTAGGATTCTTTGTGAAAATTAAACATTTTCAGTCCAAATTGCCTATTATTGAAAATAATAAAAAAATTTATATTCAAAGCTTAATACTAAAAAAAACTTGTAAAATACCTGTAAGGTCCATACACTCACTGCATCACTGGATATATCCCTTAAAGGGGTGTTCCATGTCCTAACAATGCTTATCTGTCCATCGGGGCATAAGTAGAAATAAAAGATAAAACTCATGCTTACCTCTCGGGTCCTCCCGTTCACTCCCACTCAGTACATCCAGGAAGTAATCAGTGAACATTCATCGTTGACATGATGGATGCAGCCAATCGCAGGCCATAACATCACATGCACATGACTCTGTAGCCTGTAATTGGCTGCAGCTATCATGTGAATGAAGACTGTTCACTGCTACAGCCAGGATGAACGCACCAGCAACCAGGAGTGAAGAAGAGTGCCCAGGAGGTATCAGTTTCATCTTTAATTTTTTACTCATGGCCCGATCTCTCCTAAATGTTAGGTTTCCACTTTAATGCATTTACTAGAGGTTCCATAGAAAGTACATGAAGAAGAAGAGATGGGGAACAACCGTGCTGGTTTTCCTTGCTGATAGAAAAAGAGGATGATGGTTGGCAGATAACCCCAACTTAGGCAGAGGGGGGGGGGGGAATAAAGAGACATAATAGAGTCTAAATGTCTATGATTTATTCTGATAGGAGTCAGTATCGTTTAACCCCTTAAGTCGAACGCCTGAAAAGTAGTTAATGACCAGAATTTTTTTTTCGTTTTTGCCTCCTTGCGTTTCAACAGTTGTTACTATTTTTTCAATGACGTAGTTGGATGAGGCCTCGTTTTATTCGAGACAAGTTGTACTTTATGGGGGAATAGTTTAAGTTCACTTATAAATAATTGCAGTTTTTTTATTTTTTTTATTTTGTTTTTGTAATTTCTTTTTTACACCTGTAAGGGTTCGGTGGATTCGCTGGACCACCGCAAGCGATGATAGTTAAGCCACGCCAGGGAGCGGAGTCTAAGTAGCCCCCGGTATTCACCAGAGCCCGCCGCAAAGCGGGATGGACTTGCTGCGGCTTGAGCCTACCAGGTCGCTACCCCTGACGTGACTTGCTTGCGTTGGCGGCTGGGGTAATGCGTGGTACAGAATCGTAATTTGAAAACGTAGTCGGGGATCGGCAGAAGGTCAGGGCAGGCGGAAGAGGTTCGTGGTCAGAGACGGGCAGGCGGCAAACAGGCAAGGTCAGGAAACGTAGCGGAATGGACTGGTACACGGGTAATCAGACAGGACTTCTAACATTCTCAAAACTAGGCAACGCACACCAACAATCTGGCAGAGAGTGCTGGGGGTGTATTCCTTATATAGGACCAGCGGCCGGCAATTGACCAAATTACTGGCGCACTGGCCCTTTAAATCCAGACCAGCCATCGCGCGCGCGCCCTAGGCATCGGGTCCGCACGCGGCGGCCGGGACAGGCAGGAGCAGCGTACACAGGAGCGTGGATGGGTAAGTGAGCCAGCGCCGGGAACCGGGCATCAGGGGAATGATTGCGGGCAGCCGCGGCACCCGCGCCGGACCCCCTGCGGGCAGAGGGGCGGCCGCGGGGGGCACTGGCGCCCACAACAGCCCCCATGACAGTACCCCCCTCCCTTAGGTCTCCCCCTCTTTTACAGAACTTAGAGAGGAGGTCAGGTGACAGATTGGCCTCAGGTTCCCACGAACGCTCCTCAGGCCCGAACCCCTTCCAATCAATAAGAAAGAACCGCTTCCCCCTCACTGTTCTTTCCGCCAGCACCTCCTTGACCTCAAAGATGTTATCAGAGTTGGCCACAGGAGAAGGCGAGACAGATCCATGGGAGAAGCGATTCAGCACCACCGGTTTGAGGAGAGAGACATGGAAGGCATCGGGATACGCAGAGGGGGAGGCAAGCGGAGCTTGTACGACACCGGGTTTAGTTGGCGAAGTTCCACAAAAGGACCCAAATACTTAGAGCCTAACTTGTAACTGGACACCTTGAAGCGAATGTACTTGGCAGATAACCAAACCCTATCACCCGGCTTAAATATGGGCGGAGGTCTCCGGTACCTGTCAGCCTGGACCTTAGTGCGAGTGGAGGCCCATAGAAGGGCCTGTCGTGTGACTTGCCAAAGTGCCTTGATGTCCCGTACTTGGGCATCAACAGCAGGGACGTGAGACGAGGTAGCCAGAGGGAGAGGCGGGCGGGGATGTAGCCCAAACACAACAAAAAAGGGAGAGGCTCCAGCACACTCTAAGTCTAAGGAATTATACGAAAATTCTGCCCAGGGGAGGAGGTCAGACCAGTTATCCTGACGGGCGGACACAAAATGAAGTAGATAGGTACCTAAAACTTGGTTGACCCTCTCTACCTGCCCATTGGTTTGAGGGTGATATGCAGACGAGAAGTCTAGCTGAACCTGCAACTGAGCACACAGAGCCCGCCAGAATTTCGACACAAACTGGACCCCCCTATCCGAGATGATATGCAATGGGAGCCCATGTAGCCGAAAAATGTGGTGGAAGAAGTGCTGGGCCAGCTGGGGGGCAGAGGGTAACCCGGGCAGGGGAACAAAGTGAGCCATCTTTGAAAATCTATCAGTCACCACCCAGATGACCGTGTTTCCAGAGGAGGCTGGGAGGTCAGTAACAAAATCCATGGCAATATGGGACCAAGGTCTTTCTGGCACCGGGAGAGGCAGAAGCAGACCCGCGGGTCTGAGACGAGGGACTTTGTTACGGGCACAGGAGGTACAGGCCAGGACAAAGTCTCTAACATCTTGAGCGAGAGTGGGCCACCAATAATAACGGGAGATTAGCTGCAGGGACTTATGGACTCCAGGATGACCCGCTGTTCGAGAGGAATGTCCCCACTTAAGGATTCGAGGCCGCATGGCAGGACGGACGTAGGTCTTCCCAGGGGGTAGATGTTGAAGATCCACGGGAGCCGCCATGAGGAGACGTTCAGGAGGAATTATGTGCTGCAGGGGCGGCTCTAGGCCCACAGTGTCCGAGGATCTAGAGAGGGCGTCCGCTCTGACGTTCTTTTCGGTTGGCCAAAATTGAAGGAGGAAGTTAAAACGGGCGAAGAAGAGCGACCACCTGGCTTGCCGAGGATTCAATCGCTGAGCAGACTGGAGATACAGGAGATTTTTGTAATCAGTGAAGATCTCGATGAGATGGCGAGCCCCTTCCAGCAAGTGTCGCCATTCTTATAGGGCTAACTTTATGGCCAGTAGTTCACGATCACCGATCGTGTAATTTC
This sequence comes from Phyllomedusa bahiana, assembly GCA_025379985.1. Lineage (NCBI taxonomy): Eukaryota > Metazoa > Chordata > Amphibia > Anura > Hylidae > Phyllomedusa > Phyllomedusa bahiana. Next base: position 64,203 of record JAODAL010002854.1, read on the forward strand.
GTTCGGCAGGAGTGAAGGTCTTGGAAAAGAAACCACAAGTACGCAATCTCCCAGAGGAGGACATTTGCAGAAGGACATCGCCGGCATCTACTGAGGAGGCGTCCACTTCTAGGACAAATGGACGCTGCGGGTCCAGGCGAGACAGAACAGGAGCTGAAGCGAATGCTGCTTTAAGATGATTAAAGGCTTCTTGGGCTTCGGGAGGCCAAGATTTGAGGTTAGCATTCTTCTTTGTGAAGGCCACCAGTGGCGCCACCAGTGTGGAGAATTGCGGGATGAACTGGCGGTAATAGTTTGCGAACCCACCACTGACCGGACCGCTGAAAGCTTAGAGGGATCAATGGCGGACACCTGGCGGACGTGGTGGCGGTGAGTCTCTAGATCTGGAGAGAAGATTAAAATGTCGTCCAGATAGACAATGACACAGACGTAGAGAAGGTCGCGGAAGATCTCGTTGAGGAAGTTCTGGAACACAGCCGGAGCGTTGCAGAGGCCAAACGGCATGACGAGATATTCGAAGTGGCCATCACGGGTATTAAAGGTCATCTTCCATTCGTCGCCTCCTCGGATACGAATCAAGTTGTAAGCTCCGCGTAAATCCAACTTGGAAAAAATGTTTGCGCCACGCAGGCGATCAAACAGTTCCGAGATCAGAGGCAGGGGGTATCGATTTTTTGGGGTGATTTTATTGAATCCATGATAATCGATACAGGGCCGGAGAGTTCCATCTTTCTTTTCGACAAAGAAGACTCTGGCGCCCGCAGGCGAAGAGGACTTGCGTATAAAGCCATTACGGAGATTCTCCTGAATATACTCCGACATCGCCTTGGTTTCCGGGACAGAAAGAGGGTAGACTCTTCCTTTGGGGAGGAGTAGTACCTGGTTGCAGGTCAATAGGACAGTCGAACGGCCGGTGCGGGGGAAGAGTTTCGACCTGTCTTTCGGAAAAGACGTCGCCTAGATCCTGGTAAGGAGTGGGCAGACCCGGCAGAGGCTTCGTAAGCTTTACAGAGGTGGAACGTAGAGCAGGACGGAGTACAGAGAAGCATCGCGAGTGGCATGTGGGCCCCCAACGGATAATTTCACCTGTGTTCCAGTCCAGGGTCGTAGCATGCTCTTGCAACCAAGGAAGGCCCAGGAGAATTTCAGAAGATGAGCGAGGCAGAACGAGAAGTTTCAGAGTCTCCTTGTGTAGAGCGCCTATCTGCAAGGTGAGGGGCACAGTGCAGAACCGAATAGCATCCTTGAGACATTCGCCACTGACAGAGGAGACGAACATGGGTTTCTGTAGAGGGGTCACCGGGAGACGAAACTTGGACACCAGCACGTGGCTGATAAAATTTCCAGCGGACCCCGAATCAAGGAAGGCAGTGGCTTGAAAGGTGCTGTCCAGCGAAATTCCACAGAGTACAGGAATGGTCAGACGGGGAGAGGCCGCACTGACACCTAGGGATGCCTCTCCTGCGAGCCCTAGGTGCGAGAGTTTCCCGGGCCCACCGGACAGTCCCCAATGAAGTGGCCAGAACTGCCACAGTAGAAACACAGCTGCCTCTGACGATGCTGTGAGCGTTCCTCCTGGGTCAAGTGAGCCCTTTCGACCTGCATGGGTTCGTCCTCAGGAACCATTGGCTGAGGAAGTGGAGGTAGCTGAAAAACGGGAGCCAGACGAGGTATCCGGCGTGGTCGGGTGACCTCCCATTGGAGGCGGAGCTCTTGTTGTCTCTCGGCAAACCGTATCTCGATTCAGATGGCCAACCGACCAGCGAGGTCGTCTTTGATGCGCCCAGAGAGGCTTTGCCAGAAGCTTGCCACTAATGCCTCATTGTTCCAGTCCAGTTCAGAGGCGAGGGTGCGGAACTGCACGGAGTACTGACCCACAGTGGAGTCGCCCTGACAGAGAAGGAGCAGAGCTGCGGCAGCGGAGGAGGTGCGGCCAGGTTCCTCGAAGACGGTGGGGAACCCCTGGAGGAAGGCTTGCAGATTTGCCGTCAACGGATCCCCTCGGTCCCATAGCGGAGTGGCCCAGGCCAAGGCTTCCCCCGATAAGGGGCTCATTAGGCAGGCCACCTTAGCCCGCTCGGTAGGGACATGATGCCCCAGTATCTCGATGTGGATGGAGCATTGACTGATGAAGCCTCTGCACTTCTTTGGGTCTCCATCATAGCGTGAGGGGAGCGATAGATGCAGAGAAGGTCCCGGTGCAGGTAGAGCCATGGCTGCAGGATCAACAGGTGCTGGCATGGCGGCAGCAGCCGCAGGCAGAGGTAGACGGGCCATTAGGTTCTGCATCATGGCCGCAAGCTGGTCATTACGCTGGCTCTGCTGGGCGACAGCCGTCGTGACGTCCCGGAGCTTGGGCAAAGGTACCCTGGCGGAATCCAGGGCCAGATTGTATTGTAAGGGTTTGTTGGATTCGCTGGACCACTGCAATCGATGATAGATAAGCCACGCCAGGGAGCGGAGTATAAGTAGCCCCCGGTATTCACCAGAGCCCGCCGCAAAGCGGGAAGGACTTGCTGCGGCGTGAGCCTACCAGGTCGCTACCCCTGACGTGACTTGCTTGCGATAGCGGCTGGGGTAATGCGTGGTACAAAATCGTAGTCGGGGACAGGTAGAAGGTCAGGGCAGGCGGCAGAGGTTCGTGGTCAGAGACGGGCAGAAGGTCAGGGCAGGCGGCAAACAGGCAAGGTCAGGAAATGTAGCGGAATGGACTGGTACACGGGTAATCAGACAGGACTTCCAACACTCTCAAAACTAGGCAACGCACACCATCGATCTGGCAGAGAGTGCTGGGGGCGTATTCCTTATATAGGACCAGCGGCCGGCAATTGACCAAATTACCGGCACACTGGCCCTTTAAATCCAGACCAGCCATCGCGCGCGCACCCTAGGTAGCGGGTATGCGCGCGGCGGTCGGGAAAGGCAGGAGCAGCGTACACAGAAGCGTGGACGGGTAGGTGAGCCGGCGCCGGGACCCGGGCAGCAGGGGGATGGTCGCGGCCAGCCGTGGCACCCGCGCCGGACCCCTGCGGGCAGGGGGGCGGCCGCGGGGGGCAGCGGCGCCCACGCCAGCACCCATGACAACACCATTCACATTTCACACTTAATAACTTGTTAGATTAATTCTACAGGTTATTACGGTCGTGTGAATACCAAATAAGTATAGTTTTTTTTGTGTGTGTAATTTATGTACAATTATTTTTATTAAATATTTATTTTTATTTTATTTATTTTTTTATTCTTTTTTTTTACACTTTTTATGGGTTTTTTACTTTTTTTTTTATTCCCCTGAACGGAGAACTGTTTTACATGTTTTTTTTTTTTTTTTTACCCTTGGTGATGTATTAGCATATTCATATATGCTAATACATTCAAATCTGTGTCAGTCTGACACAGGCAGTGATTAGGACACCACACAGTGTGTCCCAGTCACTGGCTTCATACACAGACAGCTCTGGGGACACTCTAGGTCCCACTCTGACTGTGCAGCCATTCCCCGGGCTCTATCGGGTGACTGGGTGTTCCGATCACCCGAAAGAGCAGTGGAAACCCTTTGATTGGGTAACGCACCACCGCAATCAAAGTGTTAAAGCGTCGGGTTGCGGAGGTTTCCTCCGCTACCCGGTGCTTGCAGGAGCTGCACTGGGATCAGGGCTGTGTAGTACAGGCCCGGTCCAAGCACAATTGCGGCGCCGGGCGCCGCAAACTCCGATGTCTACAGCGACGCCAAAAGACGTCGCTGCAGTCGAACGCCCCGCACCAGCCGACATCAAAGGACGGTGCGCGGTCATTAAGGAGTTAAAGAAAAACCCAACTAACCCTATTATATTATTTTGAGTTCCTCTACCATGTACAAACCCCACTTGGTCAGTGTGTATAATAGAGGGGAGTAGAGGTTTCAGGCACAAAGCAATCATTTCAGCATAAAACTTGAAATCTATATTAATGAGGGAGATGGGTGTATAATTCAGATTCTTACAAGTTTTGGGGATGACTGATATATGAGCCAGGACTAATGGACGCTCTGAGAAACTCGAGTTAAACACCTTGAGGAAATCCGGATTCAAAAGGTCTAAAGTGGATTTATAAAACCTAGAAGGAAGAGCGTCTTGGCCCGGGCTTTTCTCATTTTTGAAGTCTTTAAGTGTAGATGGTACTAGTAACTATAAAATCTGCTTTCAGATTCAAACTCTGGTCTGGAGAAAGTGCGGAGAGTTTTTTTGTATTGCTCTCCAAAATTAGTGCAGACTGTAGATCTGTGAGCCCCTGAGACCACAGCTTTCCATTGGAACTTGGAATAAGGGTGCGATCAGACTCTCTCCCGGGCTAGAATGTTGGGAATTTTATCAAACTGTGTGATCAGTGAGGATATCATAGAACAGTCTGGTGCCTTTTTTATTGAGGATTTGGGGAATTAAGAAATTGAAGAATCGGGGATAGGATTTTACAAGAAGAAGTTGGTTGTTCCTGAAGAAAGTGAACTATTCTAAGATAAGTGAAGTAATTTGGATCCGAAAGATAAGAAGACTTTTTAAGCTCTGAGGAGGGCTGGAGAGATGATTCTGCCATTATACTGAAACAAGTAGAGTACCTTTGGATTCCCAAGCATTGGTAGGGATATTCCGAATAAGTTTGGTTAATGCTGATAATGCTATGTGGGAATTTGAGGATAGTTGCTGGGATCTAAACTATAGCAACAACGAAGCGTAAAATCAATGGTTGGTGAGTTTTGCCTTCTAAGTAAAATGTGCAAAGTGGAGAAAGAAGCCAGATCTTCAATGTTTGTAGTCCTATCAAAGGAGATTCCAGTGAAGCCCAAGTTTTTTCTGCACATTATTACACCAATCATTGGCTTGATCCAGAGTCATGACTATGTGATACACTTGTAGTTCAGGGAGACCTAACCCATCTAATTTAGTAGATTTCATCATTAAGGATTTAGAGAGTCCAGGCCTTTTATGTTGCCAAATATTTAAAAAAGACAAAATAAAAAAACCCTTTTAAATAGACCTTCCCTGACACCAGCCCCCGGTGACCATTTTACTAAAGAAATAGATCCAGTGCTGATCCGACACAGTCCAAAGAATTTGTCGTAGTACAAAAAGGAAACCCAGAAATCTTACAGAAACCCTGGGAGATGGGGCACCAGTTAGTTGTCCTGGATCCTGGATAGCCTATGCAGTGCCCTGGAAAGTTGGGTAGGCCATGAGTTTTTGGATCATTTATCTCCCTCAGTGCACGGCTATGTGCACCCCCCGCAGCTGAACGACATAGTGATGTCCTCCACCCTTCCTTCCTCCTCCACTATAAACCCTCCTCGCCTCCACCACTTCCCTCCATGTCCCACTCTGTTCCTGACTGTTGAAGGCAGATGCTGGCTGTAACTAACACTCAGCACCTGCCATATATGAGACAGGCTGAGCTCCTGAGCCACTCGATACTTGTGCCCCATTACTGACTGGCAGAGGTAGGTGACCTGGGCAGGTGCCTCCCTCTACCTACCCATCATCCCAGCCCTGGTTATAGGTTGGATACCTTTTTTTATCAACTATCCAGCTATGTAAGCAGAAAGTTGAGACCTCTCTTCCTAGAACTGCTCCTCCTGGCAGGGACAGGTTTACCCTATGTTACTCCTCCTGGCAGGGACAGGTTTACCCTATGTTACTCCTCCTGGCAGGGACAGGTTTACCCTATGTTACTGCTCCTGGCAGGGATAGATTCACACTATGTTACTCCGCCTGGCAGGGACAGGTTTTCTCTGTTACTTCCGGAGACTATTCCGTGTACTATATCTTAAAGAACCTGGACAGCAGCTTTATCTATAAGTCTCTATCACCTGTTGGAAAGTGTCAGATCCCTCTGGTGACAAGACCTGATCTTCTCAAGATCTCTAGAGGTGTCCGCCATCAGGATGTGACCAGCAGATCCTGGAAGTTGTGAGGTCGGGCATAAATGGAGAAGACTTGTTCTTTCCATGGATGGTACAATGTGGAGATTGATGGTACGTGTCGCAGTAACATCCACATGATGCCAGCACCAAGGTTTCCAGCAGAACATTGCCCATCACACTGCCTCTGCCTCCTTGTCTTCTTCCCATAGTGCATCCTGCTGCCATCTCCTCCCAGGTAAGTGACGCACCCGGCCGTCCACATGATGGAAAATGGGATTCATCAGACCAGGACGCTCCATGTCAGCATTGTCGGTGGTGGACAAGGTTCAGCATGGGCCCTCTGACCGGTCTGCAGCTCCAGGGCCCATACACAGCAGGAGATTTTCAGCAATTTGTCCTACAGTTGCACTTACAGTATGTGAGATGGGACCAGAGGACCCCCGCATACATCAGTGATTCTGAGTTGCTTTTCTTTCTTTACATATCATGTTCTAGAATTTTTTTCGGTGTCTTACCATAGACATTTCTATAGGAAAAATGTATGAAGTTCCTCCGACCTGAGGTAAAGGCAAATTACAGATACAGCTCAGCTACATGCACATCACACAGACCTGCCACATCCTGGTCCAACACATGACTCCTCCCTCCATGACATCACCACAGGTCCTGGCAGCACCCAGCAGTCACATGACTCCTCCCTCCATGTGACATCATCACAGGTCCTAAAGGCACACAGCAGTCACATGACTCCTCCCTCCGTGTGACATCATCACAGGTCCTGGAAGCACAGAACAGCCACTCAGCTTCTTTCCTGCAGGAGGAGGTTTGTGTGTATTATTAACTTCTTCATTACTAACTTTGTTTTGGATCTTAATGTTTTACATATTAATGTTAGTCAGGATTAAGGAGTCTGCTCAGGGATTCACATTGGTTTTCTAATTATTATGGCGCAACTACTGAAAAAGAGTCAAAACACACAGTGGAAGTTTTCTCTCAAGACCAAACCCCCAGACTGTTGCTGTAGAATAGAGATAAGGAGTAAAGCACAGAACTGATGAGTTATTAACACAATAGAAGCTCAACTCTTACATGTACAGGCAGTTCCCAACTTACAACGTTCCGACTTACATTACATCTGTCCTCTAGTTACAAACAGAGACTTATGGGCATACTTGCTAACTTCTGAAAGTAGGAAAGTGGGAGATTTAACGGTGTGGCGTGCGTAGCGAGCTGAGGTAAAAATTTACATGAGCAACACCCCCTTTGAAAAAGCCACACCTACGCCACCTAACTGTGTTACGACTCTGGATGAAAGCTAAATTAGGGTTTTGGCGTCACCCAGCTTTCCTGGACTGTTGGATGGCCTATTCAGCATCCAGGAGAGCTGGGAGATACCGCCAAACTGTGACTACACCTAAACTATTATATTACAATCAATATTTCCACCATACAGTGATTATACAGTGGTAAACACCAGTGTACACAGGCTCTGCAGACATTTAAGTGATTACAGTGCAGTAACATGTAGGGACTCAGTGGAGACGTCTCCTGTGACTGGAATTGTTATCTTTCCCTTTTCTTCTCAATCCTGTACAGATGACTGCTTCTGACCATGACTCGTCCCTGCAAAATTTACCACACAAACCCCTTAGAATTCTATTTTTTTTGTCACTTCCCTACCTGTAGCCACCTCTGTACAAGCAACATTGGGTGATAGGTGTTAGGTTATGGGGTGATAGTTGGAGTGATAGGAGGAGGTGAGAGGACTACGGGGTAATACATGAGAAGGTTATGGGGTGGTAAGTGGAGGTGAGAGGACTACAGGAGACAGGAGTACAGAGCACAGCTTACAATCTCTTTGGGGGAGCATAGGACCATCCCCCTGGAGATTGTGCTGTGGTTGTGCTTGCCCTCCCCAGAATCATATTGTGCAGGTTTAACTCCGTACCCTGCACCTCCAGAAGATCAGTTGCAGGAATGATCTTCAGGGAGTGCAGGAGATGGAGTTTTGTACTGTCATTTTTTTTTTTAATGTTCTTATATTCATAAAAGTTCCCCTTTGAACTATGTCAGACTCATTGGATTATGCTGGACCAATGTTGGATTGATTTCTTTAATAAAATGGTGAAAGAGGGCTGATGTTGGGGAGTGTTTATTTAAATAAAAGTTTTTTGTGTAATTTGTGTCTATGTGTCTATGTTTTTTTTCCATTTAATTTCAGTTTTAGTAATGGCGGTATCTGACAGACGCCTCTGCATTACTAGCGCTCGGGTTTGGTGTCAGCCAGCAGTAGTTTTTGTCATCCTTAGGCTGACACTAACTCTGTGTCACTATTGCCTCAGTACCTAAAGCACCAGGGGTACTGGGAAGATCCGGTAACTGTCAGAAGTGGACCCTCTACTGTGATGGTCCACTTCTGGGGCGGCTGCGGGATGGTATTTTTAGAATGAGAAGAGACCAGTGTTAATGGACCATCCCATTCTGATATTAGCAGGCTGCAGCTGTTGGTTTTACCTTGGCTGGTTATTAAAAATGGAGATGACCTCTCGTCTTATTTTTTTTTTCAAATATAATTTATTTATCGAGAATCCTAAACTGGGCACCTCCTGTAATCATTATAGTGGATGCCCGTTTGCAGATTCTCATTAAATAAATAAATTTTCAGAGAAAAAAACCACATGGGGTCCCCCTCATTTTCCATACCCAGCCAAAGTAAAACAGACAGCGGCAGCTTGATACTATCAGAACGGGAAGAACCTTCGATATTAGTCTCTTCCCACTCTAAAAATACCAGCCTGCAGCTGCTCCAGAAGCGGACTATCATATCAGTGGGTCCACTTCTGATGGTTACCGCCTCTTCCCAGTACCCCTGGTGTGTTAGGTACTGGGGTAATGGTGACACGGGGTTAGTGTCAGCCTTGTGCAACAAGAAACACCACTGGCTGACACCAAGCCCGAGCAATAGTAATGAAGAGGCATCTGTCAGATACCTCCATTACTATCACTGGAATTATATGGGGGAAAAAACACACAAATTGCACGAAAAAACTTTTATTTAAATAAACACTCCCCAACACCAGCTTTCTTCAACCATTTTATTTAAAAAAAATAGATCCAAGGTTGATCCGACATAGTCCACGGAATCCGACGTAGTCCAAATAGGAACCTGTAAATAAACATTGCACTCATACATATAGGCTGGATACCCTATTCAGCATCCAGGAAAGCTGGGTGACACCCATCTCCCACAGGTAACATCCAGCTTTCCATGATCGGAATACTGGGTGCCACCTTTGGGAGATGGAGTGTCACCCATCTTTCCTGGATGCTGAACAAGCTATTGCCATAGGCAATCACCAGAGTCTGTTCCCTACCACAAAGACAGACCATAGTGGGCAGGGGACAGGAGCAAGGGACAGGATACAAGGGGGGCAACTCCTGCCCCCTGCGATCTGTATCCAGCCCCGCGCAAACCCGCCCAAAGACAGATCGCGGGGGCAGGAGACAGGGAGAAAGACAAACCAACCCATTGTGCCTGTCACTGCCCATTGAGACCGCCAGAAGACAGCCACAGGGACAGAGCAAAGGGAAGAACATAATGGGCAACCCTACCCCCTTGCACATTCAACACACACCCCTCCCACACACACTGCAATAACCAAAAACCTACCCCTCCCCACAGAACTCAAATACACCACAAAACACCACTCCACCTCTGAAATACACACACACCCCTCACTTACACTGAAATAAAACACCACCCCCCACTTATACGAAATCACACACACTCCCTCCCCGCACGCCCCTGAAACGCACCCAACACACCCCCCACTTTTCCGAAATATCCACAACCCTCACTTACACTGAAAACAACCACCCCCTCACTTACACTGAAATACACCCCCCCCTCCACAGCAAAACTGAAATACACACACCTCCCTCGAACACACACTGAAATACACCCCCGCCTCGACGCACACTGAAATACCACACACCCTCGCACGCACCAACTGAAATACACACAAAACCCCTCGCACGCACACTGAAATACACACAACACCCCCGCACGGGACACTGAATACAACACCCCCCTCCACGCACACTGAACTACACACCACCCCCCCTTCGCACGCACGCTGAAACACACACACACACTCATCCTCGCACGCACGCTGAAATACACACACACACCCCTCGCACGCACACTGAACTACACACCCCTCTCGCACGCACGCTGAAATACACAAACACCCCCCACGCACGCACGCAGAAATACACAGACACCCCTCACACGCACGCGGAAATACACACACCCCCCTTGCACGCACGCTGAAATACACAAACACACCCCTCGCATGCACACTGAAACACACACACCCATCCCTCCACACACACTGAAGGATACACACTCTGCCACAGTCCTTCCCTGCACACACTGAAGCATGCACACTCCTCCCCTCACACACACTGTGCCACAGTCCTCCCCTGCGCACACTCACCTGTCTTGCTGCTGGTTCCATTTGCTCAGCTTGAGAGAGGGGGCGGAGCCTCGTGGATCCCGCTAACCCCGCCCTCTTCCCAGTAGTGCTCGGGGCTCCCTGCTCTCAAGTAGCTTCCTATGAAGTTACGAAAGCATTGCTGGGCCACAGCCGAGGATGGTGGCTTCAGGGGAGCGTCATGAGGCGCTACCCTGATGCCTCCTTACACATATAACCTCCGGCAGCTCTTCAGCTGCGGGAGGTTGAGCAACTCAAGCAACTCAAGAGGGGGGGGGGGGGCGGGACACGACCCTCATTAGCAGGAGTGACCCGACAAAAACGGGAGGGTTGGCAACTATGCTTATGGGACATGCTGGAACTTGTCGTTCCATGTTTTACAGCAGATAGTAGCCGTGGAACGACAAGTTCCGGCATGCCTCAGCAGCATATGAGGTGAAACCTTCTTATCAGGGACACAGACAGCAAAACAAATGTAAAAACTCTTCACTGCACTCTCCAAAACTAACAACATAATTTTTTGTGCTGGAGTTACAGTTAATAAATAAATATATCTGTTACGACTTACATACAAATTCAACTTAAGAAGAAACCTGCAGTTCCTGTACTGTTCATAACCCGGGACTGCCTGTATATATATAATATATACAATGTGTTATTCATCCCAACTTCAACATGACAAATATGGTGGTGGTCCCTGGGCCCAGGTAAAAGACTGAAATTTCATCGACTATCTATTATGAGAAGGTGTAGTTTACACAATAGGGTCAATTCTTGGGAGCTTTCATTATACATGTGCTCCAGGGGCCCTACACATGTGATATGAAAACCATTCCAGCAAAATCTGTTCTCTAAAAACCTTATAGTGCAACAAATTTTAGAATATATCTCTCTCCAGCATTCCATGTGAAAATAAAAAAAAAGCTAAAATCACATATTATTAGAAAAAAAAAATAATAATTTTCAGAGCCCATTACTAAAATGGGTCCAAAATATCTCCTACAGCTCTTGATGTATTTTTTGAGGGGTTCTGTTTTTTGTTTTTTTTAAATCTCTTTATTTAGCAAAACAGAGTATACAAAATAAAGTGGCAATATATCAAGTATTACCAATGCAGAATCTTTTGCTATTAACATTTGTTCAGAACAATGTGCATTACATACCCCGGATCGCCGTTTTATAATTTAATAGAAAAATAAAACAAAACCAAACATTTCACATCTCAAATGTTTTCATCTATTTGTGCTTTTTATTCATAGTGACGGTGATTTGTCTACTTAGTGTCCCCGCCTACTGAGGATGTCTTGTTTTAGCGGGCCTTGGAAGTCAGCGAGCTTTTCACTCCCCCAAGGCCTACCAATACCATGAAACATCACGTGGATATAACCTTAAAAGCTTTCATTTTGTTGAAGCAAAAATAAAAAAGTCACACCTTTTATATTTTAAGGTAAAAGGTGGAACTTGAACAATGCGGAAAACAATTACCAATAACCATTCCGTTCTCCGTGCCCGCCCCCCATGAGTCTATGTTCAATACAGCGGCCCAATGTGCTCCCTTCCATCCAGGGCCTATCTCATATGGTTCTGGGTTTTTTAGTAAAGCTTTAGCACCATGATCATAATGTGTCTGCAAACCTGAATTGGTGCCTAAAAATATCCTAATTAAAAGGTGCTCCACCACACAGCAGTCACGTAACTCCTCCCCTCCATGTGACATCATCACAGAGTAGTCACATGGCTTCTTTCCTACACGAGGAGGTATGTGTGTGTTATTAACTCCTTCCTTACTGACTGTTTTGTACCTTTATGTTTTTAACATATTAATTTCAGTCAGGCTTAAGGCATCTTTTTGGGGTTCACATTAGTTTTTTAATAAGCATAGAATCTGTTTTCTCTCTCAGGAGCAAACCCTCAGACTGTTGTTATAGAAATTCATACAAAAAGAGATAAGGAGTGAGGAACACAGCCGATGAGTCATTAACACATTAGAAACTCTTAATGCCGGGGTCTTTTCACCAGTCTTTTCCCTGGGCTCAAGGTCCACCACCATGTTTGTTATCTGGAATGTAGTCAGGATGAGTAAAACAATGTGTGTATATAGCAGCTTAATGCTTTATAAGCACATGTTCTGCACAGTGTTATAATGTATTATGTCCTAACAATTACATGTGGGCTGTTATTTACATCACAGGATAAGAAACCCTTTATATTGTTATCCGATCTAATAAAGGGGATCTAAACTATTGCTTTTCTGCGCTGCAGGCAGGCCCGGACTGCCTATAGGGCAAACCGGGCATTTGCCCGTCAGGCCGCGAGGGTCCGGGCCGCAGGGCCGGCGACGCCCCGAGGGCACCAGTGCCCCGCGGCCCCTGAGTGCGCGCCCGCAGAGGCGCACTGCAGTGGTCGCGCTGCAGGCCCCCCTTTGCCACATGGCTGCACGGCCGGGTCACCGACCCAGCCATGCAGCAAGCAGCGCCCGAGGCTGAACAGCTGGGATCTTCTGATCCCGTCTGTTCAGCTCCCAGGAGGCCGCGGGGCAAGCGCACGATGCAATGACGTGAGAGCGGCCGCTCCGGATGGATGTGGAGAAGAGGAGAGGAGGGAAACCAGGTGAGTAAAAGTTTTTATGTTTTTTTTTTAAACTACTTACTGGCCCTGCCTACCACTAAGTGCCCCTGCCTACCACTATACTGCCCCTGCCTGGCTATATACTGCCCCTGCCTGGCTATATACTGGCCCTGCCTACCACTAAGTGCCCCTGCCTACCACTAAGTGCCCCTGCCTGGCTATATACTGGCCCTGCCTACCTCTAAGTGGCCCTGCCTGGCTATATACTGGCCCTGCCTACCTCTAAGTGCCCCTGCCTGGCTATATACTGGCCCTGCCTACCACTAAGTGCCCCTGCCTGGCTATATACTGGCCCTGCCTACCACTAAGTGCCCCTGCCTGGCTATATACTGGCCCTGCCTACCACTAAGTGCCCCTGCCTGGCTATATACTGGCCCTGCCTACCACTAAGTGCCCCTGCCTGGCTATATACTGCCCTGCCTACCACTAAGTGCCCCTGCCTGGCTATATACTGGCCCTGCCTACCACTAAGTGCCCCTGTCTGGCTATATACTGCCCCTGCCTACCTATATACTGCCCCTGCCTACCTCTAAGTGGCCCTGCCTGGCTATATACTGCCCCTGCCTACCTCTAAGTGGCCCTGCCTACCTATATACTACCCCTGCCTACCTATATACTACCCCTGCCTACCTCTAAGTGCCCCTGCCTGGCTATATACTGCCCCTGTCTGCCTCTAAGTGGCCCTGCCTGGCTATATACTGCCCCTGCCTACCTATATACTGCCCCTGCCTACCTATAAGTGGCCCTGCCTACCTATATACTGCCCCTGCCTACCTATAAGTGGCCCTGCCTGGCTACATACTGGCTCAGCCTGGCTACATACAGGCCCTGACTGCTAATTACTGCCCCTGGCCCTACCTGGCTAATTACTGGCCCTACATCTCTAATTACTGGCTCTACCTGGCTAGTTACTGGGGGCAGCCCCAGCTACCTGGCTAGTTACTGGGGGCAGCCCCAGCTACCTGGCTAGTTACTGGGGGCGGCCCCAGCTCCCTGGCTAGTTACTGGGGGCGGCCCCAGCTACCTGGCTAGTTACTGGGGGCAGCCCCAGCTACCTGGCTAGTTACTGGGGGCAGCCCCAGCTACCTGGCTAGTTACTGGGGGCAGCCCCTGCTATCTGGCTAGTTACAGGGGTAGGCCCTGTCTACCTACCAAATTAATGGAGGAAGGCCCTGTTTACCTACCTAATGGAGGTCTACTTATTTACATGCCACTTATTGGACATTTTTTAATTTCTAATTTTTAGGGTCTAACATACGCTGTTTGGAGAATTGATAGGAAAGTGCTGGTAAATTTGTGGTAAATTCTACAGGGACGAGTAGTGACCGGGAGAAGAAGACACTGCATGCTGTACTGGACGGAGAAAGAAGAAAAGGAGAAGATAACAACTCCCATCAGCGATGACGTCCCGGCTGTCAGGGGTCATTTTACTTCTGTGTTGAATCAGTGCTGTATTCATGTGATGGTGACCTGACTACTGGTGATGTAATTGTTGGGGTTGTAGGTTATGTTGGTGCTTATGTAATGTCAGTGTGGGCTTGTCCCGGATTGTAAAGCAAGTGCACACCTGACTCTGTAACTAGGGGTTTCTCTGCACCACTTTTTCTTTCTTGCTTGTATGTAGGGAGCTCTCACACAGAGCGGTTTTGGTGCATTTTTTATGCGTTTTTTTTGTGCAGAAATGTACAGCATTAACTACTCTGCCTTTCTGCACAAAATGCACCAAAAACACATAAAAAACGCATCATAAAAAATGCTCTGTGTGAAAGCAGCTTTATAGTGTAGTTTATTTTAGAAAGTGGCGAGGTGGGAGAACAAGGGAAATTTTTTAAGCGGATATTGTATGTGGGCCGGTGGGGGCTTTGTGCCAGGGCTGATTTTTATTCCCAGTCTGGCCCTGGCTGCAGGTCGGCTTATAGACAAATCACTGAATATAGAAATGAAGTCCCTTTTAGCTAAATTATCACTGCAGAAAACTAATGGATCCAAGAAAGGTGCAGAGAGTATTTCACAAGTGGGATAAGAAAGGATCTATTTATTAGTGCAACTCAACCCCCACCCCCCAAACCGGGCCTGTTCATAAAAGATTTCTGCAAAGTGTTCCCCATATCTATGGATTATTCATATTACTTACCCCAGTGTTATAACCCCTGATATGCCCTCATTAAAACCATTCCAGCAACATTTGTGCTCTGAAAGCCTAATAATGCTTCTTTTCTCCTGAGCTCTGCCAGGTGCCCAAAAATAGTTTACACAAAATAGTTACAACAAATTTTAGAATATATATTTTTATCCAGCATTTAGTGTGAAAATAAATAAAAAATAAGCTAAAAATATAATTGTAATATAAAAATGTAATCGTAATAATTTAATTTTTTATTTTCACAGCCCATTGCTAAAATGGGGTTAATATCCCCTACATGAATAAAAAAAAACTCTCTCAAAATCACAGTGATGAATGAAAGCATTAAAAAGTTATTCCTATGTAAAGTGACAGATGTTCTGGAGGCCAAAACTGGCTGTGGCAGTAAGGGGTTAAATCTCACCCTACAGATACTTTTTCAGCTTATTGGAGAGGTGATGCTGCTGGGAATGCTGGGACATTATACAGTAACACCACTGGAGGGGTCTGGGTGATGACTGTATCATTGTGTGTGTCAGTTTCCTGTAAGGTGTCAGGACGTCGCTGTCTATTTCTCCCTGGAGGCCTTGAAGTATCCAGAAGAACACAAGGATCTGTACAAGGATGTCAAGAAGGAGGATCAGCAGCCGCTCACATCTACAGGTATCAGACCTGACTAAACACAAGTCATATAAAGTGGACCTCTGATTATAAACAACTTTCTATAAATTAATAGAACAAGCAAAAATAGGAAACTATTAAAAAATCTATACTTGGAGAAAATGCATTTTTTCCACATATCCGATTCCCTTCCTTCCTCAATTCTACATTTTAACTTGTCACACATGCAGTAATTGATTCTATAGAGCAAAGAGGAGATGGACTTTTCACCTTCACTGTGAGATTAGGTCACAGCTCCCGATAGAAGTCTATGTAGGAGAATCTTCTCAAATTAAAAACAAATGTATAAAAAGTGTTCCCATGTCCTTCAGCCTTCCAGAGCCTTAGAGATTTTTCTGGTAAGAGACCATGTTAGGCCATATATAGAAGATGGGCACTGTCCATAGCCTAATAATAATTCAGAAGGAGACTATATTAGATGACTGTCGGCCAAACATTAATTTTGGCCGATGTTTAAACTAAAGATCCCACCACTCGCTGCTGTCTGCCAATAAAGAGCTCAAGGCGTCCGGGCCCAAGCAAGCAATCACCAGCTCTCTGCATATTATTCATAATAATTATTATAATTGCATATTGATACCAACCTTTAACCAGCTGACATCCCCCTTCCCTGAACATTCTGCTCTCCCTCTTGTCCTAAAAACTACAACACTATCTCCCATCAGCCCCTAAGGCTCTGACCAGACTTACTGTATGGGGCCCTAAAGTATATCATGGCAGCTCTATACAGTGTTTTATAGATGAGCAGTTCTGGATTTGCTGTACACTGTGTGTTACTGAGATCCTGTTTCATATATTTTGTGCAAGATCTTTTATTATTAATAATAATAATAATAATCTTTATATAATAATAATCTAATCTTTATTATTTATTATTCACAGATAGAGAATCTTCATGAGATCTGTTTATTTAGTTTCATGTATTGATGCTCTTCATTGGGTCACCAGTGTATGACTACACAAAACACGTTGTACTGTTATGTCTAAATACACAAATCTTGTTAAGATTCTCTATTCCTATTAAAAATTATGATCCAGCACCAGTGGGCTTTGCTTGTGGTTATTTGGCCCTGAATCATAGATCCAAAAAAACCAAACTAGGCCTTTAACTTATCAAATGATCCAAAGAAAAAAAAGGGGAAGCTAAAATGTAACTTTTAATATAACCACTTAAAATACATTCAAAATATATGAAATATGGAATCATCAGTAATAGACAGGCTCTTATTTGATATCAGCAGTGAAATAGTGTGTAAACTCTCATGTGACCAGAGGTGTCATCCAAAACGTATGATTATGGAGTCCTTTTGTCCAACAGGGGAAGGGGCATGGGGAACTGTAAATTACCATCTAACAGTTCCCTATTATAACCTGCCTGAATAGCAGGGGCCCCACCCCAAAAAGGGCGACCCCACTCTATGGACAACCGCTGTATGAATTTCCTTTAATATCCAATTGTACATAATATATTTAGTACCCTCATACCCAAGGCGTTTCCCCACTTTAGGTCGTGGTTCATCATGGGACTAACAAAAAGCACACAAATTAGATAATTTAACCCAACCTAAGACACAAAAAGTAACTAATGTCCAGCATCATCACTAGATAGATAGCTCAAAAAGATATATATATATATATAAGTAGCCATCAGGCCACCTAAGGTGGTGTATGGCACTAAGAGATCACAGTGCTTTGTTATATATCCACCATAAAGCATGTGCATCCAATTAAGCAAAGAAATTCCTGTCTTCTCCCCCTGATGACGTCTGATGTAAACAGAGATGTAGCGCTCTGCATGTAGGAAATCCAGGTAGATTCCGGAGATATACCTAAGATAAAAGGACTCACCCAGAATAGAGGAACTCCTAGAGGATAGTTATGATACTAAATTTACACGGTCTCCGGCTGGGATTCAGAAATTGTTTGTTCAGTCCCTGGGTTGGGTTTGATATTTTCTTCTGTAGTGCAGCAGTGGTGACAGCGTGCAGAGCGGCAGCAGGATCTATATAAGCTGCCTCATAGTTTTGTGCATATTATGGCACAACCGCGCTGAGTGACTCCATCAGATATTTATTTAGCATTTCTGAGCAGTGATACAAGATTATTAAACCAAGAGAGCGCCTCTGATTCTTCCTCTTCTCCCCTTCTTGGATCTCTACAGAGAACGTACAGTGAATGACTGATCCTTTGGGATTACAGGGTTTAATGTTGGCAAAGAAATGGCCAAATCCTTTCCGTATGAAATTTAATTATTTTTTACAGCTTGAGCTCGGTGCTGGGGACAGGCACTAATAGCTGGTGGAGGAAGCTTCTACAGATGGTGTAGCAGGCACCTTTCTCAGATTCTTCATTGCTACATATCAATGATGGCAGCCACTATTACTTATAAGACTAGATTAACACATGCACGTTTTAAACCTTTTTTTTTATAGATTTAGCTTAAAGGGAAACTGTCGCTATTTTTTTTTTTTACTTATTAAATCAAGCCCCTGCTCCATATTCATTTCCTCTCAGTTGTTATTATTTCCTGATTGTAGATTTCTCTATTCGGCCGTTTATATATGGATTGTGGGGAAGACATTCTTGCTTGCACTGCTTTTACAGCAGTCAGAGAGATACTTTACAGCAGCTTCATGCACATAGGAGCCTTAAGACAGTTTCTGTCCCATAGATGTCTATAGGAAAGTTTTCACTGTGAAGGGAGGGGTGAGGGGGAGTTGTGACACATCCTCTTGTGACTGGTGGATTCTGTGTTATCTGTACACAATGGTGTCTCCTTTCAGTGTGACCCTGCTTTTACTGATAATGAGCAGACACTGAAAAGCACTCTAAACAGAACAGGAAGTGTCAGAGGATTATTAGGCTTAGTGGCCAAAGTGAAAACTGCAGGACTTATGAATTATTAAAAAAAATACTGAAAGTGATATAGAAAATTAACAAAAAACAGAACCAAAAATTCTTAAAAAATGTATTTAACATAAAAATGTGAGTTAAACAATAAGTCATTTTTGATGACACAATCCCTTTAAGTTAGGGGTCGATTATGAAAGCACAGAACAGTATAAAGGACTTATCTTCCTCCTTTTTGTAACCGCTTCCAACTTTATTTTAAAAAATAAAATTAAAAATGTAAAAGTGTATAGGATAATCCAACCTTACACTGGCCCCAAAGTCCTGACTGTTTCATACTTGACCATCCTGCTCTTGCCCTCAGCCCTGCTCTCTACTGGAGACCCTGTAGTGGTCAGTGAGTGTGACTGACACCACCTAATAGCACTGACTCACAGGCCCCATTATAATTCTCCTTTGGGTATTTACTGGATAAAGTGATGAAAGACATCCTGATATTTCACCCTGTGTAGGTGCTGACCTCAACACAGAAGTGAAGAACCGCAAAAGAACAGCCCAGTGGACTAGCTTCACAATCTACTTGTCGTTGCTCAGACAGGCCTACGGTTCAATTGTAATCTTTTTTGCCACCACTGACCTTGCCTTATATTTTGTATGGGCATTCTAATATAGAAATGTAATAAAATATAAATATCAATACAACTCCCAAGGTTATATTTATCAAAAATAATCAAATCTGTTTTATTTTTGGCAGGTGACTGTACCAGGTGCTCAGGCGGACATATACTATTGTCAGATTATAAAGCAGTCGATGGTGGTATCACACAAGATACATATGAAGGGCCTTATCCAGACATACCCTCAGCCCTTCCCTCTCAAGATCTGCCATTTGATTCTTTTAAGCAGGTCCTGTATTTTGATTCATCACAGACTGTTGAGCAAAATAAAAGTCACAGAAGGGGTATAAAACATCAACAATGTCACACAGGAGGGAAGCCATTTTCATGTTCAGAATGTGGCAAATGTTTTGCTTACAAATCAAGTCTTGAGAGACATGAAAGAACTCACACAGGAGAGAAGCCATTTTCATGTTCAGAATGTGGCAAATGTTTTGCTCAGAAACCAAATCTTGTTCATCATGAGAGAACTCACACAGGTGAGGAACCATTTTCATGTTCAGAATGTGGCAAATGTTTTGCTCAGAAATCAAATCTTGAGAAACATGAAAGAACTCACACATGTGAGAAGCCATTTTCAGGTTCCGAATGTAACAAATCATTTAGTATGCACTCACATCTTGTTCAACATGAAAGAACTCACACAGGTGAGAAACCATTTTCATGTTCAGACTGTGGCAATTTTTTTACACAGAAACCAAATCTTGAGAAACATGAAAGAACTCACACAGGAGAGGTCATTTTCATGTTCAGAATGTGGCAAATGTTTCACTGCGAAATCGGATCTTGCTAAACATGAAAGAACTCACAAAGGAGAGAAGCCATTTTCATGTTCAGTATGTGGCAAATGTTTTGCTCAGAAATCAAATCTTTTTCAACATCAAAGATCTCACACAGGGGAGAAGCCATTTTCATGTTCAGAATGTGGCAAATGTTTTGCTCAGAAATTAAATCTTGACAGTCATGAAAGAACTCACACAGGTGAGAAGCCATTTTCATGTTTAGAATGTGGCAAATGTTTTGCTCAGAAATCAAATCTTGACAGTCATGAAAGAACTCACACAGGTGAGAAGCCATTTTCATGTTCAGAATGTGGCAAATGTTTCACTGCGAAATCGGATCTTGCTAAACATGAAAGAACTCACACAGGAGAGAAGCCATTTTCATGTTCAGAATGTGGCAAATGTTTCACTGCGAAGTCGGATCTTGCTAAACATAAAAGAACTCACACAGGAGAGAAGCCATTTTCATTTTCAGTATGTGGCAAATTTTTTGCACAGAAATCAAATCTTTTTCAACATCAAAGATCTCTCACAGGGAAAAAGCCATTTTAGGAAAAAAAAAAGTATGCCCTATTAACCCCTTACTACTATATAAAGTTTTTACCTTACTGACAGGGCAACATTTTTGAAGTTTACCATTTTCATCCTTCACCAATTTCTTCAGATATGACAAAAAAATTACCATCTACCATATGTCTACTGTATGTTGGCATCATTGTTTCAATAATTTTATTTTTTATGACACCTACTAGACTTTGGGGTCTTATTTTCTTCTTAATATTCTTTTAGTGCCATTTCAGGTTTGTGGACACCCTGGGAAGCTTAAACTTAATAGACACCCCTAAAGAGACCTTAATTGAGAAACTACACTCCTTACAGGGTTTCAGGCCTTTACAATGTTCATTGGGGCATGACTAAAAATAGAAGATGAAACTTGTACTTACCTCCCGGTCTTACCTTTTCTGGTACTTTAGTGGCCATGCAAATGTGACCTGACACCCAACACCCACTAAATTCTGCGTTCCAAAAGCCAAATACCACTCCCTCCCTTGTACGCCATGACATGTACAGAAATAGCACTTTACACCCACGTATAGGGTATTTCCAAGCTTGTTTGTAGTTGCTTAATTTATTTGGGGGGTCTTCTTTCTATGATTCTTTGTGAAAATAAAACATTTTCAGTAAAAACTGCATAATATTGAGAAAAATAGCATTTTTCATTTTCATAGCTTAATACTAACAAAAACTCACTGCATCACTAGATATATCCCTTAAAGGGGTGTTCTGTGCCCTAACAATACTCATCTGCACATCAAGCCATGAGTAGAAATAAAAGATAAAACTCACACTTACCTCTCAGGCCCTCCTGTTCACTCCTGGCTTCCGGTCCATACATCCTGGAAGTAAGCAGGGAACGTTCATCGTTGACATGATGGATGCAGGCAATCACAGGCCATAACATCCCATGCACATGACTCTGTAGCCTGTAATTTGCTGCAACTATCATGTGAATGAAGACCAGGCTACAGCCAGGATGAACGCACCAGCAACCAGGAGTGAAGGAGAGTGCCCCGGAGGTCTGTATCAGTTTCATCGTCTCTTGTTACTCATGCCCCGATATCTCCTTAATGTTAGGATTCCACTTTAATGCATTTGATAGAGGTTCCATAGAAAGTACATAATTAAGTAGAGATGGGGAACAACCCTGTCGGGTTCCATTTCTGATAGAATAAGAGGGTGACTGTTGGCCGTTAACCCCAACTTAGGCTGAGGGGTGGGAATAAAGAGACATAATCGAGTCTAAATATCTATTCCTTATTCTGATAGGAGTCAGTATCGTTTGAAGAAAATCCCAACTAACCCTGTCATATTATTATATTATCTTGAGTTCCTCTACCCTGTACAAACCTCACTTGGTCAGTGTGTATAATAGAGGGAAGTAGAGGTTTCAGGCATAAAGCAATCATTTTAGCATGAAACTTGAACTCTTTATTAATGAGGGAGATGGGGCTATAATTTAGATTCTTCCCAGATTTAGGGGTGACTGATATACATGTATGATGTATGAGCCAGGGCAAATGGATACTCTGAGGAACTCGAGTTAAACACCTTGATGAAATCAGGATTCGAAAGGTCTAAAGTGGATTTATAAAACCTGGAGGGAAGACCGCCTGGGCCTGGGCTTTTCTCATTTTTTAAGTCTTGAATTGCAGACTGTACCAATAACTAGTAAAATCTGCTTTCAGATTCAAACTCCGGTCTGGAGAAAGTGAGGAGAGTTTGTTTTCCTGGGTTTATTTGTCTTGCTTTCCAAACTTAGTGCAGACTGTAGATCTGTGAGCCCCTGAGACCACAGCTTTCCATTGGAACTTGGAATAAGAGTGAGATCAGACTCTCTCTCGGGCTAGAATGTTGGGAATTTTAACAAACTGTGTGTTATCAGTGAGGATATCATAGAACAGTCTGGTGGATTTCTTATTGAGTTTTTGGGGAATTAAGAAATTGAAGAACCGGGGATAGGATTTTACAAGAAGAAGTTGGTTGTTCCTGAAGAAAGTGAACTATTCTAAGATAAGGGAAGTAATTTGGACCCGAAAGATAAGAAGACATTTTAAGCTCTGAGGAAGGCTGGAGAGATGATTCTACCATTATACTGAAACGAGTAGAGCACCTTTGGATTCCCAAGCATGGGTAGGGACATTCTGAATTTGTTTAGTTAAGGCTGATAATGGTATGTGGGATTTGAGGATAGTTGCTGGGATCTAATCTATGGCAACAACGAAGCATAAAATCAATATTTGGGGAGATTTTGCCTTCTAAGTATAATAAGGAAAGTGGAGAAAGAAGCCAGATCTTCAACATTTGTAGTCCTATCAAAGGAGATTGCAGGGAAGCCCAAGTTTTTTCTGCTCATTATTAAACCAATGTTTGGCTTGATCCAGAATCATCACTATGTGATACAATTGCAGATCAGGAAGGCCTAATTTAGTAGATATCATCATTAAGGATTTAGAGAGTCCGGGCCTTTTATGTTGCCAAATAAACCTATTTAAAAAAGACAAAATAAAAAAAAACACTTTTTAAATAGACCTTCCCTGACACCAGCCCCCAGTGACCATTTTACTAAAGAAACAGGTCCAGTGCTGATCCAACACAGTCCAAAGAATTTGTCGTAGTACAAAAAGGAAACCCAGAAATCTTACAGAAACCCTGGGAGATGGGGCATCAGTCAGTTGTCCTGGATGCTGGATAGCCTATCCAGTGTCATGGAAAGCTGGGTAGGCCATGAGGATCATTTATCTCCCTCAGTGCAGGAAAGGCCACGTGCACCCCGTGCAGCTGAACGATATAGTGATGTCCTCCTCCCTCCCTTTCCCAAACCCCACTATAAACCGTTCTCGCCTCCAACACTTCCCTCCATGTCCCACTCTTTTCCTGACTGTTGAAGGCAGATGCTGGCTTTACTAACACTCGGCACCTGCCATATATGAGACAGGCTCTGCTCCTGAGCCAATCCATACTTGTGCCCCTTTGCTGACTGGCAGAGGTAGGTGACCTGGGCAGGTGCCTCCCTCTACCTACCTGTCATCCCAGCCCTGGTTATAGGTTGGATTTTTTTTTGCATCTTTTTTATCAACCATTCAACTATGTAAGCAGAAAACTGAGACCTCTTTTCCTAGGACTGCTCCTCCTGGCACGGACGGGTTTACACTATGTTACTGCTCCTGGCATGGACAGGTTTACTCTGTTACTTCCGGAGACTGTTCCATGTACTATTTCTTAAAGAACCTGGACAGCAGCTTTATCTATAAGTCTCTATCACCTGTTGGAAAGTGTCAGATCCCTTTGGTGACCAGACCTGATCTTTTCAAGATCTCTAGAGGTGTCCGCCATCAGGATGTGACCAGCAGATCCTGGAAGTTGTGAGGTCGGGCATACATGGAGAGGACATGTTCTTTCCATGGACAATACAATGTGGAGGTTGGTGGGACATGTCCCAGTAACATCCACATGATGCAAGGACCAAGGTGTCCAGCAGAACATTGCCCATCACACTGCCTCTGCCATCTTGTCTTTTTCCAATAGTGCATCCTGCTGCCGTCTCCTCCCAGGTAAGTGACGCACCTGGCCATCCACATGATGTAAAACAGGATTCATCAGACCAGGACGCTCCACGTGGGCACTTCTGGTGGTGGACAGGGGTCAGCCACCAACCTACCTGGGGCTGGCCTACTAACTTATCCAGCGGGGGTCTACCTACCTAAATAGGGCCTATCTAGTTACCTGGGGCCTTGCACATTTGCCAACCTACCTAAGGTCTTGTCTACCTACCTGGTAATATAATTGAGAGGGCAGCAGCCCATAGTTGTAGCATTATCTCCAGGGGGTTAGTCCTCTCCCCACCCTCCAACACCTTAGCATACCAGGTCTCTAAGTTATGGCTTGTACCCGCTCTCCCACCCCTGGGAAGTTTGTACAGAGGTGGGAATAGGTAAAGAGATGCTGGAAAATTGAGGATTCTAAGATACTTATGTGTAATTTCTGCAAGGATGAATTGTGGCCAGGACAAGTCATCATGGTGGTGTGGAACGGATGCAGAAGAAAAGGGAATAATAACGACTCATGAGAGAAGAGAACGACTCATCAGATATGACATCTCCGGTGAGTCCCTGATTTCAGAGGTTATTTTGCTTCTATATCGGATCAGTGCTGTATTCACTGTAACGTGATGTGACCTGAGCTGGTGTCTGACCTGTATGTGGTCTCTATATGGCGGTGTTGTAGGTTATACCTGAGCTGGTGTCTGACCTCTATGTGGTCTCTATATGGTGGTGTTGTAGGTTATACCTGAGCTAGTGTCTGACCACTATGTGGTCTCTATATGGCAGTGAGTAGGTTATACCTGAGCTGGTGTCTGGCCGCTTTGTGGTATTTATATGGTGGTGTTGTAGGTTATACCTGAGCTGGTGTTGGACCACTATGTGGTCTCTATATGGCAATGTTGTAGGTTATACCTGAGCTGGTGTTGGGTCACTATGTGGCCTCTATATGGCGGTGTTGTAGGTTATACCTGAGCTGGTGTCTGACCTCTATGTGGTCTCTATATGGCGGTGTTGTACGTTATTCCTGAGCTGGTGTCTGACCTCTATGTGGTCTCTATATGGCGGTGTTGTAGGTTATACCTGAGCTGGTGTCTGACCTCTATGTGGTTTATATATGTGTTGTAGGTTACATCGGCATTAGTTTAGTGGCAGCGTACAGTACATGTGTCCCTGATTGTAAAAGTGAGGGAACACCTGACCCTGTGATAGGAGTTACACTTTAACTTTCTTGCTGGTGTTTATTTTAGAAGGTGCTGAGGTGCGTGACCAAGGGAAACGTGGTGGGGGATATGGATGGAGCTATTTATCCCTGTGTCTATGATATGTTAGACTGACATATGTGTGAGATAGACAGATATGTGACTCTCTTGCTATTGTACTACACAATACAGTTCTGTTTTGCACACTGTATTATGTGGTAAAATGGGCGCATTTATGTCTGATAGGCCGGTAATTTCATGTACAGTAGGGTGGGCCCCCCAAGATCAATTCCCCTGTGGGCCCCAGACCCCTCCCCCCCCCCCCACCAGTCCGACACTAAAGAAGAGATAAGGAGTGGGGCACAGAGCAGTCACTAACACATTAGAAACTTAATGCCGGGGTCTTTTCACCAGTCTTTTCCGTGGGCTCAAGGACCACCACCATATTTGTCATCTGGAATGTAGTCAGGATGAGTAATACAATGTGTGTATATAGTAGCTTAATGCTTTATAAGCCCATGTTCTGCACCGTGTTGTAATGGATTAGTTCCTATCAATTACATGTGGGCTGTTATTTACATCACAGTATAAGAAAACCTTTATATTGTTCTCCGCTCTCATAAAGGGAGCTCCACTATTGCTTTTCTGTGCTGCAGGTCCCTATAGACAGATCTCTTGAATATAGAAATGAAGCCTCATTAGCTAAATTATTACTGGAGAAACGAATGGATCCAAGAAAGGTGCAGATGTATTTCACAAGGTGGATAAAAAAGGGGCCCAATTTCTTAGTGCATCCCCTCCCCCCACAACCAGTGCTGCAGGTTTTGTAATGAGGTGATTATGGGGTGTTTAGCATAAAAGCCCCCCCTCAAAGTAACATCAAAACCCCAACTATTCCTATAAACACATAAATCATGTTGTAAATATTTTGGACATTTGGAAAGTTGCTGCTGAATTTATAAGACTCCTAATGGGCCTAACAAAAAAGGAAAAGACATTTATAAATTTTGCCACCAAAGTCGGATGTACAGAGGGTTTAGCCTCATCTTCTTTTTTATCTGCTCTGAACTCACAACAAAAAACCATTAAGAAGCATTGAAAAATGGAGAACACATTCTGGGCCGTGTTTTTTTGTGCGGTACTTGTCAGGGATTAGTTGTGCTTTATCTGTAGAGCTACGGTAAAGGTGACTTGTTATTGGGTATGACTATCTGACTTACAAGCAAAAACATGGAAGGGGAATTGCCAGGAGCTGATTTCATTTTTTTCTTCTAAAAAAACAAAACCCAGCCTCCTCCTGTGCTCCCTCCTGGGGCTGGGTACTCATTATTCATCAGCCTGTGGGAAGAGCATTGTTCAGTCCCTGGAGAGGAGATAAGATTGAGCAGCCTGCAGGCACTGAGTGTTTACTTATCATAATGACATAACACAATGCCTCTATGCTTCTCTCTAGGCAGAAAGACTGAATTGGAAAGTCACAGCTATTGTAATGTTGTGCAGACATGGGACTTAGGAGGGGCTGAGAATAGACAAGACAGCTATGCACAGGCCCTGAACGCCCTGCATCTGCTCTCCAAGCTATTGCAGGAACCTACTGCACGCAGGGAAGAACACTGACATTGTCTGGTCAATCTCCTTCAGTGAGTCCTGCCATCAGATACTGAAGATAAAACTGAGTAAGCGTCAGCGAGCCAGGGAGAAGCTGAAGTGCAGGTCCGGTAGGCCGCTGACAGGGGAGCTGTACACACATGATAAGAAATGAGACTGCACTCAAGACTAGGGAACATATTTTTTAGATCACATGTAATAAGATCAATTAACATTAAATGCCCATTTTGGAGGATCCATTCTGTCCCATTCATGTTACCCTTAATTTATCTCAAAATACTACTCATGATCCCATGTTACTTTAAACCAGGTTTTCCTCATACCCGAAATACAAATAGATTAATCTGTGAAAAACAAAAAAGAACCACTCTTCAGCAAATGCTTAAGTCCTTATTTATTTCCATTTTTCACTCTGCCCACCAGAAGAAAGAGGAATAACAGTGCAGGCTTCTGCAACAGAAACAGCACAATTGTGTGGTCAATACCTGCCATCCCTGCATAGAAGAGAGATCTGTGCCGTTCAAGAAATCTGTAACAAATCTCCAGCATGTAGAGAGGAAAATAGATTATAGTGCTTAGTCTAGACTTGAATGCAGACCTGTGGTAATGTAATACTTCAACAACTATACGAAATAACACTGATAGGGAGAGACACAGTGACACATGTGTACTCAGAAGGGGACGGGGGAGTGAGGTCTCGGGAGCCAGCATGAACAGTGAAGGGGGGAAGATGTCACCCAGCTCGGGGAGGGGAAGAAATGCCTCTGCATTCCTAGAGTTGAGAAACTGAAAGCAGTATGAATCAGTCAAACTAAAGAAGCGATCCATCCCCTTTAAAATAAATAGCATGTCCTTTTCTAGGATGACTTACACTAGGACCTTTAATGATAGACCCACAATTTTGGCACCCCAAGCATGAGGAATGATCCTCTTCTTTTGCGTGTATCTAAGTATACTTCTTGTTTTTTAGATTTATTGAGTTTAGTGCTTATAAACTGATTACATGTCATCGTTCCTCCTTCTCCTAATGTTTCCCCTTTTTAAACACAAACTAGTGTTTGTTGAAAACTATTTACCTATATTCTCATCTCCCTGCAAGATCTTCCAATGATCTCATAAATCCTTCTTTTAATCACTGCGCATGATATCACATTTAGTAACAAATAAAACTAAAATCTTTTATCTGATTCTTTTCATCCTCTTTAGTAGTTTGTCCACTCAGATATATTAAATACTCTTTTAGTAACCTTTTCTAATTCAATCCTGTTATAGCCTCTTTGTACAACATTTGGTAAATAAATCCCTCCTAGCTGTTAAATACAGTGAGTCTGTGGAGCATATCCATCGAGCCCGGATAAATTGCCCCTTTGGTGTCCCCCTAAAACCATTCTGGGGAGCACTGGAAACTAGATCAAGTAATAAAATGTTTACTATCTACCTCTTATGTACAATGTAGTCTCCAAACTTAACGTAATCTTTTTTACGTATTTCTACATCCAGATATCTTATCATCTTACAATCTTTCTCCATGGTAAACTGTATCAGCGAAAACTGTTGATTCAAATACAATAGAAACGCATCAAGTGTATCCTGTGAACTCTTCCAAAACAGTATAATGTCATCCACATAACGCATCCATTTAACAATATGGTCAGAAAAAGCAGAATTCAAGACATACTTTTCGTCAAAATGTATCATGTATAGATTTGCGAAACTTGGAGCGACAGGGGACCCCATCGAGGTCCCCTGTCGCTGCATGTAACATTGAGATCCAAATACTCTGCAAAAAATTCTCAGATGAGCCACTATTTGGTGGGGCAGAAGCTCATACACAAACGTAAGATGTAGCATATATCAAAGTGCATCTATTCTCATTCAATGCATCTCTTACCACTTTCTAATCCCTGCCTCTAATGTTTGTATATAAATGATTTTATATCTAACGTCCACATATATCAACTTGACTTAGGATCAATTGTATTATACAATTGCTTCAAAAATTGACTAGAAAACCTATAAACATTTGAATTACCGACTGACACAATTTCTTTCAGCAAATAGACGTGTTCTACATATACTGCTAAGGGGTCCAGGATAGAACTAACCCCTGACACAATGGGCCTGCCAGGTGTTGTTTTCAGAGATTTGTGTACTTTAGGTACAAAATAAAAAATTGAAACTCTAGGGTTTTCCTTGATTTTGCTTGACAAAGAGGGTGGAGACTCTCAAAACGTTGCAGTTACGTCGTGCAGCCGGTTGTCCAAGCATCTCCGTACTACTGCTATGCAGCGCCCAAATTATTTAAAGGTATTATTACCTATAAGATACTTGCATGCAAATAAAATGTCGCTTCAATTGAGCATATCAATATCAGCATAGGTTTGTTACTTAGAAATTTTTGAAGATGGAGATAAATAAGGACTAAGCGATGCTAGCCAAGAGTGTGTGTTCTTTGTCTGTTTAAGTAACACAGATGAATCCATCTTTGGAGATGATCCACATTAACATTTAGATTTCGAGTTGACAAAACCCCTTTAAGCGATGAGAACAATAAAACTTTTATCACCAATATCATATTTTTCAGCACAAATGATGAACTAAACAATTGTATCAGTAGCATAAATTACAAAGTGTCATGAAAAAACTCTCTCGAATCACATTGCTGAATGAAAAGCATTAAAAATGTTATTCCTATGTAAAGTGACATGATCCGGTGAGGCCAAAACATGTCTAGTTGGTCAGTAGAGGACGAGTTAAATCTCGCCGCTACAGATCCTCTTTTAGCTTACTGCGGAGACAAGCGTGAGAGCTGCTAGGGACATAATACACGTAACAACACTAGAGGGTCCTGAGATGACTATAATCAATGTTGTGTGTCAGTTCCCACAGGTGTCAGTACTAGCCGCAGTCAATTCTCCATGGAGTGACATGAAGCATCCCAGAAGAACACAAGGATTCTGAACAAGGGATGTCAAGAAGAAGGGTCCGCAGCCTGCTCACATTTCCAGGTAATAGATATCGACGCAATACAAGGTCTATAAAGTCACCTCCGAAAATAAACAAGCGTTCTATAACTCAAATGTAAAGATCAAGCATAAATAGTCGAAACTATTAAAAAATATCATAAATTAAGAGAAACAATGAGCGATTTTTATATCACACTATACAGAACTACCTATTTCCTTCTCGCCAATTTAACTTGTTTAGACATTCCGAGGGCGCACATTTACGAAAATGTTTTCTAGGTCTAAAACACCTACCACTTTGTTGCCCATGACTAACCAATCAGATGTCCCCTTTCATTACATATAGTGCTCTGAAGCGAAAAGATGAGAGATGGGCCACTCTGATTGGTTTGCTATGGGCAACAAAGTAGTTTACAGACCTCAGACACTCGTTTCCGTAGCATGTGGTCCAACTCCTATCGTGTTCTGCTGTACGTATACTAATGAGCCAGCATAGAGGAGAATTACTTCTTTCACGCTCTACCAATGTACGAGATTAGGTTTACAGCTCACCGATAGGAAGCGATCTATTAAGAATAAACAGGGGGATGAAGCAAGAGAAGCATATACACACAGAAATGGTGCTGCTAGCGTTAATATATATAA
The DNA here is from genome assembly GCA_025379985.1 of Phyllomedusa bahiana. Classification (NCBI taxonomy): domain Eukaryota; kingdom Metazoa; phylum Chordata; class Amphibia; order Anura; family Hylidae; genus Phyllomedusa; species Phyllomedusa bahiana. Next base: position 94,850 of record JAODAL010002854.1, read on the forward strand.
TGGGTCACATGTAGTGGGAGGAACTGGAGGTGTATCTCTCGAACCATTTATAAAAAAAAAAAAAAATACATACAATATCTTTGTGTTCGTATAAGAAGTGGGTCCTCTTTGCCCTGCAGGAGGTTCTCCAGAGCGCCTTAGTAGCCTCTTTCTGGTCAAACGAGCGATAAGCAGTTTCTTAATCGCCATAGCAGTATGGAGTTGAACCTCCAGTCCATAGCCAAATAATAATTCAGAATGGAGGCTTTATAGATAACTCAAAAGGGGAATATCTCTCCTTGGATTAACACAAATAGGCATTAGTGTATCTTGAGATTGCCTTTTTGCACTCATACTAATCACATGCATATACATCCTACAGAGCAATTAAGGGAACGACTCTCGAGAAGCCCCTCAAACGCTTCTCAATTGAGATGTAAGACATAATTCTATCAATTTGCATTCTAGCACTACAGCTGAATCATGTCAAGGAAGTCGAAAATGGATGATATTCGCCAATGCCGAAATAACATTCCCATGCATCAACAGACAAGACAGTACTTATTCGGGGTTTATGCACCCTCCTCAAAGTAGAGCCAGTAGCGAGCGTACTGGAATGGCTGGGTGGGGAGTCAACTGCTGAGGCTAAGAAAGGAGAATAACACTTCCTTGGGAAAGCAACCATATAGCACTGAAAGTTTTGAGATGGCCAATTTTTTCTTCCTAAAGTTTCCGTGCGTCAGAAGCAAATTGAGTATTTGTTACATCCAGTAGGGGACAATTGAGCTTCTCAGCTCCATTCCTATTATGAGAAACTGTCAGCTAAACACTTTTATGGCCATGTTTAAGGACTACAAGGCTATACCACTTGACCACTCGTCTGCTGTCTGCCAATAAAGAGTTAGAGATGCAAATCACACAGCTCTCGGCATATTATCATAAAAATAATATAATTCCATATTGATAAAAACCTTTAACCAGCACGAACATCCCCTTAACCTCTGACCATACAAGCTCTCCCACGTTGTCCTAAATGATTTATCTGACACACATAGCTTAAAAAAGAAAGCGTTAAAAGGAAGACAAAGTCGCTTGAGGCTTTTGATATAGGGATAAACCCCAAGCTCCCTAACTAATAAACCCCAAATCAAACACAAGAAAAAATGCACAAAACACATTTCACGTTTTTGGTGTCAAATGGCCACCGAACTTTATTCAAACCACAGAAGTACTAACAAACATGGAAGGAGTCAGGTGGAGTGCTAGACAATTGTGTGCATATTCCCAGCTGGTCTGACATGCAGTTCAAACCCACGGCCAACAGCAATAAAGGGCGGCACGCTCTGGTTGCCATTCTAGGCAGACCAGTACACATGTGGGGCAAGGGCCAATGACCCTAGGCCTGGGGGGGGAGAACTTCACTCCCCCAGGGTCCATTAACCACTGTGCCCGCCCCTGGATGACATTTTACCAATTATACCATCCTAAGTGCTGCTCACGTTCCAAAAGCTCAGCCTCTTTCACACACCATGAGGTTTAACACCTCTATTATATTAAAATTAGTCCACCATAACTTGAACCTGCAACTATCCACCAGACTCCTGCCTGCCACAGAGATAGGAGGCCTTTGACACCTTAAAGGCTCGACCCCCACCAAAACTGCCTGCTAAAATCCAAACTCACAAATGACACACTAGCAATTTGCTCTGCCCAGGAATAAGCTACCTATAACAATCACGATCCATGGTCCTAACCCCCAAATCCATGAAGGGCAGTGAAGGTAAAAAGAAAAAAGATGTCTAACCCCACTTATACTAATTGGGGGGCTGCTGATCAAATATTTAAGGATCAAATAGCTTCACAAGATGAGACAACTGTGGCTTTAAAACACAATTAGGGGAGACGTAATGGGACCGTCACCACAGAGAATTCATACTCACTTGGGGCGCAATGTATGTGAAACACAAAACCCAACTCACAGATGACTGTATCATCAAGGCTATCAATTAATATTTACCCCCACTCAAGTGTGTACAAAACTCAGAAGCACCCTGACACAGTCAGTATTAGTTACACTTTTCATCATACAGTCCCCCAGAAAAGGGTAGCGAGGTAATTTCTGACTCCAGTAAAACATACACTCCCAGCTAAGCCCAAGCACCAATATGCGCCCCAAGCCGCCCTACTATGCATCATTACATGAAAAAAGTCACCCAAACCGAAGACAATTAGTTCAGCCATTAAGCAACCGACTGTAAACTAAACAACTATGGTAATATCACATGTTAGCAACCATCTATTAAACAGCCATGACAAAACAAAAAAGGAACCTACAATAAACTCAACCCATGTCAGTCCGGCTTATAGAAAGACCAAGAGAAAGTTTCCACAACATTGTCCCCACAACATTCCTAAGGGCCTTGTCATTCACTTTACAGTTAACTCTCAAAACCTTCCAAACCTTACCACCCTAGCCTACGCAATTGAACTTAACCCATCCGATTCCCCTCTCTCCCCCACGGGCGGCCGTTAATCACCAGACCAAAGGACCCCATTGGAGAGAGACTCAACCACGTGTGTCTGGGGAGCAAATTCCTCCAAATAAACAGCGTCGTCCACTGTGGTAAACATTTGCTTTCTGTATCTCATCTTGACGTCCATCAATCGCTGAATTACATGGCGCAGTCTGGGCACCATTCCGTGCCTGGAAACCGATTGCATAGTCAGATGTTAGGCCAGCACACCATCTTGAGATGCTTACACCGTTTTCTTTCTGATTGCTTACAGAGCATGTATAGCCGGAATACAAGCCCTATATGAAAAAATTCATAAGCCAACAGCCCTGTCCAAGTGAAAAAACCGTGAGAGTAGCATGAACATACACCAACAATAATAAACAACCTCTTTGTCAAATTACCTATCAGCCAAAAATGGGTTCCGTTGAAGCTTCCTCATTCACTTTAATATTCATTGGTTCCAGCGCCAGACTACAGATTTAATCATTTTTTTTGTTCTTATACAGGTATGCAGACATTTGAGCAATATAAGGGGATAGTTTAAGTATCATCAAATAAGCATTCCAGAAAAACACGAGGAGGTGGAGACGACATAACAGCGATTGTACGACTTGTCCTTCCCAACACAGACCCTATCCCAAGGATAAAAAAATAAAAAAAAATCCACACTAACAACATCAGGAAGCCATATCCAGATGATCATAGTCCTTGGCTAAAATTGTGAGCAACCTCAAGAAAACCATAATTCACATACATCTTTAACAGATTCCCCAATTTAAAGCATATAAATGTTACAAACCAATCAACCCTAGCAAATATCATATATCAAAACTGTGCCATATCTAACCAATAATTAGTAACTTTCGATCAGTAGTAGAAAGGCCGAGGCCCTGTGACTCTATCTTATAATATTCCAACTAGAATAAATGTGTAAAATTAAATAAGAGCTCATGTAAATCCTCCTCTTTTTTTTTTTGTCACCCTATAAGCGGCAAGGAGGTCCTCGTACAGAATAAATAATCACGACATATATCATTACTTTGAACCCATTACTGGCTCCAGTATGCAGCCAAAAACCCCAATCATGGCACTAAGCAACCTGCGAACAAACCCCTAAGGGTTGGAAAAAACACCATTACCCCCCGGCCCTATACTCCACTGGCATACAGGCCAAAAAACCAGCCATGCTGGCTCAATCATTTTTGCTCACCCAGGGATAACACCCCTGGAACAGCCCACCTCCCAGATCGCGAGCGTCAAACATAAACCACAATCGTGGGCTACAAGTAAGACCTGGCGACCAAATCCCCGAAGAGGCGAAAAAACACATTACCCCCCCGACCTCAATTCTCCCGCATTCCACTGGCTCGGAGCCCCAAAAGCCAGCCTTGTTTTTGCTGCCAGGGAATACAGGCCTGAAAGAGCCACCTTCGCCCGATCTCTTCAAAAACAATTCATATCCTGAGTGGAAACATTACCCATATGACCCCCTCACCCAAATTTATTTCTTTGAATACATATATATTTTTTATTGATTTTTTTTTTTTTTTTTTTTTTATTGGAACTTAAAAAGATTTACAGCTGTTGCCTAAACAAAGTAGCCAGACCAAATTTAGGGGTACAACCCCAAGAGGAAAACCCAAATTTAAAACAACCACTCCAAAGGACCTCCTAAGAACTAGGTACAAAAGGATTAGTATGTAAAACTGAGAGGAAGGGGACTTTTTAAGCTAAAAAGATCTGCGATTTATATCATTGCTCTGAACACACCTTACCCCCTACCGATCCACACTGGCCTCAGAAGGCCACCAAAACCACCATCTTGCCATTGTAACCAGCAGGCTCGGCCGTGACACCACCCAGCACGAGCCATCCCCACAATCACCAGACCACACCAAAACACTACGGGAAGGAAGGGGGACCATCCCCATGATAAACACTGAAGATCAACGACGCCAAAATCACTCCCAAAGTACCAACATTCCCTACTCACCTAATTACAGCGCAGGCTGTAATCAAACTCGGAAGTGAGAAAGGAGGTCCTTGAAGATACAAAGATCTGCTCCTTATCTCAAATACTCTTGAACCACCTACCTCTAGCTGCTTTCACAGGCTCGGAGGTCCAAAATAAAGATCACAATTGCCACGTATGCAGCAAGCCATGCCTGCCCTTCTATCTGCTTCTCCGGTGCACGTCCGCTGTAACTTCTGGGGTCCTCACTTGATGCTAACATGGCCAGCCCCGTTGCCATCCCGCTGAGGCGTCCGGCCCACATTGTGACACCTTGACAGTATCCGCTCGCCGTACGCCAGACCCCACGGACTCCACCGATGCACTCTCTGCATTTCTGGCGCGGTTCCTGACTGGCAAATATAACACTGGCTCACCGTGACTGCACCCTGCATGAGCCTCACCATAGACGCCAGACCAAACCATAGGACCACCACCGTGATGAAACCACCAAAATAGTATCCACCAAACCTTCCTCAAGGAACCCCCAATCGGCCATCTTCAGCAGTTTAAATATATACAGCACAAAAGAGACTATAGAGTCAGCATTGCATCATGCGAACTATGTATCAAACAGTGCGTAAGCGACAGCGAGATCCGGGTACAGGATCAGACTCCATGTAGAGGAAGGGGGAGCTGATACCATGTACCTAGCAGGGTCACAATACAGCCCTGAGTTAAAGCTTCTATATCGATAATTAAGCCAGAATACGAAGCAGGGAAAGTAAAGCCCTGTACACAGCAGGGTCAGTATGCAGTCTCATTTATGAGTTCATCTGCTGGTGAATCACTAATCACAACAATCACTAAGCAGGAGAACTAATGCCCTGTATATAGAGCAGGGGTCACTATACAGTCTTGTGAAACCTGGGCCTCAGTATACAGCAAGTGATAGCCCGGTCCTCAGTATAAACAGCACCAGAGGGTGATCATTACAATCTCCAGCCTCTTCTACAAAGGGAGAACTGAGACGCCTGCACCCCGGCAAATAGTTAGCATCCAGCACAGGTCAGCATCCAGCACTTGTCCTGTAACAGTCACTGGCACGCCTCCACACTGCGAAACCTAATGTTCTGTGAACTCCCTCCTTCCCTCAGGGCACTCTTCTCTCACCAGCCCCCCCTTTTAACAGGACACATGTGATCTCACAGCTCCATCATAGAGAGCTCAGAAAAACTGAAGCACAGATAACATGTTTACAACGAGCAGGCACAGCCCAGCCTGCAGTGTGAGGAGGGAGCAAGATACATCCTCATGGTGCTAACATGAAATCCTTGTCCTAATTGCCCATATACAATACGCATGTATATACCTAACTGCTGTATCTTGTATGAGGTGAGTGAAACCCCCTTTTTGTGTGATGTGAGGTGAATCACTGTGCATTTGGTACTTTCCCTGAGGTCTGCCAGACGACATATTATCTTGAAGATCTTGGCGTGAGCGACAGAAAAGCAGGGAAAGCAAGGAAGAGTAGACTGGAGTTATGTATCTATACCAATAAACCCCACCCACCTTCACCAAGTAACTCTTTTCCCCATCCACACACTCCTCCCTCTCATAACTCAACAACCCCCCCTAGCCATAACTATACTAACTCCACAGCGAGGAGCATAAGCTACAATGCAAGGACTACAACTGACCTCGTCAAAACCTATCCCCTACTGCGTCAAAAGCTACTATAATAAATATACATGCATACACTGAACCAATCAGCTTAAATACTCTACAGCCAAACACTCCCCATCTACTATACGGGCGAGCTCTATAGGTTCCCCCTCCCAAAGTCATGGTCCCCCTTCGCTTAGGGCTGCGAGGGGTTCTTTCCTGTGTAGCTTTAGCTTTACACTCATAGTTAGGTAGTGGTGCACTGGTGCAACACAGGTCATCGCTTTATCAAAAAGATGTGGGTTCTCCTATGCAGCCACCTCTGACTCTTTAATTCTCCATGTCGTAGGATAACCGAGATAAAAGACCCAAAATTGTGCTTTATATAGTTTGTAGAACCCTTATAAAACAGGGTCATTCGGGCACATTAAGGAAAACCAGCTACATGCACCAGCTCTGTGTGAGTTATCATCAGAAGATAAAATAAAACGCAAAATAAAACGTTTAAAAAAGGTTTTCAAAAAACTTATTTTATATTAGCCAGAATGCTCAGTACAGATTATTCAACATAGAACAACGTTCAAACGACCATAGGTAATGCGTAGTCCCACTTTTATATTTTGTGTTACCTATGGTCGTGTGAACGTTGTTCTATGTTGAATAATCTGTATTGAGCATTCTGGCTAATCTAAAATAAGTTTTTTGAAAACCTTTTTATATGTTTTATTTTTCCTATCTTATGATATTAGCTCATACAGAACTGGTGCAGGTTACTGGTTTTCCTTCGTGCGCCTTGTTAACCCTGTATTATAAGTGTTCTCCAAACTCTATAAAGCACAATTTTGAGTTTTAACAATGTAAAACAAAATAGAAAATCTTCAGCTCAGCTGTGTGAAGAGAGATTGCTCGGAAAGGGATGATGAAGACGTTCACAGTGGCGTCCGAATGAAAAAATATAAACAAACGAAAATATCCAGCAACACAACTTCTCACCAAATTTCTTAAAAACGGATGATTGCTTGCAGCTTTATTATATGTTCCAAAAATACATGTTAAAAAGGTGCCAATGCACTACATGTTAGTGTACAAAAAAGTCTACGCGTTTCAGGAGACTAACAAACGCTCCCTTACTCATGACATGACATGACATGAGTATCTACTTATATCTCATAGGGTCACATGACCCACATCAGGTGTACCAAGACATCCATTTAAAAGTTATAAGAAACCCTATATATTTAATAAAACAAAATACACATAACTGGAATGCACAATTTTCTAATAGTGGAACATAATGTCATGTCTTTTTTTCATACCAGCAGGAAATCTAGTATTAAGACGTAAGATCCACCATGCTTCTCTAGATAAAACTTTTTTGCCAATGTTTCCCCCTCTCTGTGGTTTTCTCACTGCTTCTATCCCATTACATTGAAAAGAGTTGAGACTACCTGCATGGAATTCCACCAAATGCTTTGTAGCTGCTGACATACCACTAGTGAGATCTCTGCGCATATCTGAAATATGTCGACGTATATGGGTTTTAAGACTATTTGTTGTGCACCCCACATACTGCAGGGCACATGCCGTACACGAAATTAGATATACTACGTTGGTTGTGCAACAATTAATATAAGAAGAGATAATAAAATTCTCATTAGTGGACATGGCTGTTAACGTTTTAGTATTGGGCATATACGTACAAGTGAGACAACGTTGGTGTCCACACTTGTATGATCCTTTTGTGGCAATCCAATTGCCTTTTACCGGCTTGTTGGAAATATATAAGCTGGGTGATAAGATATTGGCTAATGATGGTGCTTTTCTAGAAACATACAAAATATTGTTTTTTATGATATTATATATATTTTCTTGGGCATAAAGCAATGGTAAATTTTTTCGCACTATCTTTACAATGTCATGATATTGTGAACTAAACGTTGTACTGAAGACAATTTTTTTTATCCTTATTGTTTCTATTTTTACGTTTATCTTTGTGGGAACTTTGTTGCAACAAGGTTTCCCTAGCTATATTAGCTACCTGTTCTGCTGTCTGTCTTAACAAACTTTCTTTGTACCCTCGTTGTTTGAGTCTATTTATAGCCATATTAGTGTGTTCAATGTACGTTTCAGTTTTTCTACTGATCCTTATGAATTCTCCTCTAGGTATATTAGCCGTAACATGCTTGGGATGGGCGGAATAAGCTCTGAGTATTGTATTACAAGCTGTAGGTTTTCTGAAAGGAGTAATTATAATGGTCTCTCCATGCTGAGCAGACAGTACAACATCCAAATTGTATGTAAATTTGCCAATTGTATGTAAATTTTAGATTGAAATCGTTGTTATTAATGAAATCAAAAAATTGTTTTACGGACGACTCGTCCCCCTCCCACGCCAGGAGGAGATCATCTATATATTTCCCGTACCACCTGATGTGGGAGGAGAAAGGACAGTCATCGGCAAAAAGAAACAACCCTTCCCATATACTCATGTATATGTTTGCCACTGATGGAGAGCAACGCGCTCCCATTGATGCTGCTCTACATTGTTCATAAAACTTTCCATAAAAAGAAAAAAAAATGTTCTGCATAAGAAACTCTACGCACTGTACAATATATTGATTGATAACACTTGTATACTGGCTATATCAACATAAAAAAATTTGTAACATAATTGAGGCTTTATCCTGAGGTATTGACGGATATAGCCCCACAAAACGTCACAAGCCAGCCAAGAAAAAGACTCCTTCCATATAAATTTTGATAAGATAGAGATCAGGCACTTTGTATCTTTAATGTACCCAGTAATTTCTAAAACTAATGGTTGGAGCAAAGCATCCACCCATTCCCCTAAAGGCTCAAAAACAGATCCTACTCCACTGACAATCGGACACAGAGGTGGAGGAAAAACGTCCTTGTGCATTTTGATGAAGGAGTGCATGATTTGCGTAAGAGTGTGATCAACAAAAAGTTTTTCCACTAAATCCAAAGTGATAGCTCCTAGGTAAACACCTTCATTCAAAAGATTCTTTAATTTTCTTTGTACCAATGTAGTTGGATTATAAGACAAAAATTTATATGTAGATGAGTCCTGAAGAAGATCCTCATTCAACTTTTTGTATAGTCCCGCATTAATGAGCACCACTCCACCTCCTTTATCAACTGGCCTTATCAACAAGTCTTCATTTTCCTTTAATTCTTTTAAAGCCTTACGCTCTTTGCTTGTTATGTTAGAATGCCTCAACATGTCCCTCTCTTGAACTTGTTTATATAGCTCTAATAGGTCCTTTTCTACTCTCTCTTGAAATTTATCCAGTCCTGCTGGTCTTGATTGCAGCGGATAAAACACTTCATCCTTCTTTTTGTATGTTGGACAGAGTACATAATTACTGGGCTCTATTTCTCCTTGCAAATTGCGCAGTGATGTTATGCTGCACAATTCCTCAAAAGTGAAAAGTTTATCAGTGATCTGCTCCTCCGGGGACTTTAAAGTTTCCACTTCCTCATCAACCATCTCTTCTTCACAATTGGAAAAATGATTTTTAACTGTAAGTAAACGTGCAAATTTATTTATATCAACCAAAGTTTGGAAAAAATCAAATTGGGTTGTGGGAACAAAGTTCAATCCCTTTGAGAGTAGAGAAAGCTGTGAGCACGTCAAACTATATGTATCAAATGTCTAGAGTCATCACTAGATGAGTGATTGCTCAAAAGATATATATATATAGCCCTCAGTTCCCCCTAAAATGATTATTGGGACTAAGAGAGACCACCACAGTGCTTTGTTATATATCCACCATAAAGTATGTGCATGCAATTAAGCAAATAACTTCCTGTCTACACCCCCTGATGACGTCTGATGTAAACAGAGATGTAGCGCTCTGCATGTAGGAAATCCAGGTAGATTCCGGAGATATACCTAAGATAAAAGGACTCACCCAGAATAGAGGAACTCCTAGAGGATAGTTATGATACTAAATTTACACTGTCTCCGGTTGGGATTCAGAAATTGTTTGTTCAGTCCTGAGTTTTGGTTTGATATTTTCTTCTGTAGTGCAGCAGTGGTGACAGCGTGCAGAGCGGCAGTGGGATCTATATAAAGCGCCTAATAGTTTTGTGCATATTATGGCACAACCGCGCTGAGTGACTCCATCAGATATTTATTTAGCATTTTTGAGTAGTGATTCAAGATTACTACACCAAGAGAGTGCCTCTGATTCTTCCCCTTCTTGGATCTCTACGGAGAACGTACAGTGAATGACTGATCCTTTGGGATTAGAGAGTTTAATCTTGGCAAAGAAATGGCCAAACCTTTTCAGTAGGTAATATAATTATCTTTACAGCTTGAGCTCGGTGCTGGGGACAGGCACTAATAGCTGGTGCAGGAAGCTTCTACAGATTCTTCATTGCCCCATATCAGTGATGGCAGCCACTATTACTTATAAGATCAGATTAGCACATGCAAGTTTAAACCTTTTTTTTTTTTATAGATTTAGCTTAAGTCAGGGTCGATTATAAAGGCAGAGAAAAGTATAAAGGATTTATTCTCCTCTTTTTTTTAACCGCTCCCAGTTTTATATTAAAAAATGAAATGAAAAATTGAAAAGTCCATAGGATAATCCAAATTTACACTGGTCCCAAGTCCCTGACTGTTTTATACATGACCATCCTGCTCCTGCCCTGAGCCCTGCTTGGTACTGGGGAGCCTGTGTGAGCCGGACACCACCTAATAACAGTGACTCACAGGCTCCATTACAATCCTCCTTTGGGTATTTACTGGATAAAGTGATGAAAGGCAACCTGACACTTCACCCTGTGTAGGTGCTGACCTGAACACAGAAGTGTAGAGCCGCAAAAGAACAGCCCAGTGGCCTAACATCACAATCTACTGGTCCTTGCTCAGAGAGGTCTACTGTTCAGTCTTAATCTGTTTTGCTACCACTGGCCTTGCCTTTTGTATGGGCATTCTTATATAGAAATATAATAAAATATCAATTTAACTTCCAAGGTTATATTTATCACAAATAATGAAATCTATTTTATTTTTGGCAGGTGACTGTACCAGGAGCTCAGACAGACATATGATATTATCAGATTATAAAGCAGTTGATGGTGGTATCACACACGATACATATGAAGGGCCTTATCCAGACATACCCTCAGCTTTTCCCTCCCAAGATCTGTTATCTGATTCTTTTAAGCAGGTCCTGTATTCTGATTCACCACAGACTGTTGAGCAAAATAAAAGTCACAGAAGAGGTATAAAACATCAACAATGTCACACAGGAGGGAAGCCATTTTCATGTTCAGAATGTGGCAAATGTTTTACTCAGAAAACAAATCTTATTCATCATGAAAGAACTCACATAGGAGAGAAACCATTTTCATGTTCAGAATGTGGCAAATGTTTTGCTCACAAACCGGGTCTTGACAGTCATGAAAGAACACACACAGGAGAGAGGCCATTTTTACGTTCAGATTGTGGCAAATGTTTTACTGTGACATCAGATCTTGCTAGACATGAAAGATCTCACACAGGAGAGAAGCCATTTTCATGTTCACAATGTGGCAAATTTTGTGCTAACAAATCAAATCTGTTTCAACATAAAAAAACTCACATAGGAGAAAAGCCATTTTAATTAAAAAAAAAAAAAAATGTATGCCATGATTATAACAACCCTATTAACCCCTTACCACTGCAGACAGTTTTTACCTTCCACACAGAGCGCCATTTTTGAAATCTGACGTGTCACTTTATGTTCGAATAACGTTTTTAAACTTTTACCTTTCCATGTGATTCAGTGTCTATTTTCTCATGATGTATTGTGCTTCAAGTTAGTAATACATTTTGGTCTATACAGTCCCTGTTACTTGTGAAATTATCAAAATGTTGGGGAAATTTGGAAAAATGTACCATTTTCAAACTTCAAAAATTTCTTCAGATATGACAAAAAGTTATTTCACAAAAGATAGTTTACAACTAGCATCTACCATATGTCTACTGTATGTTGGTATAATTTTTTAATTTTTTTTATTTGTTATAATACCTACCGGACTTTGCGGTCTCATTTTCATTAGAATGTTCTTTAAGCGCCATTTCAGGTTTGTGAATACCCTGAGATGCTTAAAGGGGTTTTGCCAGGAAGTGCCTTATCTGCTAAGAAGCAAAATTAAACAAGCCACGCTAAGCTGAGAGAGAGACTGCCAGAGCACAGAGCCATGCATAAGGGATCGTGTGCAATGTTCACTCAAATAATCACACTACAACTATTGGATTCTGTATACAAAATTCAACACCTTTCTCTACAGCCTCTTGAAAGCTCCTTCATGTTCCCTGTCATCAGATAAAGCAGGGTTCTACTCAGATAATCACACTACAGCCAGTGGATTCTGTATACAAAAGACAACATATTTCTCCCCAGCCCCTTGAAAGCTTCTTCACGCTCCCTCTCATCAGATAAGAAGTGTGCTCTGTGCAAGCCCGCCCAGCAGCTCCTGTCACTCTGCCTGGTCGTATCTAATGCAAGCTTTTAAGTAACTAAGGGCAGGTAAGGCAGCCTGTAGCTCTCAGAGGCTTCACTTTTTGTAATCACATATATTTAGAAAAGTGATTAAATACCCATTTTGGAGGATCTCACGTCAACATTACCTTGTGGCAAAACCTCTTTAAACTTACTAGACACCCATAAAGAGACCTTAATTTGGAAACTACATCCCTTAAAGGGATGTTTCAGGCCCTTACAATGCTCATTTGTCTATTAGGGTAGGAGTAAAAATAGAAGATGAAACTTATACTTCCCTCCCAGTCTCACCTTTTGTGGTACTTTAGTGGCCTTGCAAATGTGACATGACACCCAATACATTCTGCATTCCAAAAGCCAAATAGTGCTCCCTCCCTTGTACGCCCTGACATGTACAGAAATAGCACTTTACACCCAGGTATAGGGTATTGCCAAACTTGGTTGTAGTTGCCTAATTAATTTTGGGGTATTCTTTCTAGGATTCTTTGTGAAAATATATATTTTTTATTTTCACAGCCTAATACTAAAAAAACTTGTAAAATACCTGTAAAGTCCATACATTCACTACATCACTGGATATATCCCTTAAAGGGGTGTTCCATGTACTAACAATGCTCATCTGTCCATCAGGGAATGAGTAGAAATAAAAGATAAATCTCATACTTACCCCCTTGGCCCTCCTGTTTACTTCTGGCTGCTGGTCCATAAATCCAGGAAGTAAGCAGTGAACAGGCCATAACATCACATGCACGTGACCTCTGTGGCCTATAATTGGCTGCAGCTATCATGTGAATGAAGACCAGGCTACAGCCAGGATGAACGCACCAGCAACCAGGAGTGAAGGAGAGTGCCCGGGAGGTATGTATCAGTTTCAGCTTCTATTTTTACTCATGTCCCGATATCTCCTAAATGTTAGGATTCTACTTTAATGCATTCGCTATAGGTTCCATAGAAAGTACATAAAGAAGCAGAGATGAGGAACAGCCTTGTCGGGTTCCATTACTGATAGAAAAAGAGGATGACGGTTGGCCGTTAACTCCAATTTAGGCTGAGGGGTGGGAATAAAGAGACATAATAGAGTCTAAATGTCTATTCCTTATTCTGATAGGAGTCAGTATTGTTTGACGAAAAATAACCATATCATATTATCTTGAGTTCCTCTATCCTGTACAAACCCCAATTGGTCAGTGTGTATAATAGAGGGGAGAGGAGGTTTCAGGTACAAAGCAATCATTTTATCATAAAACTTGAAATCAATATGAATGAGGGAGATGGGTCTATAATAAGGGTCCTTCCCAGTTTTAGGGATGACTGATATGAGCCAGGACATATGGACACCCTGAGGAACTCGAGTTAAACACCTTGAGGAAATCAGGATTCAAAAGGTCTAAAGTGGATTTATAAAACCTGGAGGGAAGAGGGTCTGGGCCTGGGCTTTTCTCATTTTTGAAGTCTTTAATTGCAGATTGCACTAGTAAATAGTAAAATTTGCTTTCAGATTCAAACTCTGGTGTAGAGAATGTGAGGAGAGTTTATTTTCCTGGGTTTTTTTGTATTGCTCTCCAACATCAGTTCAGAATATTGATCTGTGAGTCCATGAGACCACAGCTTTCCATTGGAACTTGAAATAAGAGTGAGATCAGACTCTCTCCCGGGTTAGAATGTTGGGAATTTAACAAACTGTGTGTTATCAGTGAGGATATCATAGAACAGTCTGGTGCCTTTTTATTGAGGATTTGGGGAATTAAGAAATGGAAGAACCGGGGATAGGGTTTTACAAGAAGAAGTTGGTTGTTCCTGAAGAAAGTGAACTATTCTAAGATAAGGGAAGTAATCTGGATCCGAAAGATAAGAAGACTTTTTAAGCTCTGAGGAGGGCTGGAGAGATGATTCTGCCATTATACTGAAACAAGTAGAGCACCTTTGGATTCCCAAGCATTGGTAGGGATATTCTGAATATGTTTGGTTAAGGCTGATAATGGGATGTGTGAATTTGTGGATAGTTGCTGGGCTCTAAATTATGGCAACAACAAAGCATAAAATCAATGGTTGGTGAGATTTGCCTTCTAAGTATAATGTGCAAAGTGGAGGAAGAAGCCAGATCTTCAACATTTTTATTCCTTTCAAGTGAGATTCCATTGAAAGAAAAATTTTCTTTTATTTTTAAGGATTTCCCGGGCCTTTTTATGTTGCCAAAAAAAACCTATTTAGAAAAGACAAAAAAAAAAAAAAAAACCCTTTTTAAATAAACCTTCCCCGAAAACCAGCCCCCGGGGGCCCATTTTACAAAAGAAATAGATCCAGTTTTGATCCGAACAGTCCAAAGAATTTGTCATGGGTACAAAAAGGAAAACCCAAAGAAATTTTTACAAAAACCCTGGGAGGGGGGCATGGGCCCAGTTGCCCGGATGCTGGATAGCCTATGCGTGCCCCTGGAAAGCTGGGTAGGCTGGGGGTTTAGGATAAATTTACCCCCCTCGGCGGAAAAGGGCCCAAATGCCCCCCACAGCTGAACAATATAGTGATTTTCCTCCCCCCCCTTTCCCCCTCTCCCCCAAAACCTTCCCTCCTTTTCCCCACCCGGGTCCCGAATTTTTAAAGGCAAAGGCGGGTTTTAAAAACTAAAAAATCGGCATCTCCCAAAAATAGGGGGGAAGGGACTGAGCCCCTTTGAGCCAACCCATCCTTTGGCCCCTTACAGGGCCAGAGGTAGGTGACCGGGGCAGGTGCCTCCCTCCTACCCCCGTCACCCCCCACCGGGGTTTATAGGTTGGATTTTTTTTGGGCTTTCTTTTTTTTCTAAACTATGAAAAGGGCAGAAAAGGGAGAACTCTTTTCCTAGGATTTGCCCCCTCCTATGTTACCCTTTTTTACTGCTCTGGCGGGGGCCAGGTTTCCCCTTATATTTAGGGCCCCTGGGGGGGAAAGGGTTTACCCTATGTTATCCTCCTGGCGGGGCCCGGTTTTACCCTATGTTACTCCCCTGGAAGGGACAGGTTTCCCCCTATTTTCCCCCTCCTGGCGGGGGACAGGAAAAACCCAAAGTTACTCCTCCTTTTTGGGACAGGTTTACCCTATGTTACTCCTCCTACGGGGCGGTTTTACCCTATTTTAACTCCTCCTCTTGGGGAAACAGGTTTACCCAATTTTTATTTCCCCTGGAGGGACTGGTTTACCCAAATGTTACTCCCCCTGGCAGGGACAGGTTTCCCCCTATTTTACTCCTCCTGGCAGGGACGGTTTACCCTATTTTTACTCCCCCTTTGGGGACAGGTTTCCCCTATGTTTACTCCCCCCTGGCGGGACAGGTTTACCCTGTTACTTTCCGGAGACTGTTCCATGTACCAATCTCAAAAAACCGGGGACAGCAGTTTTAATGAAACAATTCTCTGTCACCTGCTGTAAAGTGTCAGTTCCCTCTGGGACAAAAATTTTGATTTCCAAAATCTCTAGAGGGGTCCACCACAGGAAAGTGCCCGCAGATTTCCCGGAAGTTGTGAGGTTGGGGATACAAGGAGAAACTTGTTCTTTCCCCTGCTGGTACAAAAAAGGAGGTCAGTGGTATGTTTCCCCCTAACAAAACACATTTGGGCCCGGGCCAAGGTTTCCAGCAAACAAATTTCCCTTCCCCTTGCCTCAGCCCTTTTTGTCTTCTTCCCCCTAGTTTTTAAACCTGCTGCCTTCTCCTTCCCCGATAAGTGAAAGCAAACCGGGCCCTCCACATGAGGGAAAATGGGGTTTTATCAGCCCGGATGCTCCCCGTGGCATTTAGGTGGGGACGGGGGTCAGCATGGGCCCTCTGACCAGTTTGCAGCTGCCCCTTCACAGCAAATTTTCAGTAAAAAGTCCTCAGTTGCACTTACGTAAGGGGGAGCGAGGGCCCCAAAAAACATCAGTGATTTTGACTGCTTTTTGGGTTAAAAACCCCGTTCTAGGGAAATTTTTTTCCGGGGGTCCCTTTGACTTTTCTAAAAGGGGGGAAAAGAAAATAAGTTCCTCGAATTTAGGTAAAAGAAAAAATTTCAGATACGTCAGCTCCACAACATCAAACAAGGGCCTGCCCAAAAAATCCTGATCCAACACATACCCCCTCCTTCCATTGGCATCATCACAGGGCCTGGCAAAAACCCCAGTCGTCCAAAAGATCCCCCTCCCCCATGTGTATCATCACAGGGCCTGGAAACACACAGCAGTTTACTGACACCTCCCTCCAATGAAATCTCACAGGTCCCTTTAGGCAGGTTAA
The DNA here is from genome assembly GCA_025379985.1 of Phyllomedusa bahiana. Classification (NCBI taxonomy): domain Eukaryota; kingdom Metazoa; phylum Chordata; class Amphibia; order Anura; family Hylidae; genus Phyllomedusa; species Phyllomedusa bahiana. The sequence continues at coordinate 111,725 of JAODAL010002854.1, forward strand.
AAGGGTATTTTCACCGCCCCACCGATAAGTTTTTTTGCAAGAATTTTTTATTAAAAGTACAACAGAGGCAGTAAGATTGAGGAAACCCAAAAAAAAAAAAGGGAATTGGGGAACAGAAATTTTTACAAAAGGGAATTTTTTGGGTTTTTTTTTATTAGACAAAGGAAAGGATGCATTGAAAAAAATGTTTCGGCGAGTTGCCTTTTTTCGGAGACATCTGGGAAAGAGAAAGAAAATTAAATGATAGAAACATCACGGAACCAAAACCAAAATGAAGCAAGTTGATGGGAGGGGCCGGACTGGGAATAAAAATAAACCCTGGCCCCTAAGCCCCCCGCAGCCCAAAATACAATATCCCCTTAAATTTTCCCTTGTTTTCGCACCTCGCCCCTGTTAAAAAAAAACTACATATTAAAACTTCTTTCACCCCGGGGCGTTTTTGGTTCATTTTTGTGTTTTTTTGGTGGGGGTTTTTTTTGCGAAAAGGATAAGGCCAATGTTTAAAGGAAAAATTTCTCCACAAAAAAAAGCAACAAAAAATGCACCAAAAAACCCCCTTTGGAGAGGGCCCCCCACACCCCAAGCAAGGAGAAAACCCTGGTGCGAGAACCCCTCATACGAGGTCAGGTTTTGCACTTGCTTTTCAAAACGGGACAAGCCCACACAAACACTACATAAAACCCCCAACATAAACCCACAACCCCACCCAAAACACATCACCATAGTTTAGGTCAAACCCCCATGGGAAAACCGCACTGACCAAAACAGAAGTAAACTTTCCCCGGGCAGCAGGGACCCCCAAAAGGAGACGTTTCTCTGATTTGGGGGGGTTTTTCTCTTTTCCTTTTTTTTCTCCTTCTGGGACAAACCTCCATGACGCCATCCCTTGTTGTTCCCTTTTCCTTTTTTCCCCTTGTCCGGGAAAGCATGCATTTTCTTCTTCTTTTGGTTTATACTCGTCCCCGTAGAATTTTAACCCCAAAAAACATCTTAAGGGCTCTTTCTTTTCCCGCCAATTTCCTATCAATTCCCCAAAAAAGCGTTGTTAGACCCCCAAAAAAATTTGAAATTTTAAAAATGTCGATAAGTGGAATTTTAAATAGGTAAAACCCCCATTTGGCAGGCAGGGCCCCGTATGCAGGCAGGCAGGGGACAGTTTTACAGGTAGGCAGGGGCAGTATACAGGCAGGGGCCCGTTAAAGGGGAAGGGGCCCCTTATAGGCAACCCCCGGGCATTTATAGGGAGGAAGGACAGTGTATAGGGTTAAAGGGAGGGCTATTATAGGGAGCCCCAAAGGGATGTATAGGTTTGGCAGTGCTTTTTATACAGCCCAGGGCGGATATAGGCAAACCAGGGCCCGGGCAAACTATAGCCAGGGCCGGGGCCCAAAAATATAGCCCCGGGCAAGGGGTATTATAGGCAGCCCGGGGAGGGGCAGTATTTAGCCAAAGGGATGGGGTTTTTATAGGCAGCCCAGGGGGGGGCCGTAAAATAGCCAGGGGAGGGGATTTTAGGGAGCCAGGGCAAGGGGGGTTTTTAATATAGGGCCCGGGTAGGGGAAATTTTTAGGCAAACCAGGGGAGGAGGCCAAATATTTAGCCCGGGGAGGGGGAGACATAGCCAGGGGCCGGGCCCATTATTGGCAACCAAGGGGAGGGGCAAATATATAGCCAAAGGGGGGGCTTTTTTATAGGCAGCCAGGGCAGGGGGGGTTTTAAGCCAGGGCCCGGGCTTTTTATAGGCAGCCAGGGGAGGGGCAAGTAAAAATTGGGCCCGGGAGGGGGTGTATATAGCCAAAGGGAGGGGAGTAAGGCAGCCAGGGCCGGGTCAGTATATAGCCGGGCAGGAGAGTATAGGAAAATAGGGCAGGGCAGTATAGGCAGCTAGGGGCCCCGGGGCAGTATAGGCAGCCAGGGGAGGGGGAGAAAAAGGGAGCCAGGGGAGGGGCAGAAATTGCCCGGGGGAGGGGGAGTTTATAGCCAGGGAAAAAAGCAGGGGGAGTAATGGGCCCGGGGGCCCGTTTATGGGGGAGGGGAAATATTGGCGCCAGGGCCCGGGGCAGTATATAGCCCGGGCAGGGGCAGTATAGGGAGCTAGGGCAGGGGCAAATAAAAAAACCGGGCGGGCAGTATTTAAACCAGGGCAGGGGCAGGGATAGGCAGTAGGGCCCGGGGCAGAAAATTTTGCCAGGCAGGGGGAGTAAAAGGCAGCCCAGGGGAGGGGGAAATATTTGGCCCGCTAGGGCAGGGGCAGTTAAAGGGAAACCAGGGGAGGGGCAGTATAGGCAGCCAAAACAGGGGCATATATAGCCAGGGAAGGGGGAGTTAGGAGCCCGGGGAGGGGAGGGCAGTATAGGCACCAGGGGAGGGGGCAGTATAGGCCCGGGGAGGGGCTTTTATAGCCAGGGGAGGGGCAGTAAAAGGCACCAGGGCCGGGGGAGTAAAAAGGCCCGCCCGGGCAAAGGGAGTATATTTGCCCGGGCAGGGGCAGTTTAGGGACCAGGGCAGGGGCAGTATATTGGGCCCGGGGAGGGGCAGTATATAGCCCGGGAAAGGGGAGTATAGGCAGCCCGGGGGAGGGGGTGATAGGCACCAGGGGAGGAGCAGTATAGGCAGGGCCCCAAACAGGGGGGAAGTAAAAAAAGGGCCGGGGAGGGGGGCAGTATATTTGCCAGGGGAGGGGCAGGAAAAAAGCCAGGAGGGGCAGTATAGGCAGCCTGGGGAGGGGGATAAAATAGCCCGGGCAGGGGAATTGTAGGCACTAGGGAAAGGGGCCCTATAAGCCCGGGCAAGGGGCCGTATATAGCCCGGGGAGGGGCAGTATAGGAAACTAGGGGAAGGGGGAGTATATAGCCCCGGGGAGGGGGAGTATAGGCAGCCCGGGCAGGGGGGGGGAAATATAAACAGCCCCGGCAGGGGGAGTAAAGGGAGGGCCCGGGCAGGAGCAGTATAGGCATCCAGAGAGGGGCAGTATAGGCAGCCAGGGGAGGAGCAGTAAGGCCCGCCCGGCAAAGGGGAGTTTTTAGCAGGGGCAGGGGCAGTATAGGGAGCCAGGGCAGGGGCAGTATATAGCCGGGCAGGGGGCAGTATAGGCACCCGGGCAGGGGCAGTAAAATAGCCGGGCAAGGGGCGTATAGGCAGCCAGGGGAGGGGGAGTATAAAGCCAGGGGAGGGGCCCTATATAGCCAGGGGAGGGGCTTTAGGCAGCCAGGGGAGGGGCAGTATATGCCAGGGGAGGGGCATTTTAGGGGGGCCAGGGACCAAAAAATATTTAAAAAAAAAAAAAAAACGAAAAACTACCCCCCCAAAAACCTGCTGGGCCCTTTCCCCTTTTACTCTGGGGCCATGGCCGGCCCCCTGGGAGGTGGGGGGGGCCCCCGGAGTTGGCCCCGCGATGTCGTCATTACATCGCCGGCCCGCCCCGCGGCCTCCTGGGGGCTGAACAGACAGGCCATAGATCCCCGATGTTTTAGCCTCGGCCGTGTTGCACGCGCGGTGAGGGGGCGGCCCCCGATGGTTTCATGGTGGGGCGGGGACCCGGCCCTGCAGCCGTTGGGGGAGGGGGGCCTGTCGGCCCCCTTCCACAGGGGGCCCCGGTCGCTGAGCGACCATTTCGGCCCCCGTGCGCGCCACAGAACCCCTTTTCTTTGGGGGGCCCCCCGGGGGGGGGCACCCTCCCTCCCGGGGGCGATCCGGGGGCCGGCCCTGGGCCCGGACCCAGCGGGCCCCGGAGCAAATGGGGCCCGGTTTGGCCCCTTTTGGGCTTCCCGGGCCCGAGTAGGAAGGGCAGGGAGGTAAAAGGAGGGGTAGGAAAAATACAAAAGGACAAGGGAGGGGGGGAAAGGGGGGAAAAAAGAGGTGAAAAAGGGAGTAAAATGGATGACACAAAAAGGGCATTGTAGGGAAAAGTGAACTGAAAATTTCCACTTTGGGGAACAATAGGGGATGCATATAATGATAAAATTTAAAAAAAGTATGGATGAACTTTAAAAAACAAAAAAAAAGTGTAAAAATGATGGGGGCAGATATAAAGGGAAATAAAGAAGAAAAAATGGGAAAAGATGAGCAAAAGACCATATTATGTTAGGGACGCCCCCAAAGGGTTTAGCCGCTGTAGGCTAGAGGAGACGAGCCTGGATAAGGCTTGGGATAAAAATGTAAAAGGTGAGTAGGAGGTAAAAGGAATTTGGGGGGTAAAAAAGGGAAAGGAAAAATAGGTTCTACCAAGTTTAAAGGAAAAGCGGGGGACGTCCGGGAAGGGCCCCTGTAGAGGCGGGCAGCAAATACCGGTGCCCCCCGAGCATCCGGATTTTTAAAACCCGGATTGTGGAAACGACCGCGCATGGGGGACACCACCACGGGAGTCTAGAAAGAGACAGGGCACGATGTAACTAAGTGCGCGTGCGCCGTGGACGGCGCAGGCGCTGTAAGAACAAAGCGGGACTTTAGAGAAAACATGAGGAATTTATGGTAGAGAATAGGGCTAAAGAGAGAAAAATGTGTGATTACGGAGGAATAAGAATAAAATAAATACGAAGAATAGGTAGTGTGGGATAAAAAGAGGGGGAAGCGGGATGTGTAATAGAGAGAACAGATATACAGAAAGGGAACGAGGAGAGTGGAAATAAAGTCATAGATGAAAAGAATGTGGAGAATGTATGGATTTAAGAAATGAAGTATGGGAGAAAAAGCCAAAACATAGATGATATATGAGGGACATACAGAGAGGATAGATACGACAGAAGGATCACAGTGGTGAGTGGGAAAATATATTACCCCGTGTAACACCCATACTATTTCATCTAGAATTAAGGAAATAAGAAAAGTAAGTAAATGACTATATGTCAATAAATTTCATAAAGAAACCTAACAAATAAAGGAGTACAACCAATCAACATCCTATAGGAACACAGCAGTCACATGACTCCTCCCTCCATGTGACATCATCACAGGTCCTGGCACCACACAGCAGTCACGTGACTCCTCCCTCCATGTGACATCATCCCGGGTCCTGGCAACACACAGCAGTCACGTGACTCCTCCCTCCATGTGACATCATCACAGGTTCTGGCAGCACACAGCAGTCACATGACTCCTCCATGTGACATCATCACAGGTCCTGGCAGCACAGAGCAGTCACATAACCCATCCCTCCATGTGACATCATAACAGGTCCTGGCAGCACACAGCAGTCACATGACTCCTCCCTCCATGTGACATCATCAAAGGTCCTGGCAGCACACAGCAGTCACATGACTTCTCTCTCCACGTGACATCATCACAGGTCCTGGCAGCAGACAGCAGTTAAATGACTCCTCCATCCATGTGACATCTTCACAGGTCCTGGCAGCACACAGCAGTCACATGACTCCTCCCTTCCCTGTGACATCATCACAGGTCCTGGAAGCACACAGCAGTCACATGACTCCTCCCTCCATGTGACATCACAGGTTCTGGCAGCACACAGAAGTCAATGACTCCTCCCCCAAATGTGACATCAAAAGGGCCCTGGCAGCACACAGAAGTCACATAAACTCCTCCCTCCATGTGACATCATCCGGGGTCCTGGCAGCACAAAAGCATTTACTTGACCCCCCCCCCTCCAGTGAAATTTTCACAGGCCCTGGCAGAGACAGCGTTAAATGACTCCCCCCCTCCAGGGTGCCCCATCTTAAAAGGCCCTGGCAGCACCAGCAGCCCACAGGGACTCCTCCCCTCCCTTTTGCCTTCATAACGGGTTTCCTGGAAGCACACAGCAGTTACATAATCCTCCCCCCAAAGGGTAAACACCCTTTCCAGGTTTGGCAGAAAACACAGCAGTCAAAATAAACCCCCCCTTTCCCTGTGACATTTTAAAAGGGTTTCCTGGCGTCCCAAGCAGGTCACATGATTTCCCCCCCCCCCTGTGACATCACAAAGGTCCTGGCGCCCCACAAAAGAAAAATGACTCCCCCCTCCATTTTGCATCAACCCCAGGCCCGGGCCCAGCAAACAGCATCCTTTAAATCCTCCCCCCATGTGACATCATCACGGGTTTCCTGGCGCACCAGCAGTTACATGCTCCCCCCTTTCCTTGTGACCATCACAGGTTTGGCAGCACAAGAATACAGGCCCCCCCCCCTTCCCTTTTACATTTACGGGTCCGGGGCAGTCCAGCAAAATCACATGACTCCCCCCCCCTTGGACATCTTTACAGGTCCTGGAAACCCACCAAAAGCCCAAATGATTTCCCCCCCCCTATGACATCACAGGTCCTGGCAGCACACAGAAATCACAGACCCCCTTTCACCCCCCATGTGGCTTTCTTTAAAACAGGACCGGGAAAAGCACAGATCGGCCCCCCCGGCTTTCTTTAAAAGCCCCGAGGATTATGTTTGTATTATTATCTTTTTCCTTTTCCTGACTTTTTTTGGATTTAAAAGGTTCTTAAAATTAAATTTTGGTCAGGTTTAAAGGATCGGGTCGGGGCTTCATTTTTGGTTTTTCAAATAAGCAAAGAATTTTCCTTTCCCTCTCAAGAACAAACCCTCAGACTGTTGTTATATAAATTCATACAAGAAAGAAAAAAAAAAAAGGAGTGGGGGCACAGAGCGGGCATAACACATTAAAAAATCTTAATGCCGGGGGCTTTTCCCCCAGTCTTTTTCCCCTGGGCTCCCAAGGGGGCCCGCCCCCATATTTTTTCAATTTGGAAAGTTGTCAGGGTTTATTTAAAACAATTGTGGGAAAAGTAGCTTATGTTTAAAAAGCCCATGTTCTGCACCCCTGTTTTTAATGTATTATTTCCTAACAATTACATGTGGGCTGTTATTTTACTCAAGTATAAAAAACCCTTTATATTGTTCTCCCTCTCAAAAAAGGGGGGTCCACTATTGTTTTCTGCGTGCAGGTCGCCTTATAGACAATCACGAATATAAAAATGAAGCTCATTTAGCTAATTATTACTGCAGAAAAAATGGACCCCAAAAAAGGGCAGAGAGTTTTTTCAAAAAGTGGGTAAGAAAGGGCCAATTTTTAGTGCATCCCCTCCCCCCACAACCAGTGGTGCGGGTTTTTGTAAAGAGGTGATTTATGGCAGTGTTTAGCATACAGCCCCCCCCAAAGTAACATCAGACCCCAAAACTAGTTCCTAAAAACAAAATTTTATGTTGTAAATTGTTTGGACATTTGGAAAAGTTGCTGCTGAATTTTTAAATTTCCTAATTTGTCCTAAAAAAAAAAAAAAACATTTATAAGATTTTCCCAAAAAGTGCAGGTGTGTAAGTGTCAGACGGGGTCCTTGGGCCCACAGGGGGAATTGCTCTGGGGGGCCCACCATTTGAGTTTTTTTGGGGACCATCGGGGGAGTTTATTTCAGAGGTCCACTTAAGCTACTGTAAATGCCTGTACATGACTCCTATACCCTGCCACTTGCTTTTTGCCTCTCTATGCTTTTTGCCTCTTCTGAGGATGTATGGGATTTAAAAATCAACAAAGGTCTAAAATGTTTTAGAGGCCCCCTGGGGGTTTCCCCCCCCCCCCCCTGTGGGCCAGTCCCCCCCTTATTAGAGGACACCTCGCTTTCTGTGTTATCTCTCTGAACTCAAACAAAAGCCATTAAGAAGCATTGAAAATGGGGAGATCACATTCTGGGCTGGGTATTTTGGTGAGGTATTTGTCAGGTTTAGTTGTGCTTTATCTACGTCCTACGGTAAAGGTGACTTTTTATTTGGTATGACTATCTGACTTACAAGCAAAAACATGGAAGGGGTTTTGCCAGGAGTTGATTTCATTAGTTTCTTCTGGGAAAAAAACAAACAAACCCAGCCTCCTCCTGTGCTCCCTCCTGAGGCTCGGTACTCATTATTCATCAGCCTGTGGGGAGAGCATTGTTCAGTCCCTGGAGAGGAGATAGGATTGAGCAGCCTGCAGTCACTGAGTGATTACTTATCTAATTACATTACAATGCCTCTATGGCTTTTCTAGGCAGGAAATACTGAATAGGAAAGTCAGAGCCATTGTAATGTTAGTGCAGACAGGGACTAGGAGGGGGCTGAGAGAGACAGAGGTAATGCCAAGGCCCAGAAGCCCTGCTCTGCTCTCTAAGCTAATGAAGAACCTACTGGCCGGCAGGGAGACACTGAGCATGTCTGGCAATGCTCCTTCAGTGTCCTGCCATCAGATACTTAAAGGGGTTGTCTCAATGCATTGATTTATCTGGCCTCAGGCCTGTTTTCTTGGTTTCACTTTGAATTCAGGGCCGTGTTTACTGACTTCTACCAGGTTGCAGTTGAAGCCAGGTCTGTAGCTATAGCAACCTGAGGAGCTGATGCAGCCCATACAAGAGGTGATATCTCAGAATAGATAGGACACTGTTAATGGACACATATTGCAAAGTGACTTGTTCTTACAAGATCTTTAACATAAAAAGTAATCCTTGTAGTGAGACAACCCCTTTAAGATAAAACTGAGCAAGCGTGGTCAGCCAGGGAGACGCTGAAGTGCTGAAGTCCGAGCTACTGATAACGAGCTGTACACACATGAAAAGAAAAGAACACTGCAGCTCTGACAGGGCACATATTTATTAATCGCATGTATTTAGAAAATTGATTAAATGCTCATTTTGGAGGATCCCACGTCAACATTAGATTGTGTCAAAACCACTTTGAAGATGAGAACAATTAAAATTTTCACCAACTTTTGTTTCACAATTTATCAGTAGCTTAAAGTACAAAGTGTCATGAAAAAACTCCCACATTGATGAAGGAAAGCATTAAAAAGTTATTCCTTCATAAAGTGACACATGTCCTGAAGGCCAAAACTGGCTGTGGCAGTAAGGGGTTAAATCTCACCTTAGAGATCCTCATTCAGCTTACTGAAGAGGTGCTGTTCCTGGGACATAATACAGTAACAACACTGGAGGGGTCTGGGTGATGACTGTGTATCATTGTGTGTGTCAGGTTCCTATAAGGTGTCAGGACATCACTGTCTATTTCTCCATGGAAGACTTGAATTATCCAGAAGAACACAAGGATCTGTACAAGGATGTCAAGAAGGAGGATCAGCAGCCACTCACATCTCCAGGTAATAGATACGACTAAATACAAATCTTATAAAGTGGACCTCTGATTATAAACAACGTTCTATAAATTAATTTAATGAGCATAAATAGGAAACTATTAAAATATGTCATGAGAGAAAATGCGTTTTTTCCACATATCAGACTCCTTTCCTTCCCCAGTTCTATATTTTTATCTTGTCAGACATTCAGTAATTGATTCTATAGAGCAGAGAGGAGATGGACTTTTCTCCTTCACTGTGAGATTTGGCTACAGCTCTCCATAGAAGTCTATGTAGGGAGAAGGGGGTTATAGGAGGAGAAGCAGATGGCACACAGAGATGGTGCTGGCTTTATAGTGATTATCTCACCATAGTGCTGAATTCACAGTGTACACTGCTCCTTACTGCTGTCTAGTAGTCCCCAGAGTCGATTGCTAAGCTCTTATAAATCGACTTGAGACCTTAACAACCAGCTTAACGACTATTAGAGACCTCACGACGCAGTAAGTTATATGTCCTCCAGTGTAGGTTATCGGGTCCCCCAGTAGGTGGATATATAGTTTGTGTCTCTCAGTAAGTATATAGGCAGGTTAAAGGTAACCCAGTGGGTATATAGGCAGGTTATAGGTACCCCAGTAGGTATATAGGCAGGTTAAAGGTAACCCAGTGGGTATATAGGCAGGTTATAGGTACCCCAGTAGGTATATAGGCAGGTTGAAGGTAACCCAGTGGGTATACAGGCAGGTTATGGGTACCCCAGTGGGTATATAGGCAGGTTATAGGTACCCCAGTGGGTATATAGGCAGGTTGTAGGTACCCCAGTGGGTATATAGGCAGGTTATAGGTTCCCCAACAGGTATATAGATAACTTATAGGTTCCCCTGCATATATATAGGTAGTTTATAAATTCCCCAGCATGTATAGGTAGATTATAGGTCCCCCTGCACATGAATAGGTAGATTATAGGCTCCCTCCTGCCCTGCACATGTTAGATTATTGGTTCCCCCTGCACATGTTAAGGTAGATAATAGGTTGCCCCTGCACATTTATAGTTAGATTATAAATTCCTTCAGCATGTATAGGTAGATTATAGGCCCCGTGCACATGTGTAGGTAGATTATAGGTTCCCCCTGCATATATAGGTAGAGTATTGGTCTCCCCAGCATGTATAGGTAATTATTGGTCCCCTAACATGTATAGGTAGATTATAGGTTCCTCCAGCATGTATATGTAGTTTATAGGTTCCCCCAGCATGTATTCGTAGATTATAGGTTCCCCCTGCACATGTATAGGTAGATTATAAATTCCCCCAGCACGTACATATGACTACTTAAAAATAAAAAAACTAACAGAACTCTCCTTTCCTCGCTCTATGACGCTGTCGCTGCTCCCAGTCTTCTTCAGGTGGCCTGACGTGACCAGGCCGCGCAGGCAGCTTGATGATGCTAACGCCGCCTGTGCTGTGTACTCTGGTCAGCCTGCTAGAGGCTCACCAGAGTACTCTGCGGAGTGATGGGCTTCGCTCTCTGCTCCACAGAAGCCTGTATCTGTATGTGCATCCAGCGGAAACACATACAGTTAGTCCCGGCACCGCAGCCATCACAGATCGCCAAGGTCCTTAGCTGATACCTTATCGACTTAGGACCCAAACGATCGGTGACATTGGATGGCGGCAGCGACAGTGATGACAGTCTAGTATCCTCCAGGCTGCTGCTTCTGAGTGTGTGCAGGCTTTCTTCTGTTTATGGTGTGTGGTAAACCTCACAGCAACTTCTCGTCTGCTTCTTCATCCTCCTCTCTTCCCCTCTTCATAGACTTATATAGGCAGTTGTAACCTGATTGCTCCACTGATCTCACAGTCAGTCTTCTTTGTGGATTCCCTTAGTGATTTCTAACCATGAAAGGAGTCTGATAAATGGTGAATGAAGCCTAGTTTCTTTAATAATGTATATTACAAAGTCTTGGTTAATAACAGGTTGTATTGTAATCAGAGGTTTGGTTTATACCTATTTTGAGATTGAGGATGAATTAATTATTTGCAATCACAGTATTAAGGTTGGGGAAGAGGGGGGATGGTATTGGGTCGAGAGGACAGGTAGTGAGGTCGGATTTGGAGTGGAGGATTGAAAGCTTATTATGAGTAATTTGGAAAAGCAGGTGAAGGGAGAAGAGCCTTGTTCGGTAGCTGGGTTACAGGGACAATAGGGGAAACTCTTATGTTGTCGAACTTGCTTTTTTGAAGCATGTGGCAAAATTTCCAGCTGAGATAAGAGATGTAAGTGGGCACCAGGGGGCAGAGTTGAAGTTGTTAAACAATTGTTTATTGCTGTGACACAGAAAAGCTGAGTGGTAAAGTAGTCCTGCTTGGCAGGAGCGAGTGCAGGCTTGAAGTTAAGGCTTGTTTGTATGTATGAGAGTTGTCTTTGGGATGGATTTTGGCAATTGCTCAGTGTAAGTGTTTGGAGATATTCAGGAAGTTTTAGGGTTTTTGGGTTCCTGTGTTTTCTCTGTCACTGGATTTTGTAAACTGTAGAAAAATAATTTGGATAAAATTTACCTTTACTCAGGGTTCTAAAACATCCCGGCCCCTTTGTGTTAAGTCCTGCTCAGTAGGGCTGCGTTCACTCAGCATTTTTCATATATATTGTGGACTGCAGCATGTATTTTACAGAGAAAAAACTTTCTTGTCACTAATTTTAAGCATATTCCACATAGATCCTGTCCATCTACTCAGCAGTCACTGTGTAATGAAAACCAGTGCTGAAAAATTAGCTTTTTAAAAAGCGCTCCCCTATGTATAACAGTGTAATGCCCCTAAATAACAGTCACCAAATAATACACCTATACATGGAGAAAATATACCATACAGACTATTACAATACCAAGAACCAAATAATACTGTTAGACCATGACTAAATTCCACCATCACATGTGACTATCAGTTGTACACAGGCTCTGCAGACATATACCTCCGCCATACAGTGACCAGATAGTGGTAGTTACTAGTTGTACGCAGGCTTTGCAGACATATACCACCGCCATTCAGTGACCAGATAGAGGTAGATGCTAGTTGTATGTAGGCTCTGCAGACATATAAGTGATTACACTGCAGTGACATTTAATGACTCACAGGTAACGTCTTTTCTAATGGGGGGGAGTCACGTTTCATTTTTCTTTTCCATCCAGCCCAGACCACCATGATGACTTCTTCCATCCATGACTCATCTCTGCAGAATTTACTGAACACAAACCTATTATAATCCTCAGTTTTTAGCACCTATATACTTACCTACTGGGGGGTTTATATACCTTTCTACCTAATGGCGGTCTATATAGGAAAGCACAGTGATGTCCCATCCCCACAGCAACCCACTTTCCTATTATAGGCACTATTAGATAGGTATATAGGGCTCCTCACTGGGTAGGAATAGAAGTTCCATTAGAAGGTAGACATATAGGCCCCATCAGTACATTTTAGGAAGTTTATAAAGTCCCTACAGTAGAGAGGTAGATATATAGGTCCTCTCTGTAGGGGGGACCCCCCCCCCAAAAACAAGACAAAAGTTGATAGGTAAGTATAAAGGTGTACCCCCAGTATGTAAGTAGATATATATGATCCCTAGTAGGTTAGTAGTTACATGGGGCCCCCCAGTATGTAGATAGGTGTATATGTCCCCCCAGTAGATTATAGGTTTATAGGGCTCCTGGTAGAAAGGTAGGTATATATGTCCCCCCAGTAGGTTATAGATGTATAAGGAAGCCCAGTAGGCTATAGATGTATATATATATATATATATTATATATATATATATATATATATAATATATAATATATATATATATATATATATATATATATATATATGCCCCCAGTCTGTAGGTAGGTTGTTTTATTGGTAATTTTGCATTTGTGCAATCTCCCCATTCATTATACTGCGGCTTTTCTGCATGCTGGTGTGAACAGGTGTCAAGTTGATGTGCAGTTTTTCATCTAATTGTTCCCCTAGCAGTGGGGGTATGTGAGCTCTTTCTCAAGCAATTATCTGCACCTGTAATTTTTTTCCCAGTTAGCATAAAGGCCAGAGTTGCCAGCTTCTGGGTCCAGTTTAGTTCAGCTATTGAGCTGTGAACAAGCCCCTAGGATTTGGAGTGTTTTTTGAGTAAATGTCCCATTTTTTGTATGTTTTTTACGTCCTGAGTTTTTTGGTTTGTGCATATTATGGCACAACTATGTAGAGTGTCCACAGGATATTTATTTTGCATTTTTGAATAGTGACACAAGTTTATTAAAAGAAGAGAGCGCCTCTGATTCTTCCTCTTCTCCCCTTCTTGGATGTGTATGAAGACTGCACAGTGAATTTATTTTTGCCAAAGAAATGGCCAAACCTTTTCCGTATGAAATATAATTATTTTTACAGCTTGAGCTTGGTGCTGGGACAGGCATGAATAGCTGGTGGAGGAAGCTTCTACAGATGGTGTAGCAGGCACCTTTCTCAGATTCTTCATTGCCCCATATCAGTGATGGCAGCCACTATTACTTATAAAACCAGATTAGCACATGCAAGGTTTAAACCATTTTTTTTTATAGTTTTAGCTTAAGTCGGAGGTTGATTATAAAGGTTGAGAAAAGTATAAAGGATTTATCCTCCTCTTTTTTGTAACCGCTTCTAGTTTTATGTTAAAAAATGAAATAAAAAATGTAAAAGTGCATAGGATAATCCAACCTTACACTGGCCCCAAATCCCTGACTGCTTCATACATGACCATCCTGCTCCTGCCCTCAGCCCTGCTCTGTACTGGAGAGCCTATAGCGGTCAGAGAGTGCGTGAGCCGGACACCACCTGATAGTACTGATTCACAGGCCCCATTATAATCCTCCTTTGGGTATTTACTGGATAAAGTGATGAAAGGCAACCTGATACTTCACCCTTTGTAGGTGCTGACCTCAACACAGAAGAACGGCCCAGTGGCCTAACATCACAATTTACTAGTCCTTACTCAGAGAGGCCTACTGTTCAGTTGTGATCTGTTTTGCCACCACTGGCCTTGTCATTTGTATGGACATTCTTATATAGAAATATAATAAAATATCAATATAACTTTCAAGGTTATATTTATCAAAAATAATCAAATCTGTTTTATTTTTGACAGGTGACTGTACCAAGAGATCAGACGGACATATGATATTGTCAGATTATAAAGCAGACGATGGTGGTATCACACAAGATACATATGAAGGTCTTTATCCAGGCATACCCTCAGCCCTTCCCTCTCAAGATCTGTCATCTGATTTTTTTAAGCAAGTCCTGTATTCTGATTCACCACAGACTGTTGAGCAAAATAAAAGTCACAGAAGGGGTATAAAACATCAACAATGTCACACAGGAGAGAAGCCATTTTTATGTTCAGAATGTGGGAAATGTTTTTCTGAGAAATCAAATGTTGCTCAGCATGAAAGAACTCACACAGGAGAGAAGCCATTTTCATGTTCAGAATGTGGCAAATGTTTTACTGCGAAATCAGATCTTGCTAAACATGAAAGAACTCACACAGGAGAGAAGCCATTTTCATGTTCAGAATGTGGCAAATGTTTTGCTCAGAAATCAAATCTTGCTCAACATGAAAGAACTCACACAGGAGAGAAGCCATTTTCATGTTCAGAATGTGGCAAATGTTTTGCTCAGAAATCATATCTTGATAAACATGAAAGAACTCACACAGGAGAGAAGCCATTTTCATGTTCAGAATGTGGCAAATGTTTTACTGTGAAATCAAGTCTTGATAAACATGAAAGAACTCACACAGGAGAGAAGCCATTTTCATGTTCAGAATGTGGCAAATGTTTTGCTACGAAAACGATTCTTGAGAAACATTAAAATACTCACACAGGTGAGAAGCCATTTTCATGTTCAGAATGTGGCAAATGTTTTGCTAGGAAAATGATTCTTGAGCAACATGAAAGAACTCACACAGGTGAGAAGCCATTTTCATGTTCAGAATGTGGCAAATGTTTTACTACGAAATCAGATCTTGCAAAACATGAAAGAACTCACACAGGAGAGAAGCCATTTTCATGTTCAGAATGTAGCAAATGTTTTACTGCAAAACCAGATCTTGCAAAACATGAAAGAACTCACACAGGAGAGAAGCCATTTTCATGTTCACAATGTGGCAAATGTTTTATTACGAAATCAGCTCTTGATAAACATCAAAGAACTCACACAGGTGAGAAGCCATTTTCATGTTCAGAATGTGGCAAGTGTTTTGCTCGGAAACCGAATCTTAAGAAACATGTAAGAACTCACACAGGCGAGAAGCCATTTTCATTTTCAGAATGTAGCAAATGTTTTACTGCGAAATCAGATCTTGCAAAACATGAAAGAACTCACACAGGAGAGAAGCCATTTTCATGTTCAGAATGTGGCAAATGTTTTACTACGAAATCAGATCTTGCTAAACATAAAAGAACTCACACAGGAGAGAAGCCATTTTCATGTTCAGAATGTGGCAAATGTTTTGCTCAGAAACAGAATCTTGAGAAACATGAAAGAACACACACAGGAGAGAAACCATTTTCATGTTCAGAATGTGGCAAATGTTTTGCTCAAAAACAGAATCTTGAGAAACATGAAAGAACACACACAGGAGAGAAACCATTTTCATGTTCAGAATGTGGCAAATGTTTTGCTCAGAAACAGAGTCTTGAGAAACATGAAAGAACACACACAGGAGAGAAGCCATTTTCATGTTTAGAATATGGCAAATGTTTTGCGTTGAAATAAAGTCTTTTTCAACATCAAAAAACTCACACAGTAGAAAAGATATTTTTATCATGAAAATTTGTATTAATTTTTCCAAATATAATACATAAAATCGGTTTTATGGAAGGAATATAGTTACTAAACACATTAATGTACATCTAGAGGTTATTCCAATTAACACATGGGAAAAAAAAACACACTTAAAGGGGTTTTACCACGATCTCATATCATACCTCCTGCATCCAGCTCTTCAGCTCTGTGCGCTCAGAAGGGGGTGTGTGATTTGTTTGAATTGCGTATCATGTGACTCAGCAGGATGACATCACCAGGCCTTTCCACTCTGTAGTCAAAGAAGTGTCTGTTTATATATAGAGCTGTAAGTAGCTCAGAGGTAACATTTTTGCTTCACAGCACAAGGGTCCTAGGTTCAAATCCCTGAAGGAACATAACCTGTTGATTATTTTTTTTTTTCCTTTTTATCAATGCACAGACCTCATTGAGGTTTCTTTTTTATTTGCACTATTTGACTTATTACTAGGGATTCCAAAGGACAGGAGTAGAATGGCAGCATCTGGGGTTTGAACACTCAGTAGCTGCCTGAGAAGAGAGGTGATGTCTGAGCATGTGTGAACAGGACTAAGGAGCTCATAGCCCTGGTTGTATCCTCTGGAGATGAGCTATAAACAATGGATCACTAAAGGAGCAGCTAAAACAAAAACGGTGCAGAATTTTTAATAATGATGAATGGCGAAAATGTTTATTATTTAATTTTCAAACTTCCCACGTCAATTTTACTTCGTGGCAAAACCCCTTTAAAGGTCTTCGAACCCCTGACATGCATAAAATTGCAATAGGAAACCTATTGCAATTTTATGCATGTCAGTGGTTCGAAGAACTTTAAGTGGTTTTTTTCAGGTGAACATAGGGTTTTGTCAGGTCAACACTTAATTTTAACAACAGTATTATAACCTTATAAAAATGAGCTCGAGCCACTAGATCTCCCAGCCTTTTTTGGTAAAAGTTCTAAAACCATAATTTGTTCTCCGACCAATTTAAAGGGGTGGAACCCCTTCCCTTACGTGAAGTTTCCCCAATGACCCTGTTAATTGGTTTTTCAGATCCCAAGTTGTTCCAACGAATGGTTGTATAAAAATACCTACATCCTTGTTGGAAAGAAAGGACCTAATAAAATCTTGCCAAGTGTTAAATTGCTCTGCCTGTGATTCTTTTTTGCTTATCATGTTCAGTTTGTCCAGTAGCATGTGGTGTTTGACTTTTTGTAAAACCATGGCTAGAGACGGAACATTTGGCTTTAACCGTTCACCTGGCAGGCATCTCTTAGCTGCCATCAGAAAAATATGTAAGACTTTATTACATTGTTTGGTTTTTATGTTTACTAAGTGAACCAGGAGGTCATGGAATGACACTTGTTTAGGGTCAAGTTGAACAGGTGTCGACAATTTAGATTTAAGCATGTGGATCAGCCTGGATCAAAAGCCTTGGACCTCGGGACACGACCATATCCCATGCTTAAGATGTGTATATGGTGTTGAACATTTTGGACAGGCCATTAGGCGGTCCGGGAAGGATAGATAAGGTGGTATGTTAAATCCGTAGATCGCCCTATGAGCTAATCTAAAATGTGTCCCTCCGGGATTCACTCGTTAATACTTTCCTAACTTGCCTCCAACCCTCTAATATTGTCACTGCAATTTATGTTAGGGAAATCTCGCTCCCAAAACCTAAATATTCAATAGTCACTTTTTTGTCTTTCGGGCAACAAAGACCCGTATAAAGCTGCGACAAGAAATGCGAGGAGCTCGGAGTTCCCACTACAGTGTCAAAGTGGTTAGGTTTAAGTATGTCCGATACTGAACCTATTTTTGATTTTGCAAAACTCACGACTGATCTTGAGCGATTTAATAGAGAAAAGTTAAAATCGAGTGTCGATCCGATTTGATTTTTCCCCTTAAAAATCGGGTAAGAGATCAAGATTTCAAATCGAGCCACTTTAGCTGCTTCCTGTACTTTTGGCGGCCAGCCAATCAATGCAGAGCACAGAGAGGGGTCAATCACCAGTGAGGGTGTAGGGATCTCATTGGCTGCTAAAATCACATGAAACTGTTTTATGTATGTGACTGTATTTCCTGGTCAGCGCCATTCCGATTAGATACTATGAACTGAATATACTGCTCTCTCTGCTGTGCTTGTTTCAAAGCAGGCAGACACACCATTACTCAACAATTTCACAAAGGAAAAGCTGCTTGATAGATTAGGAAATCCTGGACTGCAATTATTAGGGATTTTGATATTTGTGATGACTGCATCTTTCCAGTCTTTATTTTGATTGCCCAAAAGTTCCTTGCTGCAGTTTGGGGAAGGGGGGCAGCTTGTGCACAAGACACTGTTAGGAAATCTCTCAAAATAAATATACTGGTTTCTTGCAGAAAATTTCATTCTGTGCCCAAAATTGACTTGCTGAAGTTTTGTGGGAACAGCCAGCTTACAGGACACTGTTAGGAAATCTGCTCTAAAAAGCTGTGTTTTACTGGTTTCTTGCAGAAAATTTCAATGTCAGCAACGTGCCAGCAGTAGAATGGTAAGTATCCGCCGCAGCAGCAGGCAGTGTGGCAGAAGCCTACGGAGTGACATGTGATAATCGTTTTTACCACCTCACCAACACCTGTAAGGCAGAGCAGCATTCAGACTACCTGCGGCTGAACCCGATAGTTTTGGACTTGGTACGGACCCAATCGACTTCGAATGAATGGCCTGAGCTTGCTCGGCACGCCATAGACGTTTTATCCTGCCCAGCAGCCAGAGTTACCCTCAGTACAGCTAGCAGGGTGATAACTGACAAACATATCCTTTTTTTTCCCCTGAAAATGTTGATCGTTTGACATCAAAATGCAGGAGAGGCTTTTGAAACGAAGGGAGATATTTTGCAGCTCAGTGTGTTCTGTGATCTTCAATTGAAAAAGAATTGTTTTCTACCACTTTTTTGGCTAGCAGTTGAAATTGTCCCTGTGTTTTCAATTCTATTACAATCACTGCGTGTCAGTGTTCTCAAAAACCGGCTTAACTTATCCCTATAACTTTTAAATAGTTTTACTGCAGTCCGTGCATCTGTTTGAGTCAAAAACTCTTCCATACCTTTTTCAATTTTTATCTTTCTAAACATGGAGCAAACTGCAGGTGGTAAGCGAGCAAAGAGGGGTGTAGGACATGGAGGTAGAGGTACTAGAGAAGGTGCTCCTTCCAGTGCTGGCGACAACACGCAAGCCAGCAGATCGACGATTGCAGGACCGCCAGGCCTGTCATCTCTGGGTCCGTGCCCTGTGAATCTCAGTAACGAACAGCATCTCCAATCTGTTCTACAGTGGTTAATGCAACCTGCATCCAGCAGTCTTACCTCCTCGTCCTCCCAGTCACGGCCACAGATCTCGTCGTCATCATTGTCAGCATCCGTCCAACATGAAACGAAGGCAGCCCAAATGTCAACTCATGTACCCACCACTGTGGATAATCCATTTTCTGAAGACCTCTTTGATGACAAAATGCGGTTGGGGTAAGAAGGCATTTCAAAAGATCAAGAGGCCAAAGAGGATGATTTTGTCTGCTCTGACGTCCAATCTCTGATGCCATCAGAGGAGGAGAATGAAGCCGGTCAATCGGCACAAATCCCGGATGGTCGTCAACGCCTTGCAGTGCCTGTTGCTTGAAGCCCGCAGCTCCAGGATGTAGAATGTCAGGACGAGGAAGTCACCTGTGTAGATGATGATGATGATGATGATGACGACATTGCGTATCCAATGTGGTCTTTTCAGCAGAATTTGCTTGCGAGCGCTTCATCACAGGACGAGGAGGAAGACGATGGGGTAGTGTCAGTACGGGTCCCGCTTCAAAAAGGGAGAGGGCGGTCGCACAAGTCCGCTGAGATTATTCCGCCAGCCATGATCAGTGGAAACACTGCTCCTCCCTTATCACAATTGAAAAGGTCCAGGACCTCTCAAGCCTGGGCCTTTTTCGAGCAAGCCTCTGATTCACCCAGCGATGTCATATGCCGCCTTTGCCGTAAATGCATCAGTAGAGGGAAGAATCTCAGGTGTTTAACCACCACCAACATGTCTAGTCACATGCAGCGAATGCATGAGTTGAAATGGAGGGAACACTTGGCCAAAAAGGCCTCACCGATCCCAGGCTTCCAACCACTGTCACACCCTCTGTCTCCATCTCCTCCTCCTCCGCCATGACCAAGCGTTCCTCAGCTGCCCATGTTTCTCAGCGTCATGAGCAAGGATCAGCCTCTGCTTCAGCCTCCACCGTCGCCCGAGAACCACCACCACCGCCAGAGACCCATCCTACCCCTTCTCCTTCCACCAGTTTGACCTGCATGCCGTACAGCGGCCAGTCTAGCAGCCAGCCTTCTGTCTACCAGGTTTGGGAGCAGAAGAAACACTTTAAGCCAAACCATCCCAAAGCCAAAAGCCTGAATGTCGGCATTGCCAGGCTTTTGGCCTTGGAAATGTTGCCTTTCCGTCTGGTGGACACAGATGGGTTCCGCCACATCATGGCCCTTGCCTGCCCCCAATACCAGACGCCGAGCAGGCATTTATTTTGGAGAAAAGCCGTCCCTGCCCTGGCCAGCCACGTGTCATCTAAAATCTGAAGCGCGTTGTCTGCATCTGTGTCCGGCAAAGTCCATCTGACCACCGATACATGGACTAGTAAGCACGGCCAAGGCCGCTCTATCTCTGTGACCGCTCACTGGGTGAACTTGGTGGATGTCTCTGGTGGTGACAGTGGCACTTAGGCTCCGAGCACTCTCTCAAAACCGCAGGGATGGTGCAGGGTTCTTTCCCCCAAGGTCCAGTGGTAGCATCATGTGCCCATAGAAAACAAGCCTTGTTGAAATTAATCTGTCTTGGAGACCGTCAACACACAGGTCAGGAGCTGTGGACGGCTCTTTGCAACGAGACCGGGCGCTGGCTGGGTGACTAGAACCTTGTGCCAGGCAAGGTGGTGTGCGATAACGGGCGAAATCTCGTAGCTGCCCTTAAGGTCGGTAGGCTGGAGCACATCCCTTGCCTGGCACACGTCATGAACCTCGTCGTCCAGAAATTTCTAAAGCGCTACCCGGGTCTGGACTGCCTGATGAGGAAGGCTCGAGGTCTGAGCTCATCCTGTTTCGTCCCGGCTGGCTGCGTTACAGCGTCAGCTCGGCCTGCCCGTCAACCGTCTCAATGTTGACGTGGCAACACACTGGAATTCCACCCTCCACATGCTCCAGTGATTGTGGCAGCAGCGCAATGCCATTACACAGTACGAAGTGACACATGGCCTGACAAGCAGCGGTGCGGACCTCGGGGTGTTGAGCCATGAGAGTGGAGGCAGGTGAAAGAGCTCTGCACCATCCTTGCCAGTTTTGAAGTTGCCACCAAAATGGTCAATGCGGACAATGCCCTTGGCAGCATGAGCATTGTGGTGATCTTAGTTCTGGAACGATCATTGGACACTCTGAAACAGCAGGTCCCACCAGCGACGGAGGAGGAGATGGACACAGATGCGGACACAGAGCCTTTCTCTCCGTTGAATCCAGAAGGCCCAACAGTTTTACAACTTTATCGGTCTTCATCAGGCAGTGGTTCGGGGTCCAGGGCTGGTGCAAGGCGGCGCATCAGGAAGCAGAGGAGGAGGTATTCCTGGACACCGACGTTACCGATGTCCCTGCCTTGGAATGAGGTTGGCATGGATTTAAGGCGGAGGAGGAAGATCAGTTTGCTAGTGCCCCTCGACCAAGAGGCTTGGGAAATCAAGGCTCCATCTCTCACATGAGTGCTTGGATACTCCATTTCCTCCAACATGATCCTCGCATTAAGGCCATCAAAATGAACAACAGTTACTGGGTGGCCACCCTCCTCAATCCCTGGTACAAGGCAAAACACAGCACTTTCCTTCCACAAACCCAAATAGAGAGTAAAATGCAGGAATTGGAGACCTTGCTGATTGATCAACTGGAGACATTTGTTGCGTCCGCTTCACGTTTTTCAAATGTCACGGTGGAACAACGTCAGCAAAGTGACAGCAGTAGAGTGCCAAGTAGCCGCAGCAGCAGGCATTGTGGCAGAAGCCTAATGGGGGACCTCTGGCAATCCTTATTTACCACCTCACCAACGCATTTAATGCAGGGCACATATACAACACACAGAGACCGGCTTAAGATCATGGTGCACGACTATCTGCGTCTCAACACCGATGTTTTTGGATATGTTCCGGACCAAATCGACTTCTGGAAATCCAAAATGGATGAATGGCCTGAGCTCGCTCGCCATGCCATAGAGGTGTTGTCCTGCCCAGCAGCCAGCGTCATATCTGAGTGGACCTTCAGCACAGCTGGAGGAGTCATTACAGACAAACGCATCTGGCTTTCTAATGATAATGTGGATCGTTTGACTTTCATCAGGATGAATCAGGTGTGGATCTCTGATGATCTTGTGGCCCCAATTGCCGAGGTCACTGATTAGTTGCTGGTCTACTTCACATTCCGCTTCCAAAAGAAATGGTCCTCTTAAAAAAATTTTTTTAAATTATCATTTCCTACTGCAATTTTATTCTCCGGTTTTGCGGTGAGGAGACTGTAAAAGACACCAATTGTACACGGTTAATGATAAAACCATATTTCATTTACTTGCTTCTTCATTAAAATTTTTCGCAACGTCCGTGGTTTTGGGGTCATGGTGCTGTGAGATAAAGCTATAATCAAGGTCCTTTGGAACAGAAATGTGGCTTCTAAGTGGCATTTCTCCCTCACAATTTTTAACAGTGGTTTAGAAGTCATTTTTATAGTTTTTTTGATCATGTTGCTGTGAAATACAGCTATACTACAGGTCCCATTATAAAAAAATGTGGCTTCTAACAGACATTTGTACTTCACAATTGTCAACAGTGGCTGAAGGGTCATGTTTTGAATTTTATGGGGCATGGTGCTGTCAAAAGCAGGAATAGGTAGGACACTGTTAATGGACACACATTGCAAAATGAATTGTTTTTGCAAGATCTTTAACATAGCTAGCAATCCCTGTAGTGAGACAACCCATTTAATATAATTAAAGAAAAGAGAAACAAAGACGTGGTGGGATTCCATCCTATTTTAAAATGTGTTTTCTATAATTAAACTACTAAAAAACTTGCATGTACAAAATAGCTGGTAAAAAAATTCCTCTGAATTGTACAAGGGAGGTACAGGAATACTTGAACAGATGTAGGTTATTCTCAGGACATGGAGTATGGAGCACATTCACCAGCCCAAGAACAGAGACAATTTCCTCCAACACGTTGAGTAAAAGGAGAAAAAGAATGCTAAGAAAAAGGACACCTGGGTGGAACAGGAACATCAACCACCAGCATTTCCAAGTGAAGCTCAATTGGTCCGCATTCATACAAGCGCTCTTGTAGAGGCAAAAATTTCTCAAGCTCTACCCAGGTCTTGACTGTGTACTGAGGAAGGCTGGAGGTCTTAGCTCACACTTCCGCTTCTGCATGACTGTTTTCGTTGCTGCTTCATTAGGGCATTTTTACAGTGCTAATAGATGACAGACGCTAGCCTGGGCTCTCACAATATCCACTGTGTCTGGCCCTGGCAGCTGAACCTCCGTGTTAACAGATGACTGACAGCAGCACTGGCTGTCACCATTAGGGGCAATCGGAAGAGCTTCAAATTTCTCTAAAAAATTAGATTTTGAAAAAGGTGATTTCTGTGAGGTTAAGTAGTGTCAAAAAGTGCTCCAGGGCTGAACACAAATTGCACAATTTGAGGCTTAAAATTTTCTGGGGCTGGAGTCACTATGGGGTCGCATCATTTGATCTCCAGGGGAGTCTGTCCCTAATCACTGAAGAAGGATTTGGAGGAAAAATGAAACCAATGAATTAATTGGCTGAATCACTCTCAGAAGCCAGGAGGGCAAATGTCTTTTCAACTAAGAAGTGTTTTGGGGATGATTAGGACATTTTTATTACTTATGGGGTGTTTGAACGAATTATCACATCTACACGTGTAAAAAATACCTTTTAAACTGCAGGGAGGGGTGTATGTTGTATGTTAGCACACTTGAAAAAAAATCAAAATGATAATAATGTAAAACTATAAATAAAATTCTGTAAATGAATGTCAGTTACCAAAATATATACTAAATGACAGTCACTGTACAAAATAGCATAGTGCCACTTTGTGATCTGTGGGTCAAACAGGTTTAGGGGTCATGCTGTGGTACAGGACAGGTATAGTCATTGTCCAGTTCAACTAAAATGGTGGTTCAAAGACTACTTTCTTCTGGCACTTTTTAATCTGTGGGTCATGCAGGTTTAGGAGTCATGCCCGGGCTCTCACCGCATCCACTGTAACTCAAGCCCTGCTAGCTGAACCTGTGTGATCCACGTTTACAGCCTCACCTGCCTTGATCAGTAAATTCCTTCAACCCACTTGACAGTAGAATGCAGGATTTTTAGACAGGCCTCGTTGTTGACCTACTGGGGACATCTGTTTGTTTCGTTTGCTTCACATTCTAATTTCATGGTGGAACAATGTCATCAGTAGAATGGCAAGTACCTCTAGCCGCAGCAGTATTGGAAAACTAGTTGTTTTTAATATAGTTTATTCCTTATTGCGAAATTTTTATGCTGATGGTCTATAATGGCACCTGTGCTGGTTTTTTAATCATGCTGCGTTACAGGATATGGATAGTCAATGTTTATTTCACTAAAATACTGCTTTAAAGACTACTTTGTTCTGGCACTTTTTAATCTGTAGGTCATGCAGGTTTTCGGGTCATGCTGCAGTCCAGAACAGGGATAGTCGATGTCCAGTTCAACTAACATGGTGGTTCAAAGACTCCTTTTTCCGGCATTTTTTAATCTGTGGGTCATGCAGGTTTTCAGGTCATGCTGTGGCCCAGGACAGATATAGTCAATGTCCAGTTCAACTAAAATTGTGTTTCAAAGACTCCTTTTTTCCGGCACTTTTTAATCTATGGGTCATGTAGATTTAAGGATCATGCTGCGGTACAGGACATGTATAGTCAATGTCCAGTTCAACTAAACTGATGTTTCAAATAATACTGCCTTCTGGCACTTTTTAATTTATGGGTCATGCAGGTTTAAGGGTCATGCTGTGGTAAAGGACAGGGATAGTGAATAGTCTGTCAGTTTTTTTCTGTGACTCTTGTTGCCCAATTGTCTTGCTTAATATGTAGCACATATCCAGTTTACTGTTGTGGATGTTAATTCCAGCTTCTCCACCCCTGTTTGGGTGTAAGAATGAAGGTGTTGTTCCTCTCCCATAGACTTTAATGGTCATCTGCGATAATCTGTTATCGACTATTGGCATGATAATTGACGTTATCGACTCAATAACGATAGCTGACACAATCGCACATCACTAGTCCTAATGAAAAAAAATCTTATTCCAAATCATTTCTTTGTGCAAATTCTATGCTGAGTGTCCAAAAGGTCATATTTGCTGGTTTTGGGGTCAGGCTACTATAAAAGGGGTGCCAATGGGAAAGTACTCCTGTCAGGGGCCCTAATCAAAAAGGGGCCAGTTATATGTTACAAAATAGGAAGTAGTAGTCGGGGCGGGTTCCATATGATTTAGCTGCATTGGGGCCTGAAACGGTTAATAGATGACTGGCGGCAGTCCTGGCTACCACTGCACCTCCTATAACTACGGCCCTGCCAGCTGAACCTCCATGCTCCCCATTGACATGTTCTTGCTGCCACCACACATATGTAAAGTTCTTGAGCCGTGGTAAATAATGTGATAGTAGGCTCCTGCCAGATTACCACATGCCATTTCCAATACCGGTGTCTTATGTGTCAAAGGGGCCCCAGAGCAGCTGCTACCACTGTACCTGCTATAGCTATGCTGTCCTTATCTTTTCAGTTAGCCATTGAAAGGAATGAATGATTTTAGCCCGTGAATTTTTTTCTGTGACTATTAGAGCCAAATTGTCTTCACTAAGTTGTACCACGTATAATGTTTACTGTTATGGATGGTAATTCCAGCTTTTCCTCACCTGTTTCGGTATAAAAATTAACCTGATCATTTTCTCCCATAGACTTCAATGGGAATCGGCGATTAATCCAGATCAAAAATCGAAAAATCGAATCGTCTCGATCTAGATTTTTTTAGTAATCGCACATCTCTACTCACGACCTGTTTATAGGCCAAGAATTGCCCCCGGTCTAAGCCAAACATATTTTGTACTTCCACGAATCAGCGTTATTCCCTAGAGTTGATTAACCGGACTATCTTATCCAAGCCCTTAATTTTCCAATGATGTAGATATCTTTGATCGTTTTTGGGCAGGAACTCCGGATGTCCTTTCCATGACGTATATTTACTTAATTGGTATGGGAGTTGGTAAAGTTTCCGGGCTGCCTTCCAGGCATTTATGGTGTCTCGTATTTTTAAAGTTTTAGCATTACCAGGGAGTCTTTGAAAGGGGTATGTAGTAGAGCGACTGGGCCCCACTGGTATACTAAAGCGGTTTCCAGGTTTGTATTAGAAAAGATGGAAGTGTCTTTTACCCAATCAATACCGTGGCGGAGTAATGCCACTAAATTATATGCTCTAACATCGGTGAGATTTAGACCGCCCATGTCTTTTGGAAGAGTCAATTCTTTCAGGGCGATTCTTGGGCGTTTGTTCCTCCATATAAATTTAATAGATACGGATACACATGTATGTTTCAACGAGAGGGATAGTTTGCAATTGGTATAATAGTGTTGAGAAGCTAATCATTTTAATTAAATGACAACGGGCTGTCATTGGAAGTGGCAGGATAGCCCATCTGTTTAATTTCACGCAGATTTTATGAATTAGTGGTGGGAAATTTAAGCTATAAATTGAATCTGGGGTCGTTCCTATATTAGTGCCCAAGTTTTTGATGGATCCCTTTGCTATGGTGACCTGATGATGTCTTAGAGGATTTGATTTTGTGTTACCCGGCAGAGAAATATCTAACAATTCCGATTTATGAATGTATACTTTGAATCCTGAATTGTTACCAAAATTAGATAAGATATCTAAGATTAGTGGGGCATCTTTATCGGGGTGAGTGCAAAAAAAAAGGGGGTCATCAGTGAAAAGCGCTATTTTTAGAGGGTGGTTTCCTATTGTTATTCCTTCAAACTCTTTAAGAGAGTGAAAGTAACGGGATGGAGGCTCCATTGCTATGTTAAAAAGTAAAGGGGAAAGTAGGCAGCCCTGCCTGGTCCCCCTCCAAAATGGGAAGGCGTCGGACAGAAAACCTGGTATGGATATTCTGGCCATGGGGTTATGGTATAATGATGAAATATACTGCTTGAACGGACCTCCAAAACCCATGTGGTCTAGCACTATCCCTATCCACTCCCCACTGACATTATCTAATACCCTTTCTGCATCGATAGTTGAAAGTGCTGGGGATTGATGTTGAGAAGGGTTGATTTTAATGTCATCTAGCACCGTGAGAACTTTGCGGATATTGGTGACTGCCGACCTATCCTTGACAAAGCCGGCCTGAGGGCTAGAAATTAGTTTGGGTAGGAGGATCGCTAGTTAGTCTGCCAGTATTTTAGAGACGGTCTTAAAATTGACATTAATGAGCGATATGGGACGATAGGATGTTGGGTCAGTAAGGTCTTTGGTTGGTTTGGGGGGCACTCGTATGTGAGCTCCATTCATATATTTTGGGATATTCTTTCCTGATAGGAACGAGTTATAAAGACATAATGTGGGTGAATGTAGCCGTCAGGTCCTAGTGCCTTTTGGTTAGCTAATTTTTGGATTGTATGAGATATGATCTCGTCCATTATGGGGGCCCCCAAATATTCCCTATCTTCCTGTGATAATGCCGTTAAGGTAATACTATCTATGCAGTAACCTGATTCTTCAGTGACACCTGTCAAGAGACGATATAATTCTGAATAATATTTTGTCTCTTTCAGCATGTTTGGGGACGCCAGACAATTTTTTTTATTTTTATGGTATTTGGTGCTCTCACGCCAAGTGTGCTAGAAGTTTCCCTGGTTTGTTACCGAATTTAAAAAGTTGTGCATCATAGAGAGATTTATTAATATTTTTCCCTTTGTAGTAACCAGTATTCAAATTCCCTCTTTGCCGTGCTCCAATTCTCCCAATTCGGTCGGGTTGGTAGGGATTTATAGAGTGTGTACGAGGACCGTAATTTAAGGGTATATTCTTTGATCTTTTGAAGCAATTTTTTTTGTTGAGGTGATAAAGGAGATAATGCGACCCCTTAAAACAGCTTCTGTGGTTTCCCAGAATAGATGGGGTATGTCTTCATGCGCTAAATTATCCCTCTGATACTAGGTCCCCCACCCACTTAGGAGATTTCTAAATTCCTCATTGTCGTATAGGTATGAAGGGAAACGCCATATGTATTCATTACGATTGGGAATAAAGTCGAAAACTTCTAGCATAATCGGAGCATGGGCCAATATACCAAGGTCTTCAATTGTCGCCGCTTGCCCCCTTGCTGACATCTCAGGAAAGGTCAGAAAGTAGTCAATACGGCACCACGTTTGATGGGGGGGGGGGAAGGTAAATTCTCTACCTTCTGGGTGGAATGCTCTCCAGGTATCTTTAAGGGGAGTATGCTCCAAAAAATCTTCAAGTGTGGTTTTTTGTTTCTACCTGGGAATGTCCTGTCCTCGCTTGCATTATGGACGGTACTCATGTCGCTCCCTACTAGTTTTAGAGGAGTGGTATTGGACATAATTTTCTTGGAAAGATCTTTAAAGAAGGTTTTATTTTCACCATTGGGGCCATATACATTTAGTGTT
Organism: Phyllomedusa bahiana; assembly: GCA_025379985.1. NCBI lineage: Eukaryota > Metazoa > Chordata > Amphibia > Anura > Hylidae > Phyllomedusa > Phyllomedusa bahiana. The sequence continues at coordinate 140,367 of JAODAL010002854.1, forward strand.
GGCAATTGACAACAAGAGTCTCAGGTTACTCCTATCTGAGTCTGACTCTTTCTCGATTACCGAGCATGCTAGGTTTTTATGTAACAGAATCAATACTCCTCCCTTTCTTCCAATGGCCGGGGAGCCATACACTTTTCCCAACCACAACTTTTTCAAACTAAAGAAATCCTCTCTTTCTAAATGTGTTTCCTGGAATAGAGAGATTTCGGGTTTGAGTTTTTTCAGGTGTTTAAGGACCATTAAACGCTTTTCGGGTGACCGGAGACTTTAATGCCCCAAAAAATGAATTTAAAACCTTGGGGGCGAAGATGGGTGTTATCTTTGGGTTCCCGAATGCTTTTGGGTAAAAAATGTTGGGGCCGGGGGATTGAGAGACTATGGTGAGATGTTTAAATATAACAGAACCTGGAAGATTTATCCCTCAGGAAAAATAGATGAGGCGGTAATAGAAATGGGTTTATTATTTGGGGACTTTAATATCCAGAAATAAATTGGGAAAATTAAAACCTGTGCCTCAAAAAGGAAAACAGGTTTTTGTCAAAAACAATGATAATTTTCTTGCCAAAATGGTGCAAGAACGGAGAGGAAAACCCCTTTAGCCCTTTAATTAACAAATGATGACAGAGTAAAAAAGGTTGGGTTGAGGGGCACCTGGGAATAGGACCATATTAATAAATTTCCGTTTTTCCTTAAATGATTTTTTTTTGCAAGGACCCCAAAAAACACTAAATTTTTTTAGGAAGGCTAATTTTATTTGTTGGGGGACCCCTAAACCTTATTGACTGGGGAAAATGTTTTTAAATATGGCAGAAAAATAATAAATGGGATATTTTTAAAAACATCTAGGCTACATGTCAGAGGTACATCCTTTTTGGTAAAAAAAAAATTAGAACAGGAAAAACCCCTGTGGATCAACAGGGATTAAAAGAGGGCAAAAAAAAACAAAAAAGAAAGCGTTTCCTACTAAAAAAGGAGGGTAGTGAAGAGGCCTAAGAAAATTTTGGAAAAAAATAAAATGTGTAAAAAAAAAGATAAGGAAAACAAAGGGAGACGGAAAGACATATTGCTATAGAAAATAAATAACCCCAAAAAAATTTTTTAACTATATAAATAGTAAAAGATTAAAAAGAAAAATGTTGGGCCTTTTAAAAAAACTGAGGGAGAGACAGTAGGGGGGATTTAAAAAAGCAAAACCTATTAACATTTTTTTCTATGTATTTAAGAGGGGAGGAGCTTCCTTTGAACAGGAGTAGGAAAAATCCCAAATTAAAAGTTTTTTTCTAAACCAGGAAAAAAGGCAGCCGCCTTAGGGAAAATTAAAAAAGCAAATCCAGGTCCAGATGGCATAAAACCCCCGTGTCCCAAAAGGGTTACGATGATGTCATAGATAGGGCCCCCTATTTCTTAAATATTTTGGACTGTCTAATCAAGGAGGGTATGGTCCAAAGGATTAGCGCATAAGCAAATTGTGGTGCCAATATTACAAAAGGGAGTCAAATTAAGTGGATCCAGGAAAAACTATAGGCGCCGGTTAAAGCTTAACCTTCTGTTGTAAGGTTAAATATGTTTGTAGGTTTTACTCTGTGATGCTATCATGGAGTATCTACACTCGTGAAATAAATGCTAACGACCGTTTCCAGCTTGGGTTTTTGAAGGATCGGTCCCTGTCAAAACTAGTTCTTCATCAGGGCCCTTCTATGAGGAAGTCAGTTCTAGGACTGGATCGGGGTGAGGCAACTGGGGATTTGTCATAATATCTTAGATTTTTTTCTAAAGAATTTGAATACGGTTGACGCACATAAAAAGGTTGTATATTAAAATCGAGAATGCTTGGGGGACTGGGGGAAAATGTATGCATCAAGTTGTCGGGTAATGGAATAACCTGGCTCACTTATTAGAAATACAAAAGTGTAGTAAATTAACGGTACATTACTCTGACGGGATTCCGCTTGTTACTAGTGGGGGTAACCACCAATGGGTCCAGTATTTGGGCCCTTATCATCTTTAAAAATTTTCATTAATGATCTTTCACAGGGGCTTACACAGTGAATATTTGATCTTTGCAGACGATACTTAGCTCTGTAAGAAAAGTAATCATACACAATAGAGGATAGTGTTATTACAAAGGGAATATGGATAAAGTTGGAGGCCTGGGCAGGGATTTGGCAAGTCAGAGCTTGATGGCTTTAACACTGTTAATTGCCCATGGTTATGCTCTGGGGAGCAGGTAGTGTTTTTTAATGTTCCCATGATTTAACACATGGGTTTTTAAATGGGATAAGAAAAAAAAAACAACTGGGTATAATAAAGTTGAAAATGGACAGAAGGACTTCGGGATATCCTGCGTGGATCATAGTCCTATATATAATTAATTGTCAACTGCAAGGCAAACGTTCGTCATCGGCGATAAGCAGTAACAGACCCATAAGCTAATTGCGATAATGAGAGAGTGCATTTTTAATTAAAGGGGCATAGAATGCACATGCATCGAGATCATCTTTTTGTCTCCTCCTTTTTTATATAAAAGTCACTGTGGTTAGGTCTGGGACTCCATAACACTTGGATACGATAATTTGGGTTCTCAGCGGTTTTTGTGTGCAACCACAAGTTGCAACCAAATAAAGAAGTAAAGGTACAATTTGTAGTGACATTTTGAATAACAAGAGTTACTCTTCAGTGCACACCGAACTACAACAGGCCAACCAAAAATAATAAAAATAGGAAATAATAAAACCCTCAACAGGATAAAAGTGGTATACAACATATTACACCACAATGATCTGACAAGATTCGGCGGTTTAATTATAGTTTAGAGAAAAGATAAAGATCAGGGCTATTATGGACACACCCACAAACCCAACCCTCAACCGAACATAACGGGCACTTCTTTATTCAATATCGTTTTAATTTACATCAATGGGTCAATATATAGAGATACTACTCTTCCCTACTGATTCATAATTTAATCTAAACCAGGGATGATCTAACTCTACGCATAAATATAAACCCCCCTACAAACTAAAACCTCTATCGAGGGGCACCTCGCAAATAGCGTTCACAGTCCCTTGAGGATAACGAAACACCAACTGTTTACTTCATAAAATACAACTAGAACATGGGTATACTCTCTTTTACTGTAAGCAGACCAGTAGAAGCGGACTATTGGAATCTCTCTGCAAGTAGGGGACCACCCCCCACTTGTCCATGGAGATAATTACATTAACCATGAGGTTCATTTTTGGTTTTTGTTGGCTGTTAACGGCCGATGGATGCTTGGATTGTTCTATAGGGTGGAGGGTATTGGTACAGTCTGGTCGGCAGGGGTAATTGTTTCAGGGTGTGTTCTGTTGGGAACAGAGGGGGTTCCTGGACCGGCCGAGTAGCGGGTTTTTGTAAAGTTTATGTGGGACTTTTGGTGATACTATGGGGGGGAGGGGGCGCATGCCTGACTGGTGACAAAATCATTGTGATATTATGGGAGTGTTCCTAGTGGGTGTATGGGCTGTTTGTTCGCACTTACAAACTAATGAAAAAAACTATGACAATCACTTCGTAGCTTAAACCAAATAGAAAGTGTAATGTTTCTTGGAGACCACAAAAACTAAACCGCAAGTCCCCTAAAACAAGGCTTGGGGTTTGTCTGGACACTGTTTGCAACCGTCATTGGGGGGCAATAGTTTGATCTTATTGGACTTCTCTTTTTTCCAACATATGGGTCATATTACTCTCTCTTACCTGCTCCTTAAAGAGCGGCAACGACCTACAGAATTCCTGTGATTTAGGACGTTGATGGCAAGGTCGTTGTCACTTAACCGAATCTTAAGTTCCTTGATTATAAAATTTTTGCATTTGAAGGCTCCACCCCACAGAGAGGAGAGGACCGAAGGGAGAAGGGAACGCCTCATTCAAATGGCCCTCCCCCCAAGGCCGTTACCCCCATCGGGATCCCCGTCTCCGACTTTTTGGAGGTGGAGAGGGGTCCCAAAGAAGCGCCCGTGATTTGAAAATGTGTTTTTATTTTAGATGTATTTTTTTTTATTCAGAGTTTTGTTGTGTGATATATATAATCCTTTTTACTTCCTTCCCCACCCATAAATCATAATCTCAAGGGCATACTTATTGCCCTTTTTCTTAATGGATGTAAAAAAGGAGAGAATTGTTCAAGGGGTAGGGGTCTTAAAGCGATAGATCAAAAATCAGCTCCTGAAGAGGTATTCCTCACATGTTGTGTTTGAGGTGCAGCATATCTTTCGAGCACTGGCTGGAGCCTTCTTGTCCCATAATAAATCTTTCTGCGGGCCTCCCCTACCGCCCTATTGTTTGAAACTGTCTCAGTTGGACCCAGCTTCGTTGTTTGTGAAATATTTGCGTACATAACGCGGCTGGATAGCAAGAGGGCATACTTTTTTCTTCGATGGTGGCGATGATTCTGTGCTGCATTGAGATATATGGCATTCTAGTTTGGTTTTGGCATGACTTTTAAGCTTGTAATGGTATTCTCTTAGATTTAGCCAGTCATATTACCATGGTAAACATATGTCGGAACGCTAGCGGTTTTGCATGTGCCCTCAATATTTCAGATTTTTATCAGTCGACAATTCAGTTCAATTTAACTTGGCTTGTCATGTTAGACCCTCCCGCCTCACTTTCTTGATGCGTTCTTAGTGTCGGTGTTCCTGGATCGTCCCTTTTAAGTTGCCGGGTCCCAGCGCCTGGGTGTCTCTTTACCATTCGGGCTCTCTGGGAATCACAGATAGGTTTCCTGGATCTTTCTTGTTAGCGCTAAATCTTTGAGTTAAAGGGAATGTAATGGAGGTATGGATTCTTCCACGGAAGACGGCACACACGTTTCCTCAAAACATTCTGTTTCTTGCATGCGAAGGAGGTTATACTGCCAGCAAAGTTCTTTCATATTTTAAACTCCTCCAGCCCTCACTTTCCTTTTGTTTTTTGACCCATGGGACATATCTGTAGATTGGCAGATATGGAGGGAGTTTTTATGGACGTTAACAAATTTTAAGGATTGTAACATTTACAACCTATATTTTCTTAAAGATCTATTTCCTAAATGTCTCCCGAAATTATTCCCCTCATGAGATTGTGCCTCACAACTATCACGCTCGTCGATTTAACCTTTGGATGGCATTGTTCTATTCATGCCAGGGACGGGGGGGGGCGGGTATTGTGTTCGGTGGGGTAAGGAGGGGGATCTCTGCGGGAGGGGTGGGGGAAGGAAGGGTTTGGGTGTGGGGTACGTTGGGGTTGGGGTGGGGATGGGGAAGGGTGTGGAGAGGGATTTCTTGTGTTCAGATTGTGCTTGAGATGGAGGGTGTTGTGCGTGGTTTATATCTGTCATGATGTGACGTGCGGGTCCTGGGTAGGGGGGGGGGATAACCTTGATTGTGGATCGGCATGTGGTTGGGGGGGTGAGGGAGGAATGAGGGCATGCGTGGTGTGGGTTGAATGTAATAAGGCTTTTTGGGAAACGTGAGGTTTGATATTTAATGGTGGTGGACGGTAGAAATTGGGTCTGTGGGATTTACGCTCAGTAGAATTGGCTGGAACTCGGATGGTGATCAAACTGTTATGGGGAATTGTATGGGTCTTGGTGAAGTATGTCTATATAATTGAGGAACCTATTAGCAGGGCATTTGGAATAATGTGGTTTGTTTATGCTTGTCCACAGGCCTTTAGTCCTTGGCACATATGGACAACGGCCAAGTCGCACGCCCAAGAATAATAACAAAACACATCCTCCCTAAGGCGGAATGCAGAATGGTGGGCACAGGCGGGATACAGGTTTTTCACTTACAACATTTATATTTTACTATCCCATGTTATGTTGGTCATAATAGTCATAAGTGTTTGCACATAATGTTAGGTATAATATTCTTTATTGGGATTTTCTGATTTGAGTATTTTATTGCATAGGGAGATTAGACTCAAGCATGTAAGCGGTAATTTTTCAAATATGTCCTACGGCAAAAGAGTGACCCAGGTATATAGGTTAGAGTGTTCTTTTTCATGTTCCAACTCGAAACCGGTGGTCCATCAACACAAGAGTAAATTGCACCAAAATTATCCCACGGCATGGGGCCGACCATGTACAAAGGGGACTATTTGCGCTTTGCCTCGCTTCATTTACTTTGAGCAAGCCCACGGTATTATTGCTTGACTCAATCTCCCCAACATAGAGTTCCAGCAAATTTGACCTGAGGCACTTGTTTATTTCTGTTCGTGAAAGTGGAAGTACAAGCGCTAGTTGAGGTGTGGCGGGCTATGAGGAGTAATTGGACCAGGCAGCCGTCGGAAAAGCCCCAGCACATTGGTCTTTCCACTTGCGGAGGCTTCTATCTAGCTCGTGCGATAGGGTTTTTATGAAGCCAGGTTATCCTGCACCTGGTATCAAGATACAGTCCCTCTGAGGAACCCTACAGCTGGAGTGTACCCTATGGACTGGCGCACAGGGCAAAATTTGCACCTTCGGCAAGCACGCCTGGCCTACCTTCCGGCCTTTCATGTTCCGGCTAAGAGCCGGCCACTCCGCTGGTATACCCGGGCTCCCCCACACATCCGGAGCGGCCAACGCTTTTCCGACAACTAACCGGTATATGCGCCCAGGTATGATACCGCGGGCAGTGTCCCCGGAACCAACCCATAAATTTACCAACATCTCCCGTGGCCCTTTTGTCAAGTCCCCAGGGCTGGTTACTTGAGGGTATTTTCTGCCTGTTTTTCGCTAGCAACGTCACGGCAGCCTCATGTTTATCGCATTACCACACTAACGTTGCGACGCCCAGAATAAAACGGACAGTCAAGGCAAAAGGGCATTTAGTTAAAAAAATTAACATAAAAATTATAATTAACTCTTGAATTATAAAAACTAAACAATCAAGTCTATAAACCAAAATTAACACCTGCAGAATAACGTTTTTATCTCTTTCGAGAACCAGGAAGAAAACCATTTTTTAAAATTCTAGATGTGATCAACCACTTTCTTTGCCTCCTGACAAAGAGAGTTATGTACAGCAACAAGCCTCAAAACAAAGACATGTGCTAGGGCACAAGGCTTTTTACAATAAAAACATGAGATATACCTTTTGTGCAAAACGAAAACAATCGTGAAACCACAAGTCTAGCGACGCTTGGCTGGTTTTACTTAAAAGTGTGTTTTTATTTATTTTATTTTAAGTGTGGTTACTTGCGATTTGAGACGGGAAGATAACAGTCCCTTGATTAATCCTCACAGCAAAATACTTGTGTTTAATTTATACCTGTACGTTTTCATTTTTATTATCATGCAAGAAATTTAAAACCCTATAGCGGGACATTTATCAGGTTTATACTCTGTAAGCTACACTAATCTTTTTTGTGTACTACGATTAACAAATTTATAGTATTAAGAGTAGTTAGTAGTTCTAAAAGTTCCAAAAAATACATTAACCACAGTCTTTGGTGAGGGGCATTGTTGAGGTTTTCAGAGAACGCGACTGGTCATGTTGGACTTAGGTCCAGGGGTGTGGGTCTACTAATCAGCCAGAAACTTTAAATTGCAGCACTTAGTGTGGGGCTGCGTGCAGGGGCCCTTTTGCTCCTGAAACGGAGGAGTTTTGCGACCACCAGCCAAACAGTCCAGTGTGGGGAAAAGGTTTAAAACTGCAAGTATTATTGAGCAAGTGAACGAGTCTGCAGAGGTGTGTTATTTTTAAAGTGTGGAGTCTCTTGAGATTGCAAGACTTTAGATTTTGGAAGTGTTTTACGCAGGGGGGGCCACCAGCATTATTTGTCATGACTTCATTATTATAAATTTCAGTCATAATATCTTTTTCCCTCGAAGTTTATCCCAGCAAATCAACAACAGAAAATAGCTACGTGAGTTTCTTCCTTTGACTTTACTGGCAAAGGTTGGTTTGCTATATCAAAATGCAGAGAAGCTGGCTCTGCGCCGCAAAGTGAATACAAAAAATAAACGCAGGTATTTCGAAATGTGATACTGGGGATAATTAAAGGTATTTTTTTGGCACCTATCAATTCACCTGTGTGGTGATCTGTGTAGCTTCTAACGTATCGCTGTAAGTGATCTTTCAAACGTGTTAACTTACAAAGTAGCCTCTATGAACAAAGCCTTGACTATGAGACCAAAAAGTTGTGAAAGAAAACAACAACCTGTCATGAAATGCTATACTGTACGGGATCAATAAATGGTATTTATTGGCCTCCTAGCAATTCACCTGTGGTGACTTTACTAAATTGCGTGATATTCCAAAATTTCGAACTACTAAGTAGCTCTGTTCGAACAAGAGCTTGGACTGACTCAAAAAGTGACAAATATACCACTGTCTGATAATGTATTCGGATTAATAATTAAATTTTAAAGGTATTTTTTTGGCACCTATCCAATTCACCTGTGCTGGTATACTATCTAAATTGCTGTATTCATATTTGAACTACAAAGAGCAGCTCTATGAACAAAGCTTGACTGACGCCAAAAGTGAAAAAACAACTGTCTGAAATGTACTATGGGTAAAATTAAAAGGTAGTTTGGCACTGATTACAAGATTCAACATGTCGGTATACTATAATTGCTTGTATTACAAATTTAACTCAATAGTAGCTCCTATGAACAAAAGCCTTGACTGACCTCATAATTTCTAAAGTGAAAAAAACACCTGTCTGAACATGTATTCGGGATATTAACAAGTGGCGCTATTTTAGAGACACTCTTTCAATTTCAACTGTGGATGACTACATATTTGATAGTAGTGCACATTTAAGTGCCTCAAGGCTGCTCAACTTCAGACGTACTGCGTGTTGATACACAAACCTTCACATAGTCTAGTAGTGCGCCAAAGGGAAAATAAAAAAAAGAATACAGCATTGTAATGTATTCGGATTATTAATAAAAGGTATTTTTGCAACCTATCAAATTCACCTGTGGTGACATTACCCCAAAAATTTGCTGTAGTTGCAAAATTCAACTGACAAAGTAGCTCTACAACAAATGCTGTACTGCGCCATCCAAACGTGAAATAAACACGTATCCTGAAATGTATTCTGGATAATAAATGGTATTTTATTAGGGTACCTAATCAATTCACCCTGTGGTGACCTACAAAATTGCTGTCATTCACCCCCACGCAAAATTTAACTGCACAAAGTAGCTCTATCAACAAAAGCTGTATGCGCCAAAAGTGATAAAAACAGGCGTATCTTGAAATAGGTATTCGGATAATAAAAAAGGTATTTTTTGGCACCTCTTCAAAGTCACCTGTGGTGACTACAAAAATTGCTGTATTCAAATTTAACATGCAAACTATAGTAGATCTTTCAAACAAAGATGACTGCGCCAAAGTGAAAAAAACTCGTATCTGAAATGAAGATAGTAGGAGGTGGCTATTGGTACTTCAGAGTTTGAGTGTATAATGAGTACGTGTGTTGGGGGGTTTGTGGTTTTTTGTATGTGTTGTTTTTTGGCGTTGGTAGGGATGACATTAACAATGGTATCTATGTTGCTGTGACCAAGCATGTTGTTTTTTGTAGTCTCAGGTGTGCTAAAGTTACACATTGTTGTATGTGGTAGAGAAAGTATTTGTGAGCCCTGCTCGGTCCAGGGTGTTTGATGGAGTATTAATACTTGTTGTGGGACTGGTGTGTGTATGCTTTTTGTTTGGAAGGGGCAATGGTGATCATAGATCGGTAGGAGAATGGGTGGACGAGATAGGCCGCGGGTTGAATAACTGGAGTCTATACCTTGTACGATTTGGAAGATTGCGCAAGTCTTGCGTGGTGCTACGATATGTGTGGCCGGGAGTTTTGGTTGGGGTGGGCCTTGCTCGTGCTGCCTCTGAGCGGAGACTCCATCATTCAGTATGGTCGTAGCGTGCTGGGTTGGTTAGGGAATAGTACTGGGGGGTTCAGGTGTGGAAAGGGGTGGTAAGTGGGTTGATGTAGATATTGGGAAAGTGGCTTTGGCTGGAGGATGGCAGGGATAGCACGGAATTTGGACTGGACCCATAGGTGAGGATGATATTTTGGAGGGTGTATTGGGGGGCATTGTAACAAGCGTCAGAAAAGCTTTGGGGAACAGGGTGGAAGGGTGCTGTCTGAGATGCGCAAAGGGAGGGGTGTGAGTCCGTACGAGTGTGGCTAGTAAGAAGGGGCTTAGTCTTGCGCTGGAAAATCTGCGGAGTCCACCACTATTGTGTCACACCAATGCAGCGTGGAAGTAGTTTGCTTCTCAATGTATGATTTAGGCAATTGAGCAACGAGAGAGTCGAGATGTGGGGGGCGGGCATAATAAGCAGTGTGGAGTCATCAAGGAGTGGAGTATGGTGAGCGGCGTCGTGCATTGTCGCGCTTCTTGTACAGTTTGCCTGTGAAGGACAGAGACACAGTTCCCCTGGTCGAACGTAGGGAACGAAGGCCCAGATGTATGTTGAACCTTTGACGATTTTGATGGATTACGTAGATGTGTGGGGTCAAAGTAAGAGTCAGGAGATGCGCTGTTGAGTGGTAGTGGATGTTTAGGGGTGCTCGGAGTTAGCTGAGGCTTGGGTGTGTTGGGGATGTCATGGTCTTATGTGACTTGTATGTAGTTTTTGTGTGTTTGTGAACTCCGATTGAAATTGAGGGGGTAATTGGCGCGTGGGGTGTTGGGTGTCGAATGCTGCCAGGCGATAAGGCTGTGGGATGGTACTGGGTGTTTGCGGAATCGGAGGGTCCTCGTGTATCGTAAAACATCGTGTGGACGGTATGTTGATTTGTAACCTCGGAGGCCTCGGAAATGTTGTGGGTGTGATTGGTGTGTTGGATAATGCGTGGTGTGTTTCGACAATAACTCGACGTGGATTCGATGGGTTATTTTGGTGGCTATAGGTACTGTTATGTGGCATCGGTTGATGTGGTACGGGGTCGTGCCGGCCCTTTTGGCGTATGGGTACTCTGGTGTTGATTAGTGAGCTTGTAAGTGAGAATTAATCCAATCTGCCTGTCCTATGGGGTAGGCACATACCATATTAAGGAGTCTAACCTTAACTATATGGAAGGTACTTACCAGCGGCTCTTTACAGTAGGGCTTCTGTATGGTTGAGCTGAGGTGTATGAGTCTTGCTTTATTACTTAATATGTAATATGGATCGTCGCTTGCATAGGTGATGGTGATGACTACTTTCCTTCTCTATGTGACCATCTCAAAGCTCAGTTCGGGCGCTGTTATGTGGGACCTCTACTCCCTAAAAGGTATAATTGTGGTTCTTTTCTCCAGAGTATATCGTACCTTTGGGTTGATCTCGCGGCCAGGTCTCCTGTATCTGGGCGCATCAGCCATCCCCCATAGATGGATGGACCTTGGTTGAAGGCCGTGGGTGAGAGTGATATGATTGTAAGATTTTGCAATAAGACACGAGGTATGAGTTAGGATTAGGTGAGAGTGGATTGAGGATTTGTTTTATCATTGTGTGTGTGAAATCACGCAATATAGTTGAGGGCTGGGGGCGGTAGTTGAGGCGTGAGGGGTCGGGGTGGGAGTAAAAGGAAACGGTGAGGTTGCTGGGAGGAGGTGGTGGTGTGAGTTGGAGTGTAGAGGCGGGTCTGTGTGAGGGGGATCACGAGTTAAGCCCTGAGGGAAGTGAAAAGAGGTTTCATTGCATTCTGGGGACTTTTTTTATCGGGGATAGGGTGGCTGCATATAGCCGTGCCTTTATATATGTCAGGGAGGGGTAGGCTAAAAGTCTAGATTTTCATGGGGATGTGGAGCAGTTTTAGTTACTCTATGAGCTTTAAAGGTTCAGGAAGGCTTTATGGAATGTGAAAAGTTGATTGTTGTAGTATGGAGAATCTTTGGTGGTGGTGTTGTACGCGGGTGGGAGATTTGTAATTGTGGGTGCATTTTATTCATGTCGTCCATCTATTTCTTAGCAGTTGCTAAGTAGGATTCAACTTTTTTGGTTGTGGGACGGGAATATATGTCGGACTCAGACTTGGGGCATGATGGTGAGGGCGAATTAGAAGGAAGGCAATAATATAGCGAAAATTGTGTTAAGTTGGTGGGTGGTGGAATATACGTTGGAGGGCAGGAGTAGAGTCTGGTGGTTAGCGAAATTAGTTTTTATGTGAGTGTTGCACACTAAAGCTCAACTTGCTAAAGGATTGCGTGTGGCTGTGGGTATGTTAAATGAATGAAGTGCATGGGGAAATGTGGATGTATTTTTTTGAACAAATATAAAATGAACTGTTAAAAGTAAGTCCTCTCTGGAGAGAGTGAATGTGGCGGAATTTTGCAACAGGCCGAATTGCTGGTCAAGGTGCAGGGTGTTTGAGTCTTCAGATCAAGATAATATTGTGTGCATAATTGGAATGACCTTAGGAAGATGATTTAATGCTACCTTGATTGAGATGATAAAGCAATGAAATTAATGAGATACTAGACCCCGATCTATGTGAGAGGGATAACTGAGGGGTAACCGCATGGTGTTTTCTGAATTTTGCGGGTGGACGTTGACTGTTTTAAGAATAAATGAGAGGCATACGACTGAAGTGTTAGCGTCGGCCCTTGGGCTGTTTTGGGGCACTTGCAGTGGCGCGAAAGTTGTATTCATGTCTTTAGTTTTAGAAGTGATGTACCGTTTAGTAATTAAATTAACTCTGCGGGAATGGGGGTGGGGAGGTGGCGTGGACTATGCCTCATGTGTTTTGTCGTCATTACTATATAGTAAACGTAAATGTTCGCTGTTGTCTTCTGGTGAGGTTTAGGATGGTTAGCGTTGAGCCGATCATTATTCAATTGCGAAAGAGATTATTAGGTTAACGATCAGGTAATGAGTACGATGTGGTGAATCGATTTTATAAGGGTTTTTGTAGAGTAGGCTTGGATGGAAATATACATTGATGGGGGGTTCGTTTTGAGGCTAAAAGACAATGGTGATATTACTATATAGGGGTTATGTCTGCTACTATTGGCCCTCCAGTATAGTGTAAACGACGGAAACCATTTGAGAATTTGTTGTGTCCTCGAGACTGCAAGATAGATTGATGGTGGCGGCTATTCGATGTAATGAGAGGTTACGTTACTTCCGAATGTGTGCCTGGACTTGTTAATTCGACTATTCACCGAGGTGTTCCTATCAATTAGGTTGGAATGTCTATGGAAAACCTTTTATGGCTTCTCACAAAGGTGAAATACCAGGGTGCTTTTGTGCCTAGCTAAATACTGATGGGTTAATTTACTCCTTTTGCCACAACTGGCTTGTATGTTGTACCGCAGTGAGAACTGGATTCTAGACGCTGAGGCGTTTACAAGGCCACTTACTGTGTATGTCAATCTTAAATTTATTTGATTTAATAGAACCTTGAGTCAGGAGTAAGCCATAATTGGTTGTGCCTAGCAGGTTTGACGGGGGGGCCACCCTATGGGTGTTGGCATTAGTGACCTAGTAATTAAGCTAATAACAATTATTCCGTTTTACCTACATATAGTACGGTTGGAGTGTTTTTAGTGTCAACGGATGGCCACAAAAACACTGTGAAACTTTTAGGGAAAGGCTTAAGATGTTGTATTTTTGTCTTGCTTTTGAGTGGTATGCTCTAAGAACCGTGGAAATTGCCTTTTTACAATGGTTATTTAAAAGTCAGAATGAATTGCCTCAACCCCACCCCATACACTCATATATTATATCTCAAAAACTCCCCCCAACATTACCCCATATTTCAATATCTATTATCATACCCCTGATACAATGTGTATTACCACCCCCAACTCCCCCATCCCACCCCAAATTCCACCACCCCTTCATACCCCTACCCACCTCCCCCCCCCACACTAAAAACCACCACCCCACTTTCTTTCCTATCCTCTTCCACCTCATCAAACTTCAGTCTTCACCATATATAACACACTCTGCACCATTCAGCCTCCCCTCATCCTCCTCCATCGTTCCACAATCTGCTCTCCTGAGCCCCTACTCCCGCCCCACCATGTGATACACCTCGAACCAATACCCCCCTCAAACCCCATCACCATAAATTTTCCCAAATAAAACAACATATTTATATCTATGAGGTATGTTATTAATCTCACCATCCCAACAGAACCCCAAAAGAACACCACATGTAAATAACCTATGTCTTTATCAACCATGTAATGCCCCTTTTTAATCTTACCCCACCCCAACCCCTAAACAATAGTCATCCCCGTTCCTCCTATGCCTCACATCCACATTCATAAATACAAACTACGAACTTCCCCATTATCCTAATTCCAACCCCTCTAATACAATTTTCTAAAATAGAGTGCTAACTGTGACTCATAATAACACAAAAATACATAACTCCTTTTACTTACCCCAGTCAATTCTCATCCCCTGTGTGTGTATGCGTGGGTCTTCCTGAGTGCCCCACAACCACCCTTTTACCCAATATAACCATTAAACACAAAAGTCTTAAAATCATAACCTCATAATAAATATACCAATAAAGAGTAAGTGTAATCACAGATCATCTTATCCATTATACACACCAATAAAAAACCATCAAAACTCCTAACCCTTAATTTAAAAATAATTAACTTGTGCAAACAACACATCACCTCAACAATCTTCATACCTTACGATACTTAATTTTATTCCGTTAAGTCCAATGATACTATAAATTACTCAAAATCAATATATAACCTGTTTCCACAAAAATTATTAAAGACAAAAATCTACATCTTGGTGAAATTGGTGTGATGGAATTTAGTCAATTATTTAACTTAACTTTCTCAAAAATAGAACACAGTGTGAAATTAACTGTTTGACAAACACTGACTTTAATCGCTGTAACGTAGTGGGGTACACAAGGGTCAGTAATTGGGGCCATATCTCTTTAACATTTTCATTAATGATTTTAACAGGGTTACACAGTATAATATCGATCTTTGCAGACCATACTAATCTCGTAAAGTACCTCAAACTGTCGACAATATAGGATAATGTGTAATTACCAGTGATCTGGTATACTTTGGATCCTGGGCAGGGGACATGGCGAGTGTGTTAATACAGATAAGAAAGGTTATGCACATGGGGAATGAGAAATCCCGATTACATGACTACGTTTTATAAATGGAAAAGGCTGGGTTAAAGTGACATGGAGAAGGACTTTGAGAATCCTGGGGACAGTAAACTTAATTGTCGCAGCGTGTCGGCTGCCCCAAGGCAATACGGATTTCATGGGTGCATTAAAAGGGCATAGAAAAAAAAAAAAAGGCACATGATGAGAAGCATTATTCTCCCATTATAAGAGTCAATGGTTGAGCACATCTGGGAATATTGTGTACAGTTTTGGGCTCCCGTGCACAGGAAAGACATTGTAGAGCTTAAACAGGTACAAAGGCGGGCAACAAAAATAATAGAAGGACTGGGTGGACTGCAGTACCCATAAAGATTAGCAAGATTAGGGTTATTTAGTTTAGAGAAAAGACGGCTTCGGGGGGAAATAATAAATATGTTTAAATATGTCAAAGGTCAATATAGAGATCTCTCCCATTTCTGCCATGTACATTTTTATTGCAGATTGCATTAGAAAACCCATAAGAGCGTTGCTCGCTCTCCCATTGGCCCAAATAACCACGCCTCTTTTAACTTAGCCAATCACAAACAGAGCTCGCTCTGCATTTCTTTTCCCCATAGAACTCTATGAGAAGGTAGCTCAGCCTCTGATTGGCTAAGCTGGACGATCCCCTCTCTACCCCCCCTCCCCCAACCAATCGCAGTACTAGAATATTTCCCATAGACAGTAATAACTTTTAGGGCGCCCTTCTATCCCGCCCTTCTTTCTCCATTCGAAATAGACGCACTACATATGATTGGTGGATTCATATCTGCCTCCTGGGCGCAACCAATCAGCTCTTTTCTGCCTTTTTTACTGTATTTTGCACTGTCCCGCCTTTTCATGTGATTGGTCCATACTTCTCCATAGGTTATAATGGGTCTCTGTCGCTCCTATTCTGATTGGCTGGTTTCTGCCGACCAATGAGAAGAGCTCACAGAATTTGAATTACTGTATTTCCCGGCAATTCTTCTATTTTCACAATTCCCTGATGTAGCCGGTCTCGGCGACAAACGCGTTGTTAGGGATTTGATTGATTTATGTTTTGAAAATGTTTCAGCTCTTTTTCAGATAATATTTTACACTTAGTAAAAATGAGTTTTTTAATCCTACTCCATGCCGCACGGCGCTTAGAGCCGAGATTTAATTGCCCCGATCTGTCCATAGACTACAATGGGAGAAAGTAGCTCACGCTCTGATTGGCTGGGATAGCCAAGCCCCCGCTAGTTCAACCAATCAGCTCTTTCCTGCCTTTTTACTGTATTTTGAACTGTCCCGCCTTTGAATTTGATTGGTCAATACTTCTCCATAGGTTTTAATGGGTCACTGACGCTCCTATTCTGATTGGCTGGTTTTTGCCGACCAATGAGAATAGCTTACATAATTTGAATTACTGTATTTCCCATCAATTTCCAATATCCAAATTCCTGATGTTGCGCCGTTCTTGATTTTTGGAAAGTGATTTTATTTATGCATTTGTTTAGTAGGTTTGAGCTCTTTTTCAGATAATGTTTTACACCTAATAAAAGCGATTTTTTTTTTTTATTCATACTCCATGCCGCACGGACATGTTCAATGATTTCTCACTCATTTCCAGCCTGTCTCGATTCGGAATACATGTTAGGCACAGTCCCTTCTGCGCCTAAGTCCCGCACTGCGCCTAAGTTCTGCATTGCGCCTCACATACTGGCGAGGCACGGTCGACTTTACACTGCATGTATGAGCGCACCTCGGGCGCCGACATATATGAGGCGCAAATTTCGCCAGAAAACTGCCGAAAACGTGCGCTGCGATGCGGCGAGATTCATACATGTCGCCCTAAAAGTCTATTCCTTATTCTGATAGGAGTCAGTATCATTTAAAGAAAATCCCAATTAACCCTATCATATTATCTCAAGTTCCTCTACCTTGTACAAACCCTACTTCGTCAGTTTGTATAATAGAGGGGAGTAGGGGTTTCAGGCACAAAGCAATCATTTTAGCATAAAACTTAAAATTTATATTATCGGGGGAGATGGGTCTATAATTCAGATTCTTCCCAGGTTTAGGGATGACCAATTATATGATCCGGGGCGAATGGACACTATGAGGAACTCGAGTTAAACACCTTGAGGAAATAAGAATTCAAAAGGTCTAAAGTGGATTTATAAATACTGGCGCGAAGACCGTCTGGGCCTGGGCTTTTCTCATTTTTTAATTGTAGATTGTAGTTGCTCACTAGTAAAATCTGCTTTAAGATTCAAACTCTGGTCTGGAGAAAGTGAGGAGAGTTTAGTTTCCTGGGTTTTTTTTTTGTATTGCTCTCCAAAATTAGTGCAGACTGTAGATCTGTGAGCCCCTGAGACCGCAGCTTTCCATTGGAATTTGGAATAAGAGTGAGATCAGACTCTCTCCCGGGCTAGAATGTTGGGAATTTTAACAAACTGTGTGTTATCAGTGAGGATATCATAGAACAGTCTGGTGGCTTTTTTTATTGAGTATTTGGGGAATTAAGAAATTGAAGAACCGGGGATAGGATTTTATAAGAAGAAGTTGGTTCCTGAAGAAAGTGAACTATTCTAAGATAAGTGAAGTAATCTGGATCCAAAAGATGAAAAGACCTTTTAAGCTCTAAGAGGGGCTAGAGAGATGATTCTGCCATTATATCTGAAACAAGTAGAGCACCTTTGGATCCCCAAGCATCCGTAGGGATATTCTGCATATGTTTAGTTAAGGCTGATAATGGTATGTGGGAATTTGAGGATAGTTGCTGGGATCTAATCTATGGCAACAACGAAGCATAAAATCAATGGTTGGTGAGACTTTGCATTCTAAGTATAATGTGCAAAGTGTAGAAAGAATCTTCAATGTTTGTAGTCCTATCAGGTGAGATTCCAGTGAAGCCCAAGTTTTTTCTGCGCATTATTACACCAATCTTTGGTTTGAGCCAGAATCATGACTATGTGATACAACTGTATATCAGGGAGACCTAACCCATCTAATTTAGTAGATTTCATCACTAAGGATTTAGAGAGTCCGGGCCTTTTATGTTGCCAAATATTTAAAAAAGACAAAATAAAAAAAAACAATTTTTTAAATAGACCTTCCCTGAAACCAGCCCCCGGTGACCATTTTACTAAAGAAATAAATCCAGTGCTGATCCGACACATTTCAAAGAATTTGTCATAGTACAAAAAGGAAACCCAGAAATCTTACAGAAACCCTGGGAGATGGGGCATCAGCCAGTTGTCCTGGATGCTGGATAGCTTATGCAGTGCCCTGGAAAGCTGGGTAGGCCATGAGGGTTAGGATCACTAATCTCCCTCAGTGCAGGAAAGGGCATTCCCCCGCCCCCCCGCAGCTGAACGATATAGTGATGTCCTCCACCCTCCCTTCCCCCATCTGCACTATAATCCCTCCTTACCTCCACCACTTACCTCTCTGTCCCACTCTGTTCCTGACTGTTGGAGGCAGATTCTGCCTTTAACTAACACTCTGCACCTGCCATATATGAGACAGGCTCAGCTCCTGAGCCAATCCATACTTGTACCCCCTTACTGGCTGGCAGAGGTAGGTGGCCTGGGCAGGTGCCTCCCTCTACCTACCCGTCATCCCAGCCCTGGTTATAGGTTGGATATTTTTTGTATTTTTTTATCAACTATCCAACTATGTAAGCAGAAAGCTGAGACCTCTCTTCCTAGGACTGCTCCTCCTGGCAGGGACAGGTTTACTCTGTTACTTCCGGAGACTGTTCCATGTACTATATCTTAAAGAACCTGGACAGCAGCTTTACCTATAAGTCTCTATCACCTGTTTGAAACTTTCAGATCCCTCTGGTGACAAGACCTGATCTTCTCTAGATCTCTAGAGGTGTCCACCATCAGGATGTGACCAGCAGATCCTGGAAGGTGTGAGGTTGTGCATACATGGAGAGGACTTGTTCTTTCCATGGACGATACAATGTGGGGGTCGGTGGTACATGTCCCAGAAACATCCACATGATGCCAGGACCAAGGTTTCCAGCAGAAGATTTCCCATCACACTGCCTCCGCCATCTTGTCTTCTTCCCATAGTGCATCCTGCTGCCGTCTCCTCCCAGGTAATTGATGCACCCGGCCATCCACATGATGGGAAGCAGGATTCATCAGACCAGGACGCTCCATGTGGGCACTTCTGGTGGTGGACAGGGGTCAGCATGGGCCCTCTGACCGGTCTGCAGCTCCGGGGCCCATACACAGCAGAAGATTATTCATCAATTTGTCCTACAGTTGCACTTACAGTATGTGAGATGGGACCAGAGGGCCCCGCATACATCAGTGACTCTGAATTGCTTTTCTTTCTTTAAATTTCATGTTCTAGAATGTTGTCCGTTGACTTCTCATAGACATTTCTATAGGAAAAATGTATGAAGTTCCTCTGATCTGAGGTAAATGCAAATTACAGATACAGCTCAGCTCCATGCACATCACACAGACCTGCCACATCCTGGTCCAACACATGACTCCTCCCTCCATGTGACATCATCACAGGTCCTGGCAGCACACAGCAGTCACATGACTCCTCCCTCCATGTGACATCATCACAGGTCCTGGCAGCACCCAGCAGTCACATGACTCCTCCCTCCATGTGACATCACAACAGGTCCTATAGCCACACAGCAGTCACATGACTCCTCCCTTCATGTCCTTCAACGCTGTAGCTGAAAAACGATAATATAACCGCCACCCAATAGTCTCTGCTGTGCGAAGGCTCCTCAACCTTCAATTCAGTACTCCAACAAACAACAAGCAGATTCAAATGTTGCAAAAGGTTACCAAACATTTATTGACAGTCCCATTTAAATATAAGACCTCATCTGTAACATCCCGTTACTTGCGTTTAAGTTGTATTGGCAATCCATAGTAGGTGGCAGGAACATACGGAAGCACTTTTCCCAGCTGCGATACTGCGACCGCATAGCCCGGCTACTCCATCTTGGAATGCAACAATTCTGACAGGCGGGCGTGACGCAGGGCGCGTGACGTTTCGGGGGACCTCCCCCTTCTTCAAGCACGCGCTGCTAGCTTACCTTATGCTATTTATAGGTAAGCACAAAAATATACAATTTACATTTCCACAATGTGGTAAAATAAAAACCTACTTATACCAATACTATACATTTTATAGAAAGGCTCTAAGGCCCCAGCTTTCATTCATGCCAGCTGGCGCTAGTGTATTCATCTCATAAATCCATCTTGCCTCATGTTGCAAGAGGAGCCTTTCAACTGATTCTCCTTCCTTCACACTAACTTCCTCCAGTACAGCCCATCTCAGCTCAGACACATTATGATTATTCTCTAAAAAGTGTCTGGCTATGCTCGTCTCCCCAAACTTCTTGCCTCCCTCGTTTTTCTCTACAGTTTTGTTCTTTAATGCCAGCCTAATGTTGCTACGGTGCTCATTGAGCCTGATTTTTATGCTCCTCTTTGTCTGGCCCACGTATCCCTTCCCGCACGGACATTTCAGTATATAAACCGCGTTCTTTGTGTCACATGTGAACGCTCCTTTAATGGGTATATCAATTCCCTTAGTTGGATGTGATATATGCGGGCCTTGTATTATTGCACTGCAGTTCTGGCAATTTTTACAGGGATATGTCCCCTTCCTTTCAGGGTTCAAAAACAACCCTCTTTTAACTGTTGTCCCTTTTATGTCACTTTTAACTATTTGACTACCTATAGTACGTCCCTTACGGTACGTAAAAATAGGTAAATCCTTAAATAATTTACCAAACCTGCTATCGCTTTTCAATATACTCCAATGCTTTTTGATTACTCTCTTTATCATTTCACTATGGGTGTCATAGGTGCTAATAAAAGCGAAAATTCCCTCCTTACCTTTTTTCTTTTGCCTACTAAATAGAACAGAACGATCTTTTTGACATATATTCTGTGCTATCCCTTCCATATGGGTCCTGTCATATCCTCTCTCCTCAAACTTTTTTATTATTTTCTGACTCTGTTCTTGATATATTTGCTTAGTTGAACAAATTCTCCTTACTCTTGTGAGTTGGCCCTTTATTATACCATCAAATGTTTTTGGCGCATGGTGACTTTTTTTATGCAGAACGTTATTTTTATCAGTAGGCTTAGTAAATAGGCTAGTGACAAACCCATCGGAGACTTTCCTGACCTCAACATCTAGGTAGTGGATGACATCTCTGTCTACTGTGGCGGTAAACTCAATAAGCGGATGAATCCCATTGATATTTTCCACGAATATTTCAAATGTTTCTTCAGTACCTCTCCACAGGACAAAGATGTCATCCACATACTGATACCAGGCCACCACATTGTGGTAGCCTTGAGTCTTAAAAATATACTGTTTTTCCAGTGCTGCCATAAACGTACTAGCATAACTCGGCGCAACCGGTGACCCCATAGAGGTGCCTTATCTGTAGGTATATTTCTTCCCCAAATCTAAAGTAATTCTTTGTTAGAACAATGTCAACATTCATGAGAAAAATTAATTTTTTGGTTTGGTAAGTGTGGGGTCTTCTCCCAACGCCTCTCTTGCCGCCTGCATCCCCTCTTTATGCGGTATAGAGGTGAATAGGGATTTTACATCTAGAGTACATAGAAAGTAGTACTGAATCGGAAGGTGCGGTAGCTAATAATCGTATGCAATTAAGATCCATCACAAGAAAAAATTCTAAGACGGCTGATTTTTTAGAGCAACGCAACCAAAGCGGCGAAATGGACTCTGGAGGCAGCTCTGGTCCAAACCAATGCGAAAAACACACTGCGGTAAAATCAAAGAAAAAATAACAATACAGGACACTGAGGGATTACTGGTCTACATCTCTCATAAAGAATTGACTGATGCCCAGAAGGCTATTATCGATAAAGGATAAAATTTTGTACCTGTGAATGAAATGTCTCTATTTGATTTTAATGTTGATTTTTTTAAATTTTGTAGATCAATACGTATTAAAATGTTTTTTCAAGGTACTAAAAAATCAATAGGTGAGGAGGGTGAGGTCCCTAAAAAATTATACAAGAAAAGTCAGTTCGATCCAGAAGTGAACAGCATTGCTCTGGATGCGTTTATACAAGTGGTAACAACAGAGGTAACAAAAGAATGGGATAATTACCAGGGTAAAAAGAGATATAACATCACTAAGGAGGAGGCAGTGGCTTTGCAACAGATAAGGAAGGACAATTCAATTATAGTTAAGAAAGCTGACAAGGGGGGGGCCACCGTTGTCCAAGATAGAGCACAATACATAAATGAGGCCAATACACAAGTGACTGCGCTGTGTACATAAAACTTGATGTCAATCCCACTGTAGAGTATAGCAAAATGATTGAGATGGTTCTCACTGAAGCTCTGGAACAGGAACTTATCACCGATAAAATCAAAGATATGTTAATATGTAAATATCCACGGGTCCCTATCCTATACCTCGTCCCAAAAATACATAAGTCACTTACCAATCCTCCGGGACGACCTATCGTCTCGCGGATCGGTTCCTTGTTAGAACCATTAGCTACGTATGTAGATTCGTACCTACAAAAAGCGGTAAGGAGAGACACACAATCACTAAGAGACACTGGTCAATTCTTAAAAATTCTAGACTCACTGACTGATGCAGAAGGTTGTATCATGTGTACTCTAGATGTAAAATCCCTATTCACCTCTATACCACATAAAGAGGGGATGCAGGCGGCAAGAGAGGCGTTGGGAGAAGACCCCACACTCACCAACCAAAAAATTAATTTTCTCATGACACTGTTGGACATTGTTCTAACAAAGAATTACTTTAGATTTGGCAAAGAAATATACCTACAGACGCAAGGCACCTCTATGGGGTCACCGGTTGCGCTGAGTTATGCTAGTACGTTTATGGCAGCTTATTGAGTTTACCGCCACAGTAGACAGAGATGTCATCCACCATTTTGATACGTATTGATCTACAAAATTTAAAAAAATCAACATTAAAGTCAAATAGAGACATTTCATTCACAGGTACAAAATTTAATCCTTTATCGATGATAGCCTTCTGGGCATTAGTCAATTCTTTATGAGAGATGTTGACCAGTAATCCCTCAGTGTCCTGTATCGTTATTTTTTCTTTGATTTTACCGCAGTGCGTTTTTCGCGTTGGTTTGAACCAGATCTGCCTCCAGAGTCCATTTCCCCACTTTGGTTGCGTTGCTCTAAAAAATCCGCCGTCTTAGAATTTTTTCTTGTGATGGATCTTAATTGCATACGGTTATTAGCTACCGCACCTTCCGATTCAGTACTACTTTCTGTGTACTCTAGATGTAAAATCCCTATTCACCTCTATACCGCATAAAGAGGGGATGCAGGCGGCAAGAGAGGCGTTGGGAGAAGACCCCACACTTACCAACCCAAAAATTAATTTTCTCATGACACTGTTGGACATTGTTCTAACAAAGAATTACTTTAGATTTGGGGAAGAAATATACCTACAGACATAAGGCACCTCTATGGGGTCACCGGTTGCGCCGAGTTATGCTAGTACGTTTATGGCAGCTTATTGAGTTTACCGCCACAGTAGACAGAGATGTCATCCACTACCTAGATGTTGAGGTCAGGAAAGTCTCCGATGGATTTGTCACTAGCCTATTTACTAAGCCTACTGATAAAAATAACGTTCTGCATAAAAAAAGTCACCATGCGCCAAAAACATTTGATGGTATAATAAAGGGCCAACTCACAAGAGTAAGGAGAATTTGTTCAACTAAGCAAATATATCAAGAACAGAGTCAGAAAATAATAAAAAAGTTTGAGGAGAGAGGATATGACAGGACCCATATGGAAGGGATAGCACAGAATATATGTCAAAAAGATCGTTCTGTTCTATTTAGTAGGCAAAAGAAAAAAGGTAAGGAGGGAATTTTCGCTTTTATCAGCACCTATGACACCCATAGTGAAATGATAAAGAGAGTAATCAAAAAACATTGGAGTATATTGAAAAGCGATAGCAGGTTTGGTAAATTATTTAAGGATTTACCTATTTTTACGTACCATAAGGGACATACTATAGGTAGTCAAATAGTTAAAAGTGACATAAAAGGGACAACAGTTAAAAGAGGGTTGTTTTTGAACCCTGAAAGGAAGGGGACATATCCCTATAAAAATTGCCAGAACTGCAGTGCAATAATACAAGGCCCGCATATATCACATCCAACTAAGGGAATTGATATACCCATTAAAGGAGCATTCACATGTGACACAAAGAACGCGGTTTATATACTGAAGTGTCCGTGCGGGAAGGGATACGTGGGCCAGACAAAGAGGAGCATAAAAATCAGGCTCAATGAGCACCGTAGCAACATTAGACTGGCATTAAAGAACAAAACTGTAGAGAAAAACGAGGGAGGCAAGAAGTTTGGGGAGACGAGCATAGCCAGACACTTTTTAGAGAATAACCATAATGTGTCTGAGCTGAGATGGGCTGTACTGGAGGAAGTTAGTGTGAAGGAAGGAGAATCAGTTGAAAGGCTCCTCTTGCAACATGAGGCAAGATGGATTTATGAGATGAATACACTAGCGCCAGCTGGCATGAATGAAAGCTGGGGCCTTAGAGCCTTTCTATAAAATGTATAGTATTGGTATAAGTAGGTTTTTATTTTACCACATTGTGGAAATGTAAATTGTATATTTTTGTGCTTACCTATAAATAGCATAAGGTAAGCTAGCAGCGCGTGCTTGAAGAAGGGGGAGGCCCCCGAAACGTCACGCGCCCTGCGTCACGCCCGCCTGTCAGAATTGTTGCATTCCAAGATGGAAGCCGGGCTATGCGGTCGCAGTATCGCAGTCGGGAAAAGTGCTTCTGTATGTTCCTGCCACCTACTATGGTTTGTCAATACAACTTAAACGCAAGTAACGGGATGTTACAGATGAGGTCTTATATTTAAATGGGACTGTTAATAAATGTTTGGTAACCTTTTGCAACATTTGAATCTGCTTGTTGTTTGTTGGAGTCCTCCCTTCATGTGACATCATCACAGGTCCTGGCAGCACACAGCAGTCACATGACTCCTCCCTCCATGTGACATCATCACAGGTCCTGGCAGCACACAGCAGTCACATGACTCCTCCCTCCATATGACATCATCACAGGTCCTG
The DNA here is from genome assembly GCA_025379985.1 of Phyllomedusa bahiana. Lineage (NCBI taxonomy): Eukaryota > Metazoa > Chordata > Amphibia > Anura > Hylidae > Phyllomedusa > Phyllomedusa bahiana. The sequence goes on from JAODAL010002854.1 coordinate 165,564, forward strand.
GCAGCACACAGCAGTCACATGACTCCTCCCTCCATGTGACATCATTACAGGAACAGGAAGCACAGATCGGCTTCTTTCCAGCACGAGGAGGTTTGTCTGTGTTATTAGCTCTTTTCTTACTGACTGTTGTGGTTCTTAAAGTTTTTAGATACTAATTTTTTCCGGCTTAAGGCGTCTGGTCCGGGCTTCATAGAAGCAGAGATAAGGAGTGAGGCACAGAGCAGTCACTAACACATTAGAAACTCTTAATGCCGGGGTCTTTTCACCAGTCTTTTCCCTGGGCTCAAGGAGCAGCACCATATTTGTCATCTGGAATGTAGTCAGGATGAGTAATACAATGTGTGTATATAGCAGCTTAATGCTTTATAAGCCCATGTTCTGCACCGTGTTATAATGTATTATTTCCTAACAATTACATGTGGGCTGTTATTTACATCACAGGATAAGAAACCCTTTATATTGTTCTCCGCTCTCATAAAGGGGAGCTCCACTATTGCTTTTCTGCGCTGCAGGTCGCCTTATAGACAAATCACTGAATATAGAAATGAAGCCTAATTTAGCTAAATTATTACTGCAGAAAACTAATGGATCCAAGAAAGGTGCAGAGTGTATTTCACAAGTGGGATAAGAAAGGGCCAGTTTCTTAGTGCATCCCCTCCCCCCACAACCAGTGGAGCAGGTTTTGTAAATGAGGTGATTTATGGGGGTGTTTAGCATACAGTCCCCTCAAAGTAACATCAGACCCCAACTAGTTCCTATAAACACATAAATCTATGTTGTAAATATGTTTGGACATTTGGAAAGTTGCTGCTGAATTTATAAGACTCCTAATGTCCTAACACAAAAGGAAAAGACATTTATAAGATTTTGCCACCAAAGTGCGGATGTAGCAGAGTTCAGCCTCATCTTTCTGTGTTATCTGCTCTGAACTCAAAACAAAAGCCATTAAGAAGCATTGAAAATGGGGAGATCACATTCTGGGCCGGGGTTTTTGGTGCGTTATTTGTCAGGTTTAGTTGTGCTTTATCTGTAGAGCTACGGTAAAGGTGACTTGTTATTTGGTATGACTATCTGACTTACAAGCAAACACATGGAAGGGGTTTTGCCACCAGTTTATTTCATTAGTTTCTTCTGAAAACAAAAAAAACCCAGCCTCCTCCTGTGCTCCCTCCTGAGGCTGGGTACTCATTATTCATCAGCCTGTGGGGGGAGGGCATTGCTCAGTCCCTGGAGAGGAGATACAATTGAGCAGCCAGCCTGCAGTCACTGACTGTTTACTTATCTAATTACATTACAATGCCTCTATGGCTTTTCTAGGCAGGAAAGTCAGAGCCATTGTAATGTTAGTGCAGATAGGGACTAGGAGGGGGCTGAGAGAGACAGCTAGTGCACAGGCCCAGAAGCCCTGCTCTGCTCTCCAGCTAATGAAGAACCTACTGGCCGGCAGGGAGACACTGAGCATGTCTGGCAATGCTCCTTCAGTGTCCTGCCATCAGATACTGAAGATAAAACTGAGCAAGCATGGCCAGCCAGGGAGAAGCTGAAGTGCAGGTCGGATCCGCTGACAACGAGCTGTACACATATGAAATGTAGACTGCAGCTCTGACAGGGCACATATTTTTTAATCACATGTATTTAGAAAATTGATTAAATTCCCATTTTGATGGATTCCATTAGATTATGGCAAAACCCCTTTAAGGATGAGAACAATTAAAATTTTCACCAATTTGTTTTCATAAATGTGAACTAAAATTTATCAGTAGCATAAAGTACAAAGTGTCATGAAAAAACTCTCAGAATCACATTGATGAATGAAAGCATTAAAAAGTTATTCCTTCATAAAGTGACACATATCCTGGAGGCCAAAACTGGCTGCGGCAGTAAGGGGTTAAATCTCACCCTAGAGATCCTCTTTCAGCTTACGGGAGAGGTGCTGCTGCTGGGACATAATACAGTAACAACACTGGAAGGTCTGGGTGATGACTATATCATTGTCTTTGTCAGGTTCCTATAAGGTGTCGGGACATCACAGTCTGTTTCTCCATGGAGGACTTGAATTATCCAGAAGAACACAAGGATCTGTACAAGGATGTCAAGAAGAAGGATCAGCAGCCGCTCACATCTCCAGGTAATAGATATGACTAAATAAAAATCTTATAAAGTTGACCTCTGATTATAAACAAAGTTCTATAAATCAATGTAACAAGCATAAATAGGAAACTATAAAAAAAATATATATAATTAGAGAAAATGCATTTTTTCCACATATCGGACTCCTTTCCTTCTCCATTTCTACTTTTTTATCTTGTCACTCATTCAGTAATTGATTCTATAGAGCAGAGAAGAGATGGACTTTTCTCCTTCACTGTGAGATTAGGTTACAGCTCCCCATAGAAGTCTATGTAGAGAGAAGGGGGTATAGGAGGAGAAGCAGATGGCACACAGAGATGGTGCTGGCTTTATAGTGATTGTATTATCTCACCATAGTGCTGGATTCACAGTGTACACTGCTCCTTACTGCTGTCTAGTAGACCCCGGAGTCGATTGCTAAGCTCTTATAAATCGATTTGAGACCTTAACAACCGGTTTAACGACTATTAAGAGACCTCACGACGCAGTGAGTTATATGTCCTCCAGTGTAGGTAATCGGGTCCCCCAGTAGGTGGATATACAATTTGTGTCTCCCAGATATATAGGCAGGTTCAAGGTACCCCAGTTGGTATATAGGCAGGTTATAGGTACCCCAGTGGGTATACAGGCAGGTTATAGGTACCCCAGTGGGTATACAGGCAGGTTATAGGTACCCCAGTGGGTATACAGGCAGGTTATAGGTTCAACAGCAGGTATATAGATAGCTTATAGGTTTCCCTGCACATATATAGGTAGTTTATAGTTCCCCAACATGTATAGGTAGATTATAGGTCCCCTGCACATGAATAGGAAGATTATTGGCTCACTCCTCCCCTGCACATGTTAGATTATATGTTGCACCAGCACATTTATAGCTAGATTATAAATTCACTCAGAATGTATAGGTAGATTATTGGTCCCCCCAGCATGTATAGGTAATTATTGGTCCCCTAACATGTATAGGTAGATTATAAGTTCCCCCAGCACGTACATAGGACTACTTAAAAATAAAAAAAACTAACAGAACTCTCCTTTCCTCGCTCACTGTCGCTGCTCCCAGTCTTCTTCAGGCAGCGTGACTTCACCAGGCCGTGCAGGCAGCTTGATGCTCACGCCGCCTGTGTTGTGTACTCTGGTCAGCCTGCTAGCGGCTCACCAGAGTACTCTGCGGAGTGATGGGCTTCGCTCTCTGCTCTGCAGAAGCCTGTATCTGTATGTGCGTCCGGCGGAAACACATACAGTTAGTCCCGGCGCCGCAGTCATCACAGATCGCCAAGGTCCTAAGATGATACTTTAGCAATTGGTATTGACTTAGGACCTGAACGAACGGCGCTGGTGATGATGGTCTAGTATCCTCCAGGCTGCTGCTTCTGAGTGTGTGCAGGCTTTCTTCTGCTTATGGTGTGTGGTAAACCTCACAGCAACTAGTCCTCTGCTTCGCCATCCTCCTCTCTTCCCCTCTTCATAGACTTCTATGGGCAGCTGTAACCTGATTGCTTAGCTGAGCTCACAGTCAGTCTTCTTTGTGGATTCCCTTAGTGATTTCTAATCATGAAAGGAGTCTGATTAGTGGTGAATAAAGCCTGGTTTCTTTAATAAGGTATATTACAAAGTCTTGTTTAATAACAGGTTGTATTGTAATCAGAGGTTTGGTTTATACTTATTTTAACATTAAGGATCAATGAATTTTTAACATTTTTGCTATCACAGTATTAAGGTTGAGGATGAGGGGGGATGGTATTGGGTCGAGAGGACAGGTAGTGAGGTGGGATTTGGAGAGGAGGATTGAAAGCTTATTAGGAGTAATTTGGAAAAGCAGGTGAAGGGAGAAGAGCCTTGTTCGGTAGCTGGGTTACAGGGACAGTAGGGGGGAAACTCTCTCTGATATTGTCGAACTTGCTTTTTTGAAGCATGTGACAAAATCTTCAGCTGAGATAAGAGAGATGTAAGTGGGCACCAGGGGGGCAGAGTTGAAGCTGTTAAACAATTGTTTATTGCTGTGACACAGAAAAGATGAGTGGTAAAGTAGTCCTGCTTGGCAGGAGCGAGTGCAGGCTTGAAGTTAAGGCTTGTTTGTATGTATGAGAGGCTTCTTTGGGATAGATTTTGCCAATTGTCCAGTGTAAGTGTTTGGGGATATTCAGGAAGTTTTTGGGTTCTTGTGTTTTTCTCTGTCACTGGATTTTGTAAACTGTAGAATAAGAATTTGGATAGAATTTACCTTTACTCAGGGGCGTTTCTAGGGTTCTAAAACATCCCGGGCCCTTTGTGTTAAGTTCTGCTCAGTAGGGCTGCGATCACTCAGCATTTTTCATATATATTGTGGACTGGAGCATGTATTTTACAGAGAAAAAACTTTTTATGCGTATTCCACATCGATTCTGTCCATCTTCTCAGCAGTCACTGTGTAACGAAAACCAGCGCTGAAAAATTAGCTTTTTTAAAAGCGCTGACCTATGTATGGTATTGTAATACCCCTAAATAAGTCACCAAATAATACACCTATACATAAATATACCATACAGATTATTACAATACCAAGAACCAAATAATACTGCTAGATCATGACTAAATGCCACCACCACATGTGACTATCAGTTGTACACAGGCTCTGCAGACATATACCACCGCCATACAGTGACCAGATAGAGGTAGATACTAGTTGTATGTAGGCTCTGCAGACATATAAGTGATTACACTGTAGTTACATTTAATGACTCACAGGTAACGTCTTTTCTGATGGGAGTCGTCCAGTTTCATTTTTCTTTTCCATCCAGCCCAGACCGCCATGATGACTTATCCAATCCACGACTCATCTCTGCAGAATGTACTGAACACAAACATATTAGAATCCTCACTTTTTAGCACCTATATACCTATCTACTAGGTCTATATAGGAAAGCACGGTGATGCCCCATCCCCACAGCAACCTGTTTTCCTATTATAGGCCCTATTAGATAGGTATATAGGTCTCCTCACTGGGTAGGTATAGAAGTTCCATTAGAAGGTAGATATATAGGCCCCCTCAGTACGTAGACAGGTATATATGGCACATTGCAGGAAGTTTAGAAAGTCCCATACAGTAGAAAGGTAGATATATAGGTCCTCTTAGTAGGGGGGACCTCCCCCCCCCAAAAAAAACAAGACAAAAGTAGATAGGTAAGTATATAGGTGTACCCTCAGTATGTAGGTAGACACATAGGACCCCTAGTAGGTAACTAGTTATGTAGGGCCCACCAGTATGTAGATAGGTGTATATGTCCCCTCAGTAGATTATAGTTTTATAGGGCCCCCGGTAGGAAGGTAGGTATATATGTCCCCCCAGTAGGTTATAGATGTATAAGGCACCCCAGTAGGTTATAGATATATATGTGCCCCCAGTCTGTAGGTAGGTAAATATGTTACCCAGTAGGGAGGTATAAAGGCTATAAAATCCGCAGTAGGTTGGTATATAGGTCATAGGGTACACCAGTAGTTAGATATATTGGTAATAGGGTCCCCCAGTAGGTACGGTATATGGATAATAGGGTCCCCAGTAGGTATATAGATGATAGGAGTTCCCAGTAGGCATACAGGTAATAAGTCCCCCAGTAGGTACAGTATACAGCAAATAGGCCCCCAGTAGGTACACTGCACAGGTAATACGGCCCCCAGTAGGTACAGTATACAGGTAATAGGACCCCAGTAGGTGGAGTATACAGGTAATAGGACCCCAATAGGTGCAGTATACATGTAATAAGGCCCCCAGTAGCTATAGAGGTTTATAGGGCAAATTAAAAATAATAGTACTCGCCTCTCCGCTGTAGAAGCTACTGGTCTTCCCGCACAGGCGGCATGACGTCATCACTCTGTCCAGAGGGGACACATACAGTTGAAAATACTGTCGGTACTTCAGGCCTATGGCAGCGGCCTGGAACCCAGCGACATGAGGTTCGGGGCACTGACACAAGTCCTGAATAAAACTGCCTAGCGACACCCCTGCCTATAGTTCAGTTGTTGTTAAAGTTGGTTCAGTTATGTTTTTAATTTTTCTTTCAAATTTCTATGATCCCACAATGACACAATTATCACAGTCACAAAATGTTCTAGTACTTTCAAACACCTCCTTAAAAGACTTTAAAGCCCATGTACATTATGAAGACGATCCCTTTCTTGGCCTGAAGAGTTTAGAAGTGATAGGAGCCACCAACAGGTTAACAGGTTAGTATTATTGGGAAGCTGATTTTTAATAGTCAGTGTTGTATAAAAAGTGTTCCTCTGTCCTTCAGCCTTCCAGCACATTAGTGCTTTTTCTGCTGAGCGAGTGTTTAAAGCCATAAAAAGAAAGTGGCCTCTGTCCATAGCCTAATAATAATTCAGGAGGAGACTATATTAGGTAACTGTCATCCAAACACTTTTTGGCCAATGTTGAAGCTAAAAGGCCACCCCTGACCACCAAATGATGTCTGCCAATAAAGAGCTCAAGATGTTTGGGCCGAAGCAAGCTATCACCAGCTCTCTGCATATTATTCATAATAATTATTATAATTATTGATATCAACCTTTAACCAGCTGACATCCCCCTTCCCTGACCACTCCGCTCTCCCTCTTGTCCAAAAGACTACAACGCTACCTTCTATCAACCCCTCAGGGTCTGACCAGACTTACTTTATGCAGGGCCATCTTTTCCATTGGGCACACTAGGCAGTTGCCTGGGGCCCCACAAATAAAGGGGCCCCAGGTGAGATATACTTGTCCCAGGAATACAAGAAACATACCCTGGATCCCTTGGTTGGCTTTTCTTATTTTATTGTGTTTTTAGGATGTGCAAACACTTAGGCTATGTTCACACGGCTTATTTCGGGGCGTATTTGCGGACGTAATCACGTCCGCAAGTAAACAAAGAAAACGGGTGCCAGCAGAAAGAGGTTGGAACTCTCAATATAAAATATGAAAAAATCCACGGCACTCCAAAAAGAATAAGGTGCAAGAGTGATTTATTCCTCCATACCCATAAGAAGCAACGTTTCTGCTCCCTCACGGAGCCTTTGTCAAGCATAATTTACAAGTGAACAAGTTACCACATTTATACACAAGAATGTTCAATCATAATAATTAATCATCATTAAAGTGTACATTAAATTTACAGTGATCAAAACATGATATGATATAATAACATGACATAAATAGATATCTATTTCATCATTTAAGATATACAATATATTTAAATATAGATAAGTCAATACAAAACATACAATGACAATAAAAAACATATCTAATTAGTTATCTAATATTAAAACACATATATCTGAATTGGAAGATTCCTTGAAATGCCATTTAACTGCTGAAGAAGCCACTACTTTTTTTGATAAGAAAAGAGGTTTTTTGGATAAATTTAAGCTGGAATTGGAAGAAACGAAACATCGTAAGTGGTATAGGGATCAACGGGACCATGATGAGGGACGTGTTTATTCATGAAATAACGACGTTACAATGTTTTCTAATGGACGTCGTGATCGAAAAGGTAAAGGTTCTTATGGACAAGGATTACCAGATTCTTCATCTAGTTTTTTTGGATCAATCTATGTATCATCATCAACAAAAAAACATACATGGAGCAGAGGTCGCAGATGATTCCGCTGCAGGAAGAACCAGGTCGCAAAAGAGCAACAAGAATGGTGTGACAAAGTCAACACAGAAGAAAAAATAGATTAATCACCAGTGGTAAATATTTCCTTTGTTGAGTTAACTTGTGATCAGCTAAAATTATTGTCTAAGGGTTTGTCATTTTGTCCTAATCCTGGAGTGGACTGGTTTGGTCTGGAACTGGACTTGCATTTTTTCTTTCGTCAAATTAAGTTACGTGTTTGGCATGAAACTAAGATGTCACAGGAACAGATGTCGGAGGTTGTTAGTACACCTATTTTTTTTTTTAAAAAATTATGATTTACCTTCAAAGAGTGAATTTGTTCCCCAAATTAATTCTTGTGCTATTGATACATTCATTAATTTAGTTAAGCAGGATGTGGAGGCTTTATGGTTTGTCTGTACTGATAAACAGTTTTGTCATTCTAATCTGACTACCCCAGAATATAGAGGGTTGAAGGAATTGATGAATAATCCTCATCTGACCATAAAACCCGCCGATAAAGGCGGTGCCATTGTTACTTATGTAAATGAAGCTTATCGACAATTAAATGATCATAGAGTGTATAGATTATTGGATGGGGATCCTAAATGGGAATTTGAGAAGAAAATAAATGCAATTGTAGATCAGGCTTTCCAGGCTAGACTTATTGATAAAGAATTAAAAGATTTTCTTATTGTTAAATTTCCTGTCACCCCTGTACTATACTTGTTGCCTAAAATTCACAGGTCTCTTATTAATCCACTTGGCCAACCAATAGTTTCTGGTAGGCGATCTTTATTCAATAATATCTCAATCTTTCTAGATAGAGTTCTAAGACAATTTCTAGTTGAGGCAAAGTCCTTTATTAGGGATTCCACAGATTTTATTGACAGGATACATGGCCTTGGGTTCCCCAATGGTGCCATTTTGGTTCAGTTTATATACTTCTATTCAACACGAACTAGCTTTAAAGGTTATTGAGAAAGTTTTGACGTTGGGACATTTTTCAGAATCAAGCAAGGATTTTTTGTTGTCTCTACTTTATTTAGTTCTGACTTGTAATTATTTTATGTTTGAGGAAAAGTTTTTTTCCGCAGTTAATAGGTACAGCTATGGGCACCAACGTTGCACTCACATATGCTAATCTTTTTGTCACCTTTTTTGAAGAGGACTTTGTCTATGTGTCCCACCACTTCTCTAAGGTTTTGAGGTGGTGGCGATACATAGATGACGTCTTCTTAGTGTGGTCTGGCTCTTTGGATCAGTTATTAGATTTTCATGCATATTTAAATTCAATCAATAGTGATTTGCAGTTTACTTTGGTTTATTCCTTTGAAAGTATTCATTTTTGGACATGAATGTTTCTGTTCAAAATAATCGATTGATGACTGATTTACATATTTAAGAAACAGATAAAAATACATTGCTTCACTCAACGAGTTTTCATCCTCGTTCGATGGTGAAATCACTTCCCTATAGTCAAATGTTGAGCGCTAGACTGATAGTTGAAGATGAACAACGGTTCGTCTCTACTTTAAATATCATGAAAAATAATTTTAAAATAAGAGGTTATCCTAATTATTTATTTTACCAACAAATAGACCGGGTGTGTTCAACTTCACGCACACAGGCTCTTCAGTATCGATGTAGGGATAATTCAGTTAAACAAATTGTTTTTGTATCTACGTTTAATGAAAAAAGTTTACAGATTAATAACATTATTAGAAAATATTGGCCAATTTTGAAGATTAGTTTTTCTAAAATTCAGGATTTTCAAATTGTCCCTTTATCATCTTATCGTCGACCCCCTAATCTTCGCAACAAATTGGTTAAATCTATGGTTCCAATGAAATCTAGTGTACAACGTACTATTACAGGTTCTTCTAGAGTAGGTAGTTTTCCTTGCCTCACTTGTGTTAATTGTTCATTTATGAACAAGGATCTTTTTTAAACATCCAATCAGCTCTGTTGAATATAGGATAAAAAAATTTTCTCGCCTGTGGCTCTGATTGGGTCATTTATGTATTAAGGTGTCCTTGTCAGCTCCTGTATGTAGGTGAAACTAAATACGATATGCGTACTCGTTTAAATAATCATAGACATACTATACGGAAACGACGTCAGGATCTTCCTGTTTCAAAACATTTTGTGGATTTTCTGACATTCGGAATGTGATCTAAGATTTATGATTCTGGATCACGTCCCTATGCCTAAAAGAGGTGGTGATAGGCTTACGCTTTTAAAAAACATGAATTAGAGTGGATTTTTAAGCTTAATACTTTAAAACCTGCTGGCTTAAATGCAGAGTTTAATATTTCTCGGAATATGCGATAAATTGTTTTGGGTTAATGCATCTGTTTTCCGTTAAGGCGTTGTGATTAATTATAGTAATTTTTTCTTTTTTTCTTTTAGGATCTTTTTGGAAATTGTTGGCAGAGGAGGTGGTCTTTGTCACTGAAGCTGACCCATAGATTTACCTTATATTGATTATTTATAGTGCTCTGTCATGCCCATATTTATTGAAACTTTTTTTGCATTGTTAATAAAGTGTTGGAGTATGCTGTTACCCATCATGTGCTATATGTATATTATGTGTTGGAGAACACTTTAGACTTGGGGGGATTTCTTCTCTAAGCGATTTGACTCGTTTATTTGTGTTCAGTCGCCCTATGAGAGTTATGGTGCTACTGTCTCCTTCTCTTAAGTGGGTTGGACATGGTGGTTACCCCCTCCTATTATGGGTTTGCCATTTAGTCTATGCCAACATGATGGGTTAAGTCTTGAAATGAGTGTTACTCTTTAGTACGTGTGCTTTTTGACAGTTGTCCGGACTATGTTCAGGCATGCGCTGTACCTGGCGGCAGTTACTATGGACACGTTGCTATTAGCTTGTATCGTTCTTCCGGGTATGCTCTGTTGGGTCCTTTGAGACCACATCCTGTTTGGGCACTAGGATCGTGTATGCGCTTCCTACTGTCAGTGTTGTTCTTTGGGCATGCGCAGTTCACATGTAGGGACGCCGAAGTTTACGGCTTCATGGTGCAGCTGTATGTGAATTTGATTACATCTCCGCCTACTTATTATATGTTTTTTATTGTCATTGTATGTTTTGTATTGACTTATCTATATTTAAATATATTGTATATCTTAAATGATGAAATAGATATCTATTTTTGTCATGTTCTTATATCATATCACGTTTTGATCACTGTAAATTTAATGTACATTTTAGAAGATTCTTGTGTATAAATGTGGTAACTTGTTCACTTGTAAATTGAGCTTGACAAAGGCTCCGGGAGGGAGCAGAAACGTAGCCTCTTATGGGTATGGAGGAATAAATCACTTTGCACTTATTCTTTTTGGTAGTGCCGTGGATTTTATATATATATATATATATATATATATATATATCTCAGTTCCCCCTAAAATGATGTACGGGGCTAAGAGAGACCACACAGTGCTTTGTTATATATCCACCATATAACATATTTCGGCCATCCACTCCATTTTATCCAACCTCTCACACTTCCTGGACCTCCAATTCCAGCCCCTGGTAGAAAAGCTCCCCAGCTTCTTGAAAGACTCAGATGTGATATTGAGGGATCTTATTGGTAATACTTGGAAAGATCAATATATTTTAGCGACACTAGACGTCACGTCGCTTTATTCAAATATAAAACATGAATTAGGTCTGTCATCTGTAAAGAGTTTTTTAGACTCTGAGCCTATTTTTTCAACTGGTTTTAAAAAATTTTTAATAGGTTTAAAGCTCATCTTGAAAAATAATTTCTTTCAATATCACAATACTCACTACCAGCAGAATGTTGGAGTAGCTATGGGTACTCGGGTAGCACCGTCTGTAGCGAATTTATTCATGGGGGCTTTCGAGAGTGAATTTATTAAGAGTAGTAATAATCCGTATAATCAATATATTGTGTACTACAAAAGATATATAGATGACCTCATTTTAATCTGGGAGGGATCCATGGACATGTTCAATTTATTTGTAGAGTTTTTAAACAGTACATCTTGGGGCATTATGTTTACAGCAACAGCACACAAAAATGAAATAACTTTTTTGGACTTAGATCTTTATATAGAGAATAATACTATTGTGTCCAAAACCCATTTTAAGCCTACGGATTCGAACAATTATCTCGCATTTAGTTCAAAACACCAGAGAAACTGGCTAAAGAATATTCCCTACGGCCAGTTCCGTCGTTTGAGGAAAAACTGTACAAAAGAAAGTGATTTTATGTTACAAGCTGACAGTTTAAAAGAAAAATTTTCACAAAAGAGGTACCCTAAAGAATTGTTACAGGGGGCATACAATAAAGCTGCTACGCACGATCAAAAATTTTACCTAGAAAATCAAGGGAAATCCAAAAACACAAAAAACTTTTAATTGTGTTTCATCACAACCCACAATTCGCAATACAGAGATATTGAGAATATTGTTGATAAACATTGGGAAATTCTATTGAGGGACCCAGGTCTTAAAGAAGTTCTACCAAAACGCCCTAAATATATTTACCGTAAAGCTCGTACTTTGAAAAACATTTTAGCACCGTTTCGTTTGAAACAACACAGGGAAACTACTGAGAGTAATACTACAGAAATGTCCAAACCCAAGGGATCCCATCCCTGTGGACATCCTTTATGTAAATGTTGCGGACAAATAATAAGTAACGATCACTTCAAGTCCACATCAACGGGGGAAACATTTAAAATTAAAAATCACCTTACCTGTTCCAGTTCCTTTGTTATATATCTAATTACTTGCAATTGCGGTATCCAATATGTGGGAAAGACCACCACCAAATTGTCACGACGTCTGGTGAATCATAGGTACGATGTTACTCATGCTCGTATGGTGTATAGCTTACCCAGACATTTTCAACTTGTCCATCATAGTCAAATCCCTAATTTCAAAGTACAACCTATCGAGTATATAAACCCTGAAATATTAGATAGACCCAGGAGACTCAGTCAGCGTGAAGTCTTTTGGATCTATCGTCTTAATACATTAAAACCCCATGGACTCAATGAAATTCAGGATACAGTTATTTAAATACATTATCTAAGATCCGCATTTTTTACCACAATGGCAGCCCCCCTTTTCTTTTATATATCTTTTTATAGGAGAACAAATATACTTTCTTTTATCCCCTTTCTTTTATCACTTTCATTTTCACATAAAAATTTTTTTTTTTTCTGGCCTCCCTTTTTACCTTTTTAATCCTTTTTTTTTTTTTTTTTTAAAAACTTTATTTTTTATACCTACATTTTTATGCAATATATTTTTTATATATATTTTTATGTTAGTAGTTATATAAATATATATTTTATATGGTATGGAACGTGTGCATATATAAACATGTATTTATATTTATATTCCCCTTTTTTATGCATGTAATATATAGTTTGTAATATATGTTTCTCTATTAGTTTTTTATGTCAGATCGATATGTCATTTTATGAATGAGGATTCGAATATCAACAGCACACTGTTTACTATGTTACTATGTTTACTACATGTGATTGTTTTGTTTACAATGTGTATCCATTGAACCTCGCTCCTATTTAAAGCCCGGTCACTTTCTGTGTCTTTGTATGTATCTGAGGAAGCAGGATTCAAACCTGTGAAACGCGTAATACTTTAATAAAATCCTTATTCTCAACTTATGTTGAGTTTATAACAAGTACTTACTCTATCAGCGTTTCTTGATAGCCGCTCCATTCTAGCGTGAAGAATAGCTTTTCTTCTAGCAAAATTTTCCATATCCACCATAAAGCATGTGCATCCAATTAAGAAGATAACTTCCTGTCTACACCCCCTGATGACCGAAAGTTGAATCCTCGGCACTCACAGTCCTTAAAGGGTGCACACCAAAAAGGATTGCATATATAGAAAAAATTAGGTTGCACTCCACTTGATTAGAAAAACTCTTAAATTTTTATTTTTACAAAAAACTTCAATTATTCAAAATGCCAGTTGTTAAAAAGCCGACTTCATACATGGTGATCCATACATTTTATCAAAGATTTTAGTAACAGAGTAGAACGTTTCGGTCTAATCAGATCTTTTTCAACAATCTCTAAAATTAAAAAAATTAAAAACAAATATTAGTAATTAAAAACAAACACAATTAGTCATGTTAGAACATCAGTCTTTCTGTTTCTTACCCCTTCTTTACATTTCACTTATTTTCAATGGTATATGATATATCCTTAGCGGACCTGATAATGGCAAGATATATAAATCACGATTTAGACAAAACTCTCACAGAAAATATATAAAGAACCCCAAATTACCCCCAAAAAATTTTCCCAAAAATTTATTTATCAAATATAAACAAAAAAAAATATATATATATTTTCACAACTCATACCCGTAAATATATATACACAAAAAACTCAAATTAATCCTGCATTATATATTTCTTTTTAGATATTCTAGTATCAATTAATAATCACCAGTATCAAGGCAAAAAGTCATAGCATCACATCACAAGATCACAAAATGTATGCAATAATAAATTATGCCACTAGATGTCACCCTTAAATCATTCCATTATGTCAAAATCAGCGATGTTAAGTTCAATCAGGTAATTACACTGATGTAGGTTTGCTATACAATGGAAAAAGACCATCTCAAAGATGTTAAAGAGAAATAGGGAGAAATAAAATAGCGAAACTTGTGATTAAATCAACATCCTTTATTGGGTCATGTATATCTTCCTGTAAGTTGCTTGCCATCTCATGTGTTGGTATGCATAATATCTAAAAAAACTCACAGCAATGGAACTCTCACAGGTGAGAAGCCATTTTCATGTTCAGAATGTGGCAAATGTTTTTCTGCGAAATCAAGTCTTGCTCAACATGAAAGAGCTCACACAGGAGAGAAGCTATTTATATGTTCAGAATGTGGAAAATGTTTTTCTGCAAAATCAAATCTTGCGAAACACGAAAGAACTCACACAGGAGAGAAGCCATTTTCATGTTCAGAATTTGTAAATGTTTTACTGCGAAATCAGATCTTGTGAAACATGAAAGAACTCACACAGGAGAGAAACAATTTTCATGTTTAGAATGTGACAAATGTTTTTCTCGCAAATCAAGTCTTGATAGATATGAAAGAACTCACACAGGAGAGAAGCCATTTTCATGTTCAGAATGTAGCAAATGTTTTTCTGCAAAATCAAATCTTGTGAAACATGTAAGAACTCACACAGGAGAGAAACCATTTTCGTGTTCAGAATGTAGCAAATTTTTTGCTCACAAATCGGTTCTTGAGAAACACAAAAGAACGCACACAGGAGAGAAACCATTTTCATGTTTAGAATGTGGCAAATGTTTTGCACGGAAATCAAGTGTTTTGCAACATCAAAGAACTCACACAGTAAAAAAGATATTTTTATTATGAAAATTTGTATTAATGTTTCCAAATATAACAATACATAAATGTGGTTTTATGGAAGGAATATAGTTACTAAACACATTAATGTACAACTAGAGATTATTCCGATTAACACACGGGGAAAAAAACAAACAAAGTTCTTCGAACCCCTGGCATGCATAAAATTGCAATAGGTATCAGGTGAACATAGGGTTTTGTCAGGTCAACACTTAATTTTGACAACAGTATTATAACCTTATGAAAATGAGCTTGACCCACTAGATCTCCCAGCCTGTATTGGTAAAAGTTCTAATACCATAATTTGGTCTCCGACCAATTTAAAGGGGTGGAACCCTTTTCCTTACTTGAAGTCTCCCCAATGACCCTGTTAATTGTTTTTTCAGATACCAAGTTCTTCCATTGAATGGTTGCATAAAAATATGTACATCCTTGTCAGAAAGAAATGACCTAATAAAATCTTGCCAAGTGTTAAAAAATTGCTCTGCCTGTGATTCTTTTTTGCTTATCATGTTCAGTTTGTCCAGTAGCATGTGGTGTTTGACTGTTTGTACCACCAGGGCTAGAGACGGAACGTTTGGCTTCAACCATTCACCTAGCAGGCATCTCTTAGCTGCCATCAGAAAAATATGTAACACTTTATTACACTGCTTGGTTTTTCTGTTCACTAAGTGACCCATGAGGTCATGGAATAACACTTGTTTGGGGTCAAGTTGAACAGGTGTCGACAATTTAGATTTAAGCATGTGGATCAGCCTGGACCAAAAGCCTTGGACCTTGGGACACGACCAGATCCCATGCTTAAGATGTGTATATGGTGTTGAACATTTTGGACAGGCCGTTATGCGATCCGGGGAGGATGGATGAGGTGGTATGTTAAATCCGTAGATAGCCCTATGAGCTAATCTAAAATATGTGTCGCTCCAGGATTCACTCGTTATTATTTTCCTAACTTTCCTCCAACCCTCTAATATTGTCTCTGCTATATTTATGTTAGGGAAATCTCGCTCCCAAAACCTAAATATTCCAATAACCACTTTTTCGTCTTTTGGGCAACAAAGACCTGTATAAAGCTGCGACAAGGAGTGCGAGGAGCTCGAAGTTCCCACTAGAGTATCAAAGTGGTTAGGTTAAAGTATGTCTGATACTGAACATATTTTTGATTTTGCAAAACTCACGACCTGTTTATAGGCCAAGAATTGCCCTCGTCTAAGCCAAACATATTTTGTACTTCCACGAATGAGAGAAAGCGTTGTTCCCTAGAGTTGATTAACCAGACTATCTTTTCCAAGCCCTTCATCTTCCAATGATGTAGATATCTTTCATCTTTTTCGGGGAGGAACTCCGGATGTCCTTTCCATGACATGTATTTACTTAATTGGTATGGGAATTGGTAAAGTTTCCGGGCTGCCTTCCAGGCACTTATGGTGTCTCGTATTATTAAACTTTGTTTAGCATTACCGGGAAGTGCTTTGAAAGGGGTATGTAGGAGAGCGACTGGGCTCCACTGGGATACTAAAGCGGGTTTCCAGGTTTGTATTAGAAAAGATGGAAGTGTCTTACCGTGGCGGAGTAATGCCGCTAAATTATATGCTCTAACATCGGGGAGATTTAGACCGCCCATGTCTTTTGGAAGAGTCAATGTTTTCAGGGCGATCCTTGGGTGTTTGTTCCTCCATATAAATTTAATAAACGCTGAGTTAAGTTTATTGATACATGTATGCTTCAACAAGGGGGATAGTTTGCAATTAGTATAATAGTCTTGAGATTCTTATCATTTTAATTAAATGACAACGGGCCATCATTGGAAGTGGCAGGGTAGCCCATCTGTTTAATTCCGCTCAGATTTTATGAATTAGTGGTGCGAAACGTAAACTAGAAATTGAATCTGAATTTGATTTACAAGCCTATCAAGATCCGTAATTGTTAACCCCCCAATTTCTGTCACACATTCGCCTGCACTTTGGCACCCACAGGCACTTATCTGTATATAGATGTATGGTTGGGATGGCAGGTTCATCCACTTTTTTATGTATACTACCCTATATTTATGGAACATGGCCGGACCATTGTAAACCAAGCACTTGTCACTCTTTGTTTCACCCATACACCCTAATAGATTGTTAGCTCTTGCGAGCAGGGCCCTCACACCTCGTGTCTCATTTGTCAGTAGCTTTTTTATAATGTAATGTCTGGTTTGTCTGTGCTTATTCCCTCTATATTGTAAAGTGCTGTAGAATATGTTGGCGCTATATAAATATTATTATTATTATTTTTATTATTTGATGGATATCTTTGCTATGGTGACCTGATAATATCTTAGAGAATTTGATTTTGTGTTTGTTACCCGGTGGAGAAATGTCTAACAATTCCAATTTATGAATATTTACTTAGAATCCTGAATTGTTTCCAAAATTAGATAAGATAGCTAAGATTAGTGGAACATCTTTATCGGGGTGAGTGCAAAAAAAAGAGGTCATCAGCGAAAAGCGCTATTATTAGAGGGTGGTTTCCTATTGTTATTCCTTCAAACTCTTTTAAGGGATTGAAAGTAATGAGACAGAGGCTCCATTGCTATGTTAAAAAGTAAAGGGGAAAGTGAGCAGCTCTGCCTGGTCCCCCTCCACAATTGGGGAAAGGGCCGGGGCAGAAAAACCCGGTTGGATATTCTGGGGATGGGGTAGGGTAGTGATGAAAAATACTGCTTGAAAGACCCCAAAAACCAGCGGTCTGCACATCCCCATCCTCCCCACTTATTTTCGAAATGCCTTTTTGAAACGATATTTTAAATGCGGGGATTGATGTTTTAAGGGGGTTTTTTTTTCTTAGCAGTGAGAACTTGCGGATATTGGTGACTGCCGATATTTTTTTAAAAGCCGGCGTGGGGCTAGAAATTAGTTTGGGGGGGAACGCTGTTAATCGCCATTATTTTAGGCGGGGTAAAATCGAATTTTAAAGGCTTATGGGACATAGGATGTCGGGGCAGTAAGGTCTTGGTTTGGGGGCAAATCGTATGTGGCTTCTTCTATATTCTGGGGTGTTTTTTTCCTGATAGGAAAAGGGTTTTAAAGAGATAATAATGTGGGTGAAATTTCAGGGGAAGGTTTCTTTAAAAAATTTTGCTGTGTAGCCCTCGTTTCCCGGTGCCCTTTTTGGGTTTGAATTTTCAGACCCCTTTTGAGATATTCTTCCCTTTTGGGGGGGGGGCCCTTATATTCCCTATCTTCCTGTGTAACGCTGGTAAAGGGAAAAAATATCTACCATGACTGTTCTTCTGTGACGCCTGTCGAGGGCAAAATAATTTTGATAATTTTTTTTAAAAACCGGATTTGTTCTTTCAGGGATTTTGGGGACACCACTCCTTTTAAAGGGATTTATTGTTTTGTACTCTCGGCCTTTGAAAGTGTGCTAGAAAGTTTTCCCGGTTTCTTGCGAAATTTAAAAGTTTTTGCAGATTTATGGATTTTTTTCCCCTTTTTGTAAAAAAGTGTTTATATTTCCCCCCTTTGCCATGCCCAAAATTTCCAAAATTCGGTCGGGTTGGGGGGTTATAGGTGTTACGAGGACTGTAATTTAAGGGGGATTTTTTCTTCAAATCTCTGAAAAAAATTTGTTTTTTTTTTTTGAGGTAAAAAAGGGTAATGCGACCCCCTTTAAAAAAGCTTTTGGGGTTTTTCCCCGAAAAAATGGGGCGTGTCAAAATGTGGGGTTTTAAATTTTCCCTTGAAAACTGGAAACCCACCACCCCTAAGGAGATTTTAAAATTCCTCATTGTCGTAAAGGTATGAAGGGAAATGCCATATGTATTAATTTCCCCTGGGGATAAAGCCAAAAAACTTCTAGTAAAATTTGGGTACATGATCCCATATAACAGGTCTTTAATTTTTCATCCCGCATTTAGGAAGGGGTCCCAATTTCCCCAAAATTTAAACCCCCGGAAAGGGTTTTTTTAAGGATTTTCATAGGTTTTTGCAATTCAAAAAATCACCGGGATACAATGTGTTTAAATGAAATTAATTTTTAATATGTAAGGAAGGGAAAAAAAAAATTTTAAAAATTTAAAAATGGAAAGATAAAAAAAAAGTATCAAAAAAAAGTAAAAACAGCACGGGAAATTTTTTTGGCCTTAAATGGGAAAAGGGAACAGAACAATTAAAAAAAACAAAACCCAAAAAATGTTTGTTACTTAAAAACTTTTGGGGTTTCAACAATAAAGAGCGTTACTTTAGGGTGGCTTGTGCTTACGGTGGCATAAACTGTTCCAAATATTTTCCCGAAAAGAAGCCCCGGGCCTACAATTTCCATTGGGTTTTCCCGTTTACGTAGTGCTTTAAGGGAGATTTTTTGGATCTTTGGGGAAAAAAGGGTTTTTCCTGGTTCCCAAAAGAAGGGGACTCTAAAAAATTTTCTCTGGGTACAAGGTCTTTTTTATAAATTTTTTTTGAAGGGCCCGGCATATGTGTTTTCCTATTGATTAGTACGAATAATTTTTCAATGTGCTTAGGTTTTTTTCCCTGCCAATTTCCTGGGAATATTATGGTTCTCATTTCCCTTCTATAGGGTATTAACCCCTTTACCATTTAACCTTTTTATGAATAAAATTACCAGCATTATTAAAAAAAACGTATATATAAAGTTTAAAAGGGTTTCCCCCCCTTTATAGTGAAAAAAATTTTTTTAAATCCAAACTGTTGAGACAAAAGCCCCAAAGAGATGGGGGTTTTGACTTCAAGAGGTTTTGTGTATTAAAAAAAAGCAAAAAGAAAAAAAACTTTTTTTTCTGGAAAAACACTTTTAGGATATAACCGTTTTATTTTTATCATACCCCCATATCATTCTATAAAAAATCATCAAAGTTAAAAAAACCCAAATTTAAGGTTTAAAAAATACATAGCAACATAAATTTTCTCAAAAAAGATCTTTAAAGAAAGGGTTTTAAAATTTTTACCATTGGGCCATAACATTGTAGATTGGCTAATTTTTGTGTTGGCGATTGACAACAAAAAGTTCCCCGGGGTAAACTCCCGTCTGAGTCTTTTCTTCCCCGTTTTTCCGAGCATTGCTAGGTTTTTTTTGTAACAAATCAAAACTCCTTCCCTTTCTTCCCCAAAGGCCGGGGAAACCAATTTTTCACATCCACCACAACTTTTTCAAACTTTAAAAAATCCTCTCTTTC
>JAODAL010002855.1:0-185875 GCA_025379985.1 Phyllomedusa bahiana
TATTTTCCTTTTTTGTTTAAAATTTTTTCCGTATTTTACGTTTACTTTTTTCTCCCTTAAAAAACCCCTTTTTCTTTGGGGGGAAAGCTCAGAGTAGTTTCTATACTGTTTGGTTGTCTATTTTTTGTTTATACAATTTCTAATGGTAACATCTGTATGGTTTTTTTATAAATATTTTGGGGTTGTTTTTTTTGCCCCCTAAGGAGGTTTTCCATGCCCGGGTTTTGTTGTTATTTTTTTTAGAATTTTTTACCTTTCCCCGTATTGTAAGGAGTTGTTGGGATCTCAAGAGGGAGAGGTTCCAGGGCTTTTTTTTTCCTTTGGTTTGGGGGGGGGGTTTCCCTTTGATTCATAGGCGGGATTAATTTTTCCCTTTTTTTTACTTTCCCCCCCACGGGAGGGAAATTTCCAAACCCAAAAAAAAACAAGTTGTAGGAAAAATTGGGGAAATTTCCTGAGAGGGTTCCCCGGATTTTTCAATCCCGGGACCCCCTCCTTAATTTTTTTGCCCCCTTTTTAGGATGGGCGAATTTTTCAAATTTCGGGTTCGCTCACTTGCCCAATTTTGACAAAAAATAACTTCGTTCCAAATTTCTTGGGAGAAACCCTTTTTAAAAAAAAGCTTTTTTAGGCTGCAAAAGAGGGCCTTTCAGGGGTGTGTAGAAAGTTTTTTGCCTGCTTAAATATGGGAAAGGGGGAAACTTGGTTTGGTTTATACAATGTTGGGGTTTTAGTTGACCGCACATGACTGCCGCCGTTTTTTTAATTTGCTTTTACTCTAAAAATTTCCCTTTGGGACTTAAGAGGGACTTTTAAAAAACCAAAAAAAATGAATTTGGGGGGGGTTGGGCCCGATAAAGTCATGGCAGCGAAAGGGTGGAAAAAAAAAAAGTCAGAGCTTAGGTGGGGAACATTAGTGATAGAGTGTGGGGTCGGGCGGCAGCCACAGCGCATGAGGGTTTAGACAGTGGCACAATGACCCTTTTTGGAGGTGGCAAAAACAAAGGGGTAGGGGGCCCCGAGTGGGGGCCCCCCCCCCCCCCCCCCCCCCCCCCCCAAATTTACAAAAAGTGTGGAGGTCACCGGGGAAACCCACAGCAAACAGTTTAGGTTTAGCAAGGGGGAATGACAATTTTTGGAAGTGGCAAAAACAGGATAGGCCACAGGTGGCAAATGACCAGTGTGGAGGTAGGCAGCGCCACGCAGAGCATAAAGTCAGACGTGGACAATGACTTTCGGGAGGGGGAAAAAAACAGGAGTAGGCCACAGAGTGGCACTTGAACAGTGGGGAGGTGGGCGGCAGCAGCAGAGGTAGACAGTGGCACAATGATTTTTCGGGAGGGGGCAAAAACTGGAGTAGGCTACAGAGGGGCACAATGACCAGTTGGAGGTCGGGCAGCACCACAGCGCAGCAGAGGTAAAACGTGGCACAATGACATTCTGGAGGTGGCAAAAAAGGAGTGGCACAGATGGCACAATGACGGAGGGAGGTGATGGCGGCGAGCATGAGGTGACAGGGGGAACAATGAATTCTGGAGGTGGCAAAAAGGAGTAGGCCACAGGTGGAAATTGCAGGAGTGGAGGTGACGCGGAGGAGCAACAGAAATGAAGTCAGGAAGTGGCACAAGACAAGTGTGGAGGTCACGGCAGCACCACACAATGAGGTAAAGACAGTGGACAAGACAGGTGTGGAGGTGGGGGAGTCCAGTCCCGGAAAAATGGTTGGTGGCAGTGGAGAAACTGTCAGAAGTTTTGGGGATCGGCCCCGGTGGGGGCATCAGAATAGTGGCTGAGGCAGGTGTTTAAACCCCGACTCTTTCTTCAGTTTGGGTGGGGTATGGCTGAGTGTCGAGCCAAAGGTATTGGTTGTGGAAATCCTGGCCGATCCACCCCTGATTCATTTGACAAAGGCAGTCTTTCCCACTTTCCCAGGGACAAGGGGGTTTTCTTTGGGGGTAACGAGGGCCCTCCGCCGCACTAACACCCCTTGATCCCACACTACGGGCCGGGCAGGCGCTTTCACTGCAAACTCAGCAAGTTGCGGCACACCCCAGTTTGGCTCCCCAGTAGTCCAGGGGATTTTCAAAACGGGGTGGTGAGTGCTGACCAAGTAGGCCACCCTGTTGGTTAAAGGTCTGCTCCGGGCCCGCTGTGGCGACTGCCCTCCTCACTAGGGGGTGAAGGAAGTGCTCATCATGACCCAGAATTAGGTTGCTGCTGTGGCTGGAATGCCCCACCCCCCCCCTTCCCCCCAGCAGCCGGGCAGTAGTACGTGGGGCTGAAAAACCCCCCCCGGTCAGCCTGTAGAGGAGGGACGATGCCGAACATGGGCAGCGGCCCCAACGATACGGAGGTTTTCCCCCTATAGTATTTCATTTTGTCCTTCTCAAAAATATGGGGAAAAAGGCCCCCATTTTGGCCGGTAGCGGGGTCCAATAGGGGGGAAAGCCGAAGTCATCCCTCTCCCCAGATGTGACTATTCGGCTGTCATAGCCAGGCAAATCGCATGCGGGGGGGCCTTGCAAAGTACCCCGAGGGGCTCCCTGCCTCACTCCACGTTACTCCCGGGTTGGGGTCATCTCCTCGTCCCCCATTCCATTACTCCCCCAGCTGCTCCTGCTCCCCTCTTTGTCACCTGGTAGAAAATCCACTCATTTCACCAACAATGTTTGCAAATACCTCCTCCCCTTTCCCCCATTTACCCCCACGGACTCATGTGGGGCGGTGTATCGCCACGTTCCCCCCCTGCCAGCAGATTTTTCAGATTGTTTCCAAAGGGAAAAAAAAAAGCATGGAAGACTAACATCCGATTCCTGGCGATACAAATAACTGCCCCCTCGAATGGCCTAAACAATCGGCAGGTTCACGCAGATGCCATTTGCTGACATCAAGTTACACAGGGGAGAAAACTCCTGTCCCCCTGGGATCATAAAAAATCTTTAAGGGCCCTTTCTTGTTTACAGTCGGCCCAAACTGTGCGGCGGAAATTTCCCAACGGGGGGAAAACATCGCTATCAGGGTGTTGGGGGAGCCGTTTTGCCGCTGCAACTCGAGGAGGGTGTTCCGGCTTTAAAGGAAATGGATGAATGATCACGTTTTGGCCTTTTCAAAAATCTTTGAAGGGGTGGAAGACTTTCAACCTTTTACAACCAATGAAAACTGGCCTGCGGGGCCCATGGACCATCCCCCCCGGGTGCAGGGGAACCATGTTACTCCTTTGTCGTCCCCAGGGTTTGATTTGCCGTTGGCGCGGAAAAAACCCCAACTAGATTTCTTGCTGCATGACGGGGGGCATTTCCTCCCCTGTGTGACTTGTTCGCCGGGGGCAAGCCAGGTGTAGAAAATGCGTGACACCGCTGTGCCTTTCACATGGGTAGTGGAGCTACTTGTGGAGGCGAGATGTGGGGGGGTGGGGAGGAGGGTGGGGCATTGGCAAAGGGTCGGTTTGACAAAAGTGGAGGAGAAAAACCCATAAGCCAGGACTGGCCCCCTTTGTTCTAATTTTATGAAGACTGGTTTGCCTTTTTTTGGGAAAAAAAATTACGGCTTGGAACTCTCCATTCGGTCGGGGACAAACATTAGTTTTTTCCCGAACGTGCAGAGTCCACCATTTTGGGAAAAGGGGGGGGGACTGCAGACCAACAACTTGGGCAGGGCCGGGCACGCTGCCCTTCGGATGGTTGGCGCAGGTTTTCTTTTGCAATCGCCCGCTGAACGACGCTGGCCCATGGTGCGGGAGAGGAGATCTGGACTGGGAGATGTTGTCAAAAAGAAACAGCCCCTTTGCGAGGTGGGGAGCCTTTTATGGCTTAATGGCTGGTGCATGGGCGGCCTCTGCTGTTGCTCGGCAGCAGGATGGCCACCACATTGAGCCCCGTTTCTCCCCGGCCACGGAGGTGACGCTATTGTGTTACGCAGGGCCTGGTGCCCAAGTTTGCTCCCCCGCCCGCTTCACTTTCTGCCCACAATTCTATATACCCATTTTTCCCCCTCCGGAGTGTTGCAAAGAGCTGCCCCACTGCCAAAAGGGGTTTTTCCGCCAAACCCCACTGAGGATACTACCGCCGCTGGCTCGCGAGCCCCTGTGCCGTACTTTCTTGGGCTGCGAAGGGGTTTTTTTTTCCCTGGCCGCTTGGCTCCCGACCTCACACTGCTGTACCCCCCTGCTCCAGCACACAAAACCCCCTTTCTGGGTGCGGCTGCCTGATGCGCAAGCTGAAGCCCCTTTCCTGACGATGAGAAGCCCTTCCTCACCCGGTCCCCAAGTGCGGTGGCTACACTATCTATTTTGTTTCTCGTCACGCTGTCCCACACCATCTTGGTTGCAAGGCTGACCCCCCACAACAGACCCCCCTGGCACCTCAAAATCTATACTTTGCCGCCTCTGCAAGAAGCAGGGGGGTATTGGCCCCATTTCTTCGTGCCAAGTCTCTGACTGCCCTCCTCAAATTTTTTACCTTGTTTTTGGGGGCTGAGCCCAGACCACATAGTAGTCTTGGCTGAGGGAAGGATGGGCAGAGGGGGTTTTAGGGGGGTGAGGGGCCCGACCCCTCCCGGGCCAGCCAACTAAAGGGTTGTTTGACGTTCCCCCCCGACTCTTTGGGTGGGGTTTCAGAGTCATCTGGGGGAATTGTGACAGTCAAAACCAAACAAGAACCTTGGGTTTCTAGTCACAACCCCACACTAGATGACGCGGCAGTTTGGCCTCACGAGTGACCCCTGCTGCGAGTCCCCTTGCTGTGCTGCGACCGCGCCTGGGTGTTTGGCCTCTGCCACTCGCAGGGGAAAAGCCTGCCACCCATCTGTTGACATACTGTTTGCCCAAAAATGACAGTACGTTTGATGAAGTATCTGATATGTAAATACACCCCTGTATTTGACTCCAAAATGACCCCCTAAGAAGTTGGGAAACCCCGGAAATTTTAAATTTTCGTCCACAAATGGCAGGAAAAATTACTAGTAGTGCCCTTTTTAAAAACTTGTGTATTTATGAAAATAAAAGCCACAAAGGCTTAATTTCCCCCCCGGGTATGAAATTTTGCTCAAATTTTTTCGTGGCGGTGAAAAAAAAACGTTTTTTTATGAGTACAAATGCAAAAAACCCTTTTAATTAAAACCTTGGGTGTAAAAATTTCGAAAATTAAATTTAGAACCCAAAAGACGAGCTTTGTACGTGTTACAAAGTGGTTTTCTACGCTACACAACAAGAGAAAAAATTGTAATTAACCCTTGTTTGATTATGTACAGGGAAAAATGTTTTTTTTGGCGGGGAAAAAGATGGTTTTTTTTTAGTCACACAGCAGAAAAACAACGCTTAAATTTAAAACCCCGGGATAAAATTTGGGGAAAAACAAGGAGAAACCAAAAAAATATAGCTTTGTAGGGTTACAATTCGTGTTTTTTTATGCTAACAACAAAGAAAAATTGTAATTAATTTTATTTGTGAATATTTCGGGAAAAATGTTTTTTTGGGGGTGAAAACGGTTTTATTTTAGTCCCACAAAAAAAAACAACGCTTAATTAAAACCCCTGGATGTAAATTGCGCCAAAAATTGAGAACCGCAAATATGAGTTTTGAGGTGTTACAATGGGTGTTTTTTAGCTACCAGCAAGCAAAAAAATTGAAATTTAAACCCTTCGTTTTGGGGAATTTTGCTACAGGAAAAATGTTTTTTTTTGCCGGGAAAGACAGTTTATTTTAGTCACCACAGCAGAAAAAAAAAGTTAATTAACCCCTGGATGTAAATTGGCCAGAAAATTGGCCCCCACAAACTACGATTTTTGTAGCTTTTCAAGGGCGGTTTTTTAGCCACAACAAAAGAGAAAAATTGTAATAACCTTGTTGGAATTATGCTACGGAAAAATTTTTTTTTTTGCGGTGAAGACGGTTTTTTTAGTAAAACCCAGCACCCAGAAAAACGTTAAAAAACCATGGATGAAAATGCGCAAAAATTGAGCCCCAAAAAAATGAAGGGTTTTTGTATTGTAAAAACGGTTTCTTAAATGAATACAACGGAACGGTTAGACCCCACTTGGAATTGAAATGTTATGCAGCTCAGTGGATACACACTGGATTTCAGTCCAATACCCACAAAATCAGAAAAAGAAGTTAAGAGAAGCGTTCTGAGACAAGATGAGACACCCCCCAAAATTGCTGTTAAAAATCTTCTTCAGTAAGAGTATTACAAGCAGCCGCGGCAGACCCTTTCCCCCTCGTACAGGAGAGCGGTATGACTCCCCGCGCGCCCCGACTTTATAGTGCGGGGGGGACGTCAAGAATCCCCCCGGTCTTGATTGGTTCATCTCTGCACGTATGAGGCTATGCCCCTTTTCCTTTCCGGTGCTTTTGCCCATGTGCCCATGTGTCGCGCCATTTTTTCAATCAAAAAACACCTTCGTTACCCGAATACCCCCAAAATTTGACTTCGTTCAGAAAAGAAAATTTTCCTGAAATTTAAACGAATTCCACTTCTTTAGAATCAATTTCCCCCATCTCCCCCTTTTATGTGATGTTCTTTTTCCCTAGTTGTTTTTTTTGGGTTTAAAAATTGTTCTAGAGCTAAAGACCAGCATTATTGTTGTTTTTTTTTGAATCTACATTTTCTACATCTTGTACTGGCGTACTTTTTAAAATTTTTTTTTCCCCCTTTGGCCCATTTTTTGCCCCCCTACCTTTTCCAGTCCCTTTCATTTTTTAACACCTAACGGGGGCCGATCAAAACTGTGGGGATGGGACCAGGGAATTTTAAAGGATTTGTTTGTAGGGAGAAGTTCTGGTCAGGGCTACCCCCCCTGTTTTTCGGGTAGGTTGGGGGGTCCGTTTTATTTGGGTTTTGGTTTGGGTCCATAGGGCCTACTTTAGGCCCCTCCCTTTTTGAAATTTTTTTTTTGCTGTTTTGGGGCCCTGAAATATATGCTTTTTTGAGCGTTTTCTCCTTTAGCACTTTATTGTTAATCTATTATTAAAAGTTAAGTTTTAGGACTTCCACTTTTTTGGTTGTGTTATTTTTACTTTCCCCTGGTTATAGGTTAGGAGTAGATAGATGTATTTGGCTATGGTACAGGCTCACAATAATTTCACACACCAGAATGTTTTTAGCATAAGCAATCAGTTTGTTTAAAAATAAAAAAAATTAATCTTTTTTTTTAAGCGCCAAAAAATTTTCCCGCAGCACTTTAAAATTATAAGGGGAATAAGACAGACAAACCAGAAAAAAAATTATAAAAAAAGGAACTGAAAAATTTGAGAAAAGGGAGGTGTGGGGGCCCGGGTCGCAAGAGCTTACAATTTTGGGTTATGGGGGGAAACCCCGGGTGAAAGTGTTTGGTTTGCAATGGTCCGGCCATTTAATAAATAAAAGGGTTTGTAACAAAAAAAAAGTGGAAAAACCTGCCACCCCAAACCAAAACATCAAAGAAACAAATAAGTGCCCGTGGGTCCCCAAAGTGCAGGAATTTCCCGAAGTGGACAGAATTTTGGGGGGTTAACAATTAGGGATTTCTTTTGGTTTTGTTAAGAAGAGGGGGTTTTTCAGTTGCGCACTTTAAACTGGGGAGGGTTGTGAGTGTGTTTTCCCCCACATGGGTAACATTTTTTCCGGGAAAAACGGTGCAATACGGCAAAATCTTGGTCAGGGGAAGGCCCAACGGGAAGGGGCATCAGTTTTGGGGGGCGGAAAAAAAGACAAGCCTGGCTGCTGTTTCAGGACCGATTGGTGAGGGGGAGATTTTACAAAAAAGGAAGACCAACAAGTGGGGAGTTACAGTAGTCAAAAAGAATGAATAAGAAACAATGAGATTTGGTTTTTTCCACAGTGAAAAAAGGACGGTTTCTGGGATTTTCTTGAGGTGAAGATGACAGGACGGGCAAGGGGTTTTTGGATATAGGGGTTTAAAGGAAACAGAAAAAAATTCTTATTTATAACCCAAGGCAGCGGGCCTGGTGCCTAGGATTTAAAGGGTGGGTGCCACACCCCAGAGAGAGAAATAGCAGGGTGATGTCGGTTAGTAAAGGGGTGGGATGACTAAAAGGGTTCCTTTTTTAGTAGTTTTTATTTTAAAAATTTAGAGAGAGGGCATGATGTCAGAAAGCAGACAACAGTCACTGGTGTTTTTTTGCAGGGCAGGATTGTTGTCTCGGGAGGGGTGAAAAAATTGGGGGGTCCCGGCATAGAGATGGTACGGGAAGCCAAATCTGCGTTTGTTTGCCCAAAAGGGGGGCTTTTGTAGGGGTGAAAAGAGGAGAGGCCCAAAGGGAAGGACCCCTGGGGAAACCCCGAAAGCAGGGAGGAAGAGGAGGGGAAAGGGTAAAAAAGGGAAAAGGGAGACACTGAAGGAGCGGTCAAGGGGGTAGGAAAAACCAAGAGGACCCGGTGTCCGGGATACCGTTGGCACGGAGAATGCTATGAAAAAGGTGGGGGATCAAAAAGGTTTTCAAACGCTGAGAGGTCCAGAAGAACCAAAAAACGAGTATTTACCCTGGGGATTTTCCCTGTCAGGGGGATCATTTAAAAATTTTTAGCAAGGCAGTTTCTTTGGGTGTAGGGTGGGGAAAACCTGATTGAAAGGGTCAAAAAGAGAGAAAAGCAGAGAGATAGCGGATTAGACGGGTAGACCGGGGCTTTTCCAGGAGTTTGGAGATGAAGGGCAGGTTAGGGAAGGGGTGGGTATTTGGGGCAGCGCAAAAGGGGCCCAGAAAAAAGGGTTTTCATTTAAGGGGGTTAAAAAGCATTTTTTTAAAGGAGGAGGGAAAAGGATCCAGTGGAGAAGGGGTTTAACAGATTTAGTGAGGTGAGAGAGGACAGGGGAGAAATGGCCTGGAAAAGGGTTTGGGGGGGGAAATGGGGTCCCTAGAGAAAGGGGGTGGGGCGAGCAACAGGAGAAGCCCTTGGACATTTCTTCTTCTGATGTCCGGGTAAAAGGGCTGAGGCAGATTAGGGGAAACATGCGGGGGGGACAGGTTTGGGTTTTTATTTGGGGATTGGGGATGTGGGTTTTTTTTGGGATACGTCTTTTTGGGGCTTTGAAAGTGAGTGGCCAGGTTTTAGCCCCGAGGTCGTGACCAGGGCCGATTTTTGGGCCTGGGGAGGGGGGGGAAGGGTGTCAAACAGATTTTTTGGGGTTTTTGTGAAATTTGGGGAAAGATGAGGGGGGTGAAATATTCTTGTTTGGCCAGTGGGGGCCCAGTGTGGTAATTTCCAAAGAATGAATTTGTTTTTGGAGAAAGTCTGCAGGTAGTTTTTGATTTTTCTCCACAAAAGCTCCTCACCCCGGGAAAAATCGTCCCGTTGGCGAGTCGAGGCGTGGCCAAGGCTGCCGGCGCCCGGACTCTGGTGGTGGGGGTGTGTGAGGGGTGCCAACTGCCCAGGGTGGTATTGAAAATTTTAAAAATTGTAATGTTTAACGCCAGGTCAGGGGAAAAGGGAGAAGGAGGAATTAGGGAAGGGAGGCTGTATGGTTTCAAAAATTTCCTCGTGTTTATTGATTTTGGAGATTTGGGAAAATAGGCGACGGGTAGGTGTGCCCAAGAGAAGGCTGAAAGTTGTTGATAGTGAAGGGATAAGGGTGTTTAAGAGATTTCATAAGGGATTTTGGTAAAAATTAAAAATTTGACAAGGCGACAGAAACCAGATCAAGAGAGTTTTCCCATCCTTGTGATTTGGAGAGTCGGGAAACTGCGAGAGCCCAAGAAAAAGGGGTTTTAGGGGAAAAGAAATGAGGGCGGGAGGGAAACATAGGGTTGTCAATGGTGAGGTTTGAAATCCCCCATGATGGGGTTTTGGGTTTTTCAGGGGAGGGGAAAATGAGGAAGCCAGGCAGCAAAATGCCCAGAAATTTTTGGGGTGACCGGGGGTCGTAGAAAACCGCGCCTCTGAAAAAATGGATGGAAGAGTCTGGGGGAATGGACCTAAAAGGGGGGGAAAGTGGGGGGAGGGACAGGGGGAAGGGACCTGGTAGGTGCATGTGGGAAAAAGAAAAGGAAGTATGCCAACTCCTCCACCCGGCCTGTTCTCAGGTCTGGGGGGTGTGGGGAAGGTAGACCGCCATAGGGAGAGCGCAAGGGGGCTGGTCTGATTGCGGGGACCCAAATTTCGTGAGAGTAGGAAAATTTGGGGGTTAAAAAGGGAAAACAGGTCATGGAAAAGCAGTGGTTTTTTACGACGGATTGGGCGTTCCACAGGCACTTTTAAAATGGGAGAGGAAAGACTTTCAACGAAGTTTTACGCAGGTTAGGGGGTTTTTCTGGGGAAAAAGAGGGGGGATGACATTAAAGGGGAAGGAGGGGGGGTTTGGGCGGGGATTTTGCCCCTGCAGCAAGAAGCGGGGGAAAATTTGAAAAGTTTTGCAGAGGGGTTCAGTGATGAATTTTTGAGCGATGTTTTTTGAAATTTTCCCTAAAAGAGGATGGTTTGGGGTAGGTAAAGTGAGTAAAATAAGCATTTTGGTTTCGTCTTGGGAGAAAGGGGAAAGGGGAGAGGAGCTAATGTTGGGTAAAATTGGGGTTTTGGGGGCCCTGACCGGGCGGTAGGGAAAAGGGGGAAGAAGGCAGCAAGAAAGAGTGCAAATGTAAGCCCTGGTTTACTAAGCTGTAGGGTTTGAAAGCCTAGTTACTTTCCAAAGGGACGTTTCCCCTCCTTTGGGCCCACTTTTGGCCATAATTCGGTCAAATTCATTTTCACTTCAAAAAAGCTGTCATTTAAAAACTGGGAGATCAAAAGGTCTTGCAGACACAAAGGGTTTCCCAAAATATTTTTGGGCTATTTATTAGATCACCACTTTCAGGTGCAGAAAGGGTGGGGGGTTAAAAAAAGATAGCAGCAAGGAAAAGTGCTTCAAAGGCTACTTGTGTTTAGAAAATTTCTTAAACGTTTAAAACCCTAATTATTTGAAACAGGGGGGACTTTAAAGGGAAAATTACGTAAACCCTAACACACAATATAGGGAAAAAGAAAAAAGCATTAGGGGGGACTGGTTTATTTTAGTCCAGCAAGAATGACGTACCAAAACAAAAATACCAAAATAATCACACAGATATTGCAAGGGGTTGCTGGGGAGATTGTAGTTCAACAATTTCCATTCAAATATACAAAATTAAAACACACCCGATATTGGGAGAGGGGTTGCTGAGGGTTTTATTTCACACAAAGTACCATTCAAAATACAATATAATCACACAGTATTGCAAGGGGTTGCTGAGGGATGTAGTTTACACAACGTGCCATTTAAATAAACAATATAATCACACAGATATTGCCCGAGGGGTGCTGAGGGGGTGTATTTTACCCCAACAAGGGCAAAGGGAATCAGGTGGGGGTTAAAAGATAATTTGGTAAAACCCAAAATTTGGTCAAAAATTTATTTTCACTTCAAAAATGCTTTTCACTTCGAAAAAAGTTTCAACCAACGTTTGGGAAAAAAAACGGAAAATTTGAACAAATTTTAAGGAAATTTAAAAGAATCCCTGTAAAAGCCTATGCTTTAAAAATCAATGTTTGCCTCCCCCCGAAGCTAAAAGTAAAAGTAAAAAATTCCAAAAAACCCCCCTTTTTGGCTATCCCAAAATTTAAAAGGGGTAAAACTGCAATTGAACCTTGTCATATGTCATAGGTAAAACACTTGTCCCAACAAAAAGCTGTTAAGTGGTACAATGCTACTATTGCCTCTTAACTTTCGGGTTTCTTTCACTAACCTTTTTTTTCCCGTTTTGACCCTGCTTGGGGTTCATCACAGCCAACTCAAAGAGAACCTGTGGCTGTTCCCAACTTGTCAGTTTTAGTAAATACTTATGTTAAACTTTTAAAAAAATAAATTGGAAACAAACTTTGGGGCCCCTTCGTTAAATTTTTGTCTCTGAAACTGTCAATGGGGGTTTTTCCCAAAAAAGGGGGAGATGTCCCCGCACCCGTCGGGCCTTGTCCCAATCAGTGCATGGTTTGCGACACAACCCTTTAAAAACTACGATAGTAAAACCCATCTGTCTTATTCAGTACCTACATTTCTAGAAGGAACAGCACAACACCGAGTTATAAGAGAAGATGCTCCAGAATTGTTATTTCACAGAGAGCACAAGGGTTTAGTAAAACTGACAAAGCAGAAGATGTCACAGGGCTTCTTTAATTTGAGCCTGTAATACGGTATGGAGTATTTCACTGTTCTGCATTAAGAGCAAATTCATCTCTTATTGTATGCAGACTCTGCATAAAGAAAACCTGTGTTTGCTGCCATGTGAATTTACAGCAAAGCATTTTGCATGCACTGTTTGTAATATATTATCATGGTATTTTAGATCTGTATAGTATTAATCAAAAATCAGTTGAGACATAATTTAACCTGCCAAACCACAAAATTGAACCTAATGAAAATATAGGAAGATAACTGCTTGCGTAGCTCATGCTCAAGAACAGCAAATATAAGAAGTGGCATAAAATAATGTAAAGAAAATATATACACTCACCGGCCCCACTTTAATAGTACATCTGTCCAACCTGCTCGTTAACACTTAATTTCTAATCAGCCATCACATGGCGGCAACTCATGCATTAGGCATGTTCGACATGGTCAAGACAATCTCCTGCATTTCAAACCGAGCATCAGTAAGGGGAAGAAAGGTGATTTGAGGCCTTTGAACGTGGCAGTGGTTTTTGGAGCAGAAACTGGTCTAGTTAATCAGAAACTGCTGATATCCTGGGATTTTCACGCACAACCATCTCTAGGGTTTACAAAAGAAGAATGGTCCCGAAAAAAGAAAAAACATCCCAGTTAGCGCAGTCCTAGGCCGGAATGCCTTGTTGATGCCAGAGGTCCAAAGAAGTAAATGGGCAGACTGGGTTCGAGCTGATAGAAAGTCAACAGTGACCAAATAGACACCCGTTACAACAAGGTAGGGCCAGAAGAGCATCTCTGAACGCACAGTACGGCGAACTTTGAGGCAGATGGGCACAGCAGCAAAAACCACACCGGGATGACACTCCTTTCAGCAAGAACAGGAAACTGAGGGCTCCAATATTTGCCCAAGCTCATCGAAATTGGGACAGTAGAAGATTGTGAAAAACGTTGCTGGTCCTGGATGAGTCCGATTTCTGCTGTCGACATATACGGAAGTGACGGTCAGAATTTGGCGTCAACAACATAAAAGCATGGATCCATCCTGCCTTGTATCAACGGTTCATCTGTTGGTGTGTGTCATGGTGGTGGGGAATATTTTCTTGGCACTCTTTTGGGCCCCTCATGGTACCAATTTGAGGCATCGTAGGCAACACCTTGGTTGAATCTAATGCCACGAAGAATTGTGGGCAGTTCAAGGCAAAAGGGTTGACCCACCCGTATAGCATGGTTTACCCTAATAAAGTGGCCGGTGAGTGTATAATGTTCTCTTTTCCAGTGAATTCCACCATTCATACTTCATTAACTTAATTTTGTGTCCAAAATTACAAATATTTTATTTTGTATGGCATGTGCATAGCATAGTATTAAAGCTAAAGAGTGTATGTGTAAGCAGCAATTTAAAGGAGTATTTCAATCTTATATATTTATGAAATATTAACAGTACATACCTAATAGGTGTGTCCCGGGTGGTCCAGCAGCCCGCAGGGTTGGCTGCGGGCGCACCTGTGTCCCCTCGGCAGAGGCGGGACGACGGGTAGGCAGAGGTAGGCGATCGCCATAGGCGCCTCCTCTGCCTAGACCCTAAGGGTCCTCATGCAGGGCCCGAACCTCGCCGGGCACCAGGCCGCTGCCGAGGGCCTGAAGCACCGTGCGGTCACTATTGACCGCTTCTGCGGAGCAAGTGCGAGCGCCCCTGCCCCGCAGACAGTAGTCGGACACTGCTCACCTAGGATCGCTGATCCTCCGGTAAGGCCGCAGGACTGCCACCGCGGGCCGCCGGGTCCTCATAGCGGCTGAGACCCG
Organism: Phyllomedusa bahiana; assembly: GCA_025379985.1. Lineage (NCBI taxonomy): Eukaryota > Metazoa > Chordata > Amphibia > Anura > Hylidae > Phyllomedusa > Phyllomedusa bahiana. Next base: position 13,909 of record JAODAL010002855.1, read on the forward strand.
CCGCGGCCCCGAGCGGCTCGACTGTAGCGTCTCGATGAAGTGATGTCATCGCGACCTGCCTCTCCTCGGGCTGCCCAGCACGTTACAGTGCCTGGCGCCGAGAGCTGCTGGGGAGCAGCGCGGCCGGTAAGAAGAGGAGCGTGCGTCCGGAAGCAGGTAAGGTGAGATGAATGTTTTTATTTTTGCCTGCCTGTGGCCCCCCAAAAACCCCCTGTGGCCCCTATGCCTGCCGAGCCCCCATAAAACCTGCCCTTTGGGCCCCCATACCCTGCCGTGGCCCCATATGCCTCCTGTGGGCCCCCATACCCTGCTTTTGGGCCCCCTACGCCTACCGTGGCCCCCATACGCCTGCCCCGTCCCCATTTGCCTGCCTGCGGCCCCATAACCTGCCTGGGCCCCATACCTGCCTGACCCCCCCTACGCCTGCCTGGGCCCCCATACGCCCTGTGGCCCCCATACGCCCGCCTGGGCCCCCATACGCCTCCTGGCCCCCCTACCCTCCTGTGGCCCATAGCCGCCTGGCCCCCCTACGCCTGCCTTGGGGGCCCATACGCCTGCCTGGCCCCATACCCCTGCCTGGCCCCCCTACCCTGCCTGTGCCCCATACCCTCCGAGCCCCCAAAACGCCTCCGGGCCCCATAGCCTGCCTTGGCCCATATACGCCTCCCTGTGGCCCCCATACGCCGCCGGCCCCCATATCCTGCCGACCCCCAATACGCCTCCCGGGGCCCCATAAAACCCCCTCCCTTTGGGGGCCCCCCTACCCCCTGCCTCCCCATAAAGCCTGCCTGTGGCCCCATACACCTGTCTTGGCCCCATACCCGTCTTGGCCCCCATACGCCTCCCCTGTGGCCCCAAAACCCTCCCCGACCCCCATATGCCTGCCTGGACCCCCATACCCCCCCTGAGCCCCCCAACGCCTGCCTGTGTCCCCAAACGCCTGCCTGGGGGCCCCTAACCCCGCCTGTGGCCCCTAAATGTTTGCCTGTGGCCCCCAACCCTGCCTGGGCTCCCATACCCCTGCCTGAGCCCCCAAAAACGCCTCCCGTGGCCCCTATACGCAGGGCTGTATTTATGGGTCATGCCCCAGGCCAAAACCGAATACCCCCCCTTTAAACAATTTCTTTCCCCCACGCCCTTTCACAACATCCACACCCCTTCACAAAAGCCACGCCCCACTATAACCATGTAAGGGCTCTAAAAAAGCTAATTAAAGGGGTTAGCTGCACCCATTTTCCTGGGCGTTGGAAAACCTATTCAGCACCCAGGAAAGCTGGGAATAACGCCAAAACTGAAAAACCCCAAACTGTGCCGAACAAAACCTCTACACTAAAACCAATATTTCCTCCATACTTGACCATATAGTGGTAACACCATGTACAAAGGCTCTGCAGACTGTATATTCCTCCATACAGTACCTATAGGGGTAGACCCAGTCACAGGCTCGCAACTGTTTTTTTACCTCCTACTGACCATATTGGAGATTTATCATGTACACGGGCTCATCATATTTAACACCACCAAAATAGTGACCATATAGTGGTAACCCCCTCATGCAATGCACCCGATACAGCCCGCAAATACATAATTTAAGCTCCACTGAAAGCTATGATTCCCTGCTGGATTCCCCAATGTGTATTGGGGCGCCGAAAGAAAAGGACATTAAAATCATGGGGGTCGGCACACCCGTTATAGAAGTAAACCCCCAGCACATGCCACAGTACAGCACAACACTATATGCCACAAAACGCCAGAAAACAGGTAGGATAACAAGGATAGGCTTAATACCAACGCCACCGGAGGATAACACAGGGAAAAACTTAGATATACAGCGCCACAGGGAGGATTTAAAACAGGAAAAAGGGGTTTGATACTCAACCCAACCCGGTAGGATAACACAGGATAGGCTTAATACTCAAGCCACCCCGTAGGGTAACACAGGGTAGGCTTAATACCAACGCCACCAGGTAGGAAACACAGGGTAGGCTTTGATACTAACGCCACAGGGGGATATCACAGGATAGGCTTTAGATACCCCAAAGCCCGAGGGAGGATAACACAGGGTAGGATTCCCAACACCCCATTTTCCCCCGCCCTGACCCCCCCCCCAACATCCCACATCTCTCCCACCCCCCCCTCCCCAAACCCCTGTCTCTCACCCCCCTTCCCCCAGCACCACACTCATGTGTCACTCCCCAACTCACATCATGTCACCCCCCCCAGCAACCCCCATCATGTCACCCCCCCGCACCCACATCAGTCACCCCCAACATCCCCCCATCATGTCACCCCCAGCATGTCACCCCCAGAATCCCCACACATGTCACCCACACACCCCCCGCATGTCACCCCCCAAAATTCACCCCCGCAGTCATCCCCACAGTTATGCCCAGCTGTCACCCCACAGACGGTACCCCACAGCATGTCACTCCACAGCATGTCACCCCCCCTGACATTCACTCCACAGCATGTCACCCCACAGCATCCCTCCCCCCAGCATGTCACCCCACATCATGCACCCACAGCATGTCCCCCCAGCACCCCCCCACGCATGGCATCCCCATTGTTACCCACAGCATGTCTCCCCAGCATGTTACCCCAGCATGTCAACCCACAGCATGTCACCCCACAGCATGTCACCCCCCCGCATGGAACCCCACAGCATGGCACACCACACATCCCTCCCCAAGCCCCCCTTCCCCAGCATCCCCCTCACAGCCCCCCTTCCCCCAGCATCCCTCCCGCCAAAACCTCCCCCGCCCCCCAGCCTCCCCTTCCCCCCGCATCCCTCCGCACAGCCTCCCCTTCCCCCAGCCTCCCTCCGAAAAAGCCCCCCTTCCCACAGCCTCCCTCCCCACAGCCTCCCCCTCCCCACAGCCTCCCTCCCCACAGCCTCCCTCCACACAGCCTCCCCTTCCCACACCATCCCCAGCCTCCCCTCCCCACAGCCTCCCCTTCCCACAGCATCCCCCCGAACAGCCTCCCCTTCCCCCACCTCCCTCCCCCCCGCCCCCCCTCCCCCAGCCTCCCTCCACACCCTCCCCTTCCCCAGCTCTCCTTCCCACAGCCCCCCCTTCCCACAGCCTCCCCTTCCCACAGCATCCCTCCTCACAGCCTCCCCTGGAAATGTGAGGATTCTAAGATATTTGTGTCCAAATCTTCAGGGACGAGTATTGGCCGGGAGAAATAGCATAAATTGAACCGATGGGAAGAAAAGGGAAGGTGAACACGCTGACGGAAAGATTCTCCGGGGAGTCACTAAATTAATCAGTGTAATCACTTATATGTCGCAGAGTGTCTACATACAACTAGTATCTTCCACTATCGATCACTGTAAAGGGGTAATATATGTCTGTAGACCCGTGACAACTGATGGCACATTGGGAGTCGCGTTTTGGGCGAGTTTGGGAGGATTATTTGACCTTAATATAATAGTTTTGGGGGCTTGGTTTTGTAGGAGTGTTTTTTTAGTAACAATCATTCGTCCGGTAGATTTCCTCCATGCACAGGTGTATTATTAGGTGACTGTTATTTAGGGGTGTTATACTGTCATACATAGGTGAGCGCTTTTGAAAATGCAAATTTGTCATCGCTGATTTTCATTGTGCAGTGACTGCTTAGGGGATGGGCTGGGGCTATGTGGAATATGCAGAAAATTATTTGACAGGACCTGGGTGCAGGGTGAGGGGAAATTTAAAGTGTGTGGGTGAGGGGGCATTTTTTGGGGAGTGAGGGGGGCACCATTGGCTGTACTTGCCTAGGGCACCAAAATGCCTTGTCCCGGCCCTGCCCCTCGGTTCCCCCCACACCAGGGACGAGTGGCCCCGCGGTCCGCATGTCGGGCCGCGGACGCACTCACTTCCCTGGCAGCCAGCACTTACCCCGCGGCGCTCCTGTCCCCGCGCGGCTCTCTGCCGGTTGCTGCGCGCGCTTCCGTCCTCTAGGGCGCGCGCGCGGCAGCTCTTCCAGATTTAAAGGGCCAGCACGCCGGTAATTGGTTAATTGCCGGCCGCTGGTCCTATATATTGGTACCACCTCAGGCACTTCCTCGCCGGATCTATTGTGCCCTTGTCTTTAAAGAAAGCGTTTCCAGTGTGCATCCCAGTGTCTTCTACGTTGCCTACGTCTCTTGACCATGAACCTTTGCCGCCTGCCCTGACCTGTTTGCCCGTCCACGACTACGAGTTTGGTGTTACAATTCGGTACCTCGCTGCACCTCGGCTGCCATCGCAAGCTAGTCGCGCTAGAGGTAACAACCTGGTAGGACTCCCGCCGCAGCAAGTACATTCCGCATTGCGGCGGGCTCTGGTGAAAACCGGGACCTACTTGGACCCCGCTCCTTGGTGCGGCTGTTACCACTGCCTGTGGTGGTCCAGAGGATCCACTACTTCAGCCGTTACAGTTAGATCCGGCCATTGATCCCGCCAAGGTGCCTCTGCCCAGTACTGCGGACCTCACGTCCATTGTTGCCCAGCAGTCACAGCAGATTGTGCAACAGGCTCAGCAATTGGACCAGCTGTCTGACATGGTGCAGCAGCTTCTCACGTCTCAGCAGCGTTGGCTGCGGGCGCACCCATGTCCCCTCGGTTCCCCTCGCACCAGGGACGAGTGGCGCCGCGGTCTGCATGTCGGGCCGCGGACGCACTCGCTTCTGTGGGAGCCAGCACTTACCCAGTCGCGCTCCTGTCCCCGTGCGGCTCTCTGCCGGCTGCTGCGCTCGCCCCCGTCCCCTAGGGCGCCCGCGGCAGCTCTTTCAGATTTAAAGGGCCAGCGTGCCGGTAATTGGTTAATTGCCAGCCGCTGGTCCTATATATTGGTACCACCTCCAACACTTCCTAGCCGGATCTATTGTGCCCTTGCCTTTAGAGAAAGCGTTTCCAGTGTGCGTCCTAGTGTCTTCTACGCTGACCCTTCGCCTACGTCTCTTGACCACGAACCATTGCCGTCTGCCCTGACCTGTTTGCCCATCCACGACTACGAGTTTGGTGTTACAATTCGGTACCTTGCTGCACCTCGGCTGCCACCGCAAGCTAGTCGCGCTAGGGGTAGCGACCTGATAGGACACCCGCTGCAGCAAGTCCATCCCGCTTTGCGGCAGGCTCTGGTGAAAACCGGGACCTACTTAGACCCCGCTCCCTGGCACGGCTGTTACCACCGCCTGCGGTGGTCCAGAGGATCCACTACTCCAGTCGTTACAAGGTGGGAATTCTGAGTACTACTGAGATAGGGCCCGCACCGATAAGACATCTATAGCATATCCTGTGGACATGCCAAAAATGTCTGAGATGATAAAACCTCTTTAACATGTTGCAGTAACAAACTGTAAGAAATCTACAATTATGTTTTACTTCATAAGGAAGTTTATAATGATATACAGTGGGGGAAAAAGTATTTAGCTAGCCACCAATTGTGCAAGTTCTCCCACTTAAAAAGATGAGAGAGGCCTGTAATTGAGATCATAGGTAGACCTCAACTATGAGAGACAAAATGAGAAAACAAATACCGAAAATCACATATTCTGATTTAGAAAGAATTTACCACCCCCCGTGTGGTGCTGGGATTTTTGCTCACAGTTCTTGTGATCATTTTGACCCTATGGGTTGAGATCTTGTGTGGAGCCCCAGACGGAGGGAGATTATCAGTGGTCTTGTATGTCTTCCATTTTCTAATTATTGCTCCCACAGTTGATTTCTTCACACCAAGCTGCTTGCCTATTGCAGATTCATTCTTCCCAGCCTGGTGCAGGGCTAAAATTTTGTTTCTGGTGTCCTTCGACAGCTCTTTGGTCTTGACCATAGTGGAGTTTGGAGTGTGACTGTTTCAGGTTGTGGACAGGTGTCTTTTATACTGATAACAAGATCAAACAAGTGCCATTACTACAGGTAATGACTGGAGGACAGAGGAGCCAAAAGTTACAGGTCTGTGAGAGCCAGAAATCTTGCTTGTTTGTAGGTGACAAAATTGTTATTTTCCACCATAATTTGCAAATAACTTCTTTCCAAATCAGACAATGTGATTTTCGGGATTTGTTTTCTCATTTTGTTTCTCATAGTTGAGATCTACCTATGATGTCAATTACAGGCCTCTCTCAGCTTTTTAAGTGGGAGAACTTGCACAATTGGTGGCTGACTAAATAATTTTTTCCCACTGTATTAACAAGTAATAATCACAGGTATAATCATTGGCCAAGTTTTATAGAATGGTCTTTCACAATTTAGCTATACTTCCATTATTTTCTTATGCTATGCTCATAAGTGTTATATAGTACGTATTGTAATTGCTATGATTTTTATTGTCAGCAGCTGGTGTTGTTAAAGTATATTTCTATCTATCTATCTATCTATCTATCTATCTATCTATCTATCTATCTATCTATCTATCTATCTATCTATCTATCTATCTATCTATCTATCTATCTATCTATCTATCTATCTATCTATCTATCTATCTATCTATCTATCTATCTTGAGTTAACAAACAACCTTTCCCTTAGTCCATGTTGACACAGTTCAGTTTGATGCAGTTTTCAGTGAATCTTATATAGATGAAATGTATGTAGGAAAAAGTCTCTCTTTTTTATGTTTTTTGTCCAACTCTGACTAAAAGAAAATCCATGTAGGGGTCCATCCACATTTCAAGTCGGAATCCATGCGGATTTGCCAGAGATCGCAGTAGAATCAGACATCTAATTTTCAAATCTGACTGGTAGGTAAGTTAATACTTGGGCATTTAAAAAAAAAAAGAATAAACCTGGCTATTGTTAACAGAAACTGTTTTAACTAAAAAAAACAAAAAAACAAAAAAAACTTGCCCTTAATTGGTACAAACGGTAAAAAACAATTAAAACATAATTTAGGGGGCTAAGAAAAAAAAGTATTAAACTGAATTTACACCTGAGGCACAAAACGACAAAAGTTTTGTAATGAAAATTTAGCAAGCGAGCAGTTACTATTATCACACACTTATCCATATATACTGTATATATATATGGGGACATGCGACTCCCAGTGGTAAATGTAAATTAAAAAAAGGAAAAAAACAAAACAGTTCTTCTCCAAAATATACTTGGAAACCTCTCTGAATCTGTATGTATCAGTATTAACACATCCTGAGTGACATGAATGTAATTTACAGAATGAATATAACTCATGCAAAGACACCAATTTTTGGGTGTACTAACTTAAGCCTATATGCATTTGTGCCTTCATCATTTTCACGTGCATATATTGTGCTTGTGTTTTTGGTCCTATATCATTGTCATGTTAGAGTCTAACATAAGGGGTCAGGGGTGTCAAACTTCCCCAAGGGCCACATCAGCATTATAGTTGCCCTCAAAAGGCTGTGTGGCATCACATGGTCAGTAATAGGCTACGATATCTTTTAAGGTTGTATAATTTTTGGCCCCTTTCACCTCGTTAGCACCGAACCTTCTAATTTGGAGGGTGGCTAGTATGACTTGGTGCACAGATCCAAGATGTAGCCCGTTTGCTGTGCTAAGGCTGCCACCTTGGTCAAGTGTTGGCTACGTTCTTTTGACAAAATGGAGAGCCAGTCCTTCTGTGCCTGGACCGTGTCCATCCCTGCTCACTCTGTCTAATCTCTTGAGGGCCACACAGATGTGTTAGACAACGTTCACATATTTGGCATTGCCATACATGTGAGAATTAAAGCATCCGTTGTTAGGGGAAATATTTTTGACTGGACAACTTACCTTAAACAGGTAATATGGAAACAATTAGAAAAAAATTATTCCACTTTCTGTCTATTTTAAGACTTAAAGGGGTTTTGACACCAATGCATTTCATACCTGATTTTTCCTGCTTTAGCATTCAGTTTGAAAGGGGCGTGTATGATTTGTTTGAAATTCATATTATGTGACCCAGCATGCTGACATCACCGTGCTTTTCCCCACATTGTGCTTACTTGAGTCACACAAAGGTGTGTTCATGTATAGAGCTGTGAGTAGCTACAATGTAGCTGAGTGGTTGGCACTTCTGCTTCCCAACATAGGTTCAAATCCCTGCAGGAGCCAAACATGTGTTTGTTTGTTTTGTCTCAATGCACATACCTGATTGAGGTTTCTTTTTTATTTATTTGCACTGTTCGACTAATTACTAAAGAGTACAGAGGACAGGAGTAGAATGACAGCACCTGGGTTTGAACACTCGCATAGCAGTGAGTCTCTGTGTGACTACAAGGCAGAGAGACGAGCTGTACACTATGGATCACTAAGGTAGCAGCTACAACAAAAATGGTACAGATTTTTTAGTAATGATGAATGGTGAAAATGTTTATTTAATTTGCAAGTTTCCTGCATCAATTTTACTTTGTGGCAAAACCCCTTTAAACAATACTGGCTCTAATTTAAAACAATAAAAAGCCTGATGAATCCTATAAACACAAAATTATACTGAATAATAGTAAAAAAAAATATGTATTGTAATTTCTACAAAGTTCAGCATCTTTTTCTCTGCTCGTTTCCACAGCCATTGAAGATAATGTGATGCAACTTATGTTTAAGATTTTAAAGGGAGTATCAATCCTATGAGAGTCACAAGAACAGTTAAGACAATCATGCATTACATGAATGGATGACAATATGGAAACACAGCTTGCATTTATCCCTTAGTTCCAGCCCATGCACTGTCAAGACACTTGCCTAGAGTTTCCCAGAGAGGCTCTTTAAAACGCTCTTGGGTGCCATAGGGAACAATGATCTCTTCATAACGATCTATTTAAAGTTGTCTGGTTCAGCAAAAGGGAAAGGCAGGCTAGGGGGGCCATTGCAGTGACGCCTCAAATGATCACTTCATCGGCTATTTATGTATATTAATTTCAAAGAAATGTTGTTGTGCTCTATAGCAACCATGTAATGTCAGTAGTGTATTGTTAAAGTAAATGAGCCCAGCTCTATACATAGAATATGCCAGTTATTTATTGCAACAAAATTACGTCCCTGAAGGCTCTATGAATATGCAAAATGAAGGCAGTGATATGGTGGCATAGCTGATTAAACAAGGCAGTAAAATTATTTCTGTTCTGTCCCAGGGAAGTAATATACAAAGCAAGAGGGAAAGGTTAAAATAAACAGTCAGAGAAATAATAATTTAAAAAAGGTTTTTGTTTTTTTAAAAGAGAATTAGCTGCCATTCATGATATGCATTTTTGATGAGTTTTGAATGCGTTTTTCGGATGTGTTTTTGTGCAGAAAGGCCCAGTAATCAGGGTGCTTTCACACTTTGCATTTTTTGTGAGTTTTTTTTGCTAAAATGTACAGCATAAATTACTTTGCATTTCTGCAAAAAACCACAAAAAAAGCATATAAAAGTACCAAAAAATGCACTGTGTGAAAGCACTCCAAATGCTGTACATTTCTGCACTAAAAATGCATCCAAAAATGCATTAAAAAACGCACCAAAAAAGTACTGTGTGAAAGCACCCTTGACTACAGTGATACAGTTGAATGTCTTGTCTCCATTATTAGGATGGGATTCCCCTCTATACGGCAAGGCATCGTATAGCTGGTCCTTCCCGTGAATGATCTAGTAGCTGTTGGGGAAGTGTCTGGCCATACATAGTTTCTGCCAGCAATTACAACTGACTCATTCATGACATAAAAAATAGCAACTAAAGGGAACCTGTCACTAGATTTACCCAGAGCAAAGCATCGCCATGATGTACTGCTTGGTAAAACCTTTCTGAACATATTCTTGTTAAAATCAGGCACATTTACTATGCTGGTAAAATAGAACATAACATGCACCGTACAATGGTCCCTCAACAAATAATATGAATCTGTTCCAAGACGACAATTGTATATTGAAACCATGACTCTATGGAAAACTGGTAATTAGCTCCAGACAGAGCTGCTGGAAGCCGGAAATCACTTTCTATTTTGAGGATAGGAGACATGTATTTCATTCACATTGGGGCAAATTTATCAATACTGTCTAATACTTCGACAGTGTAACCTTGTGGTGTGGTGTAAAGCATGTACGCCAGTATTTTGGCACAAGAATTCTGGTGCAATTGCCATAATAAATGTGCCTCAACTTATGCCTAAAGGAGGCGCTCATCCTGGCACATGTCAAGAGCAGCACAGGACATGTAGTACCGCACTGTACTGTAGGAAGGCGCTACTAGACTACTTATCACTACATGCACTGCACTAATACAGATGCTTTACAAGCAGGCTCAGACTGTCATACTTTGGACTAGGGGAAACCCCCGGTGGGCCCCTGAGCATGGTAGACTTGGAGTTGTTTTTTAATGCATATACATCCTCAGATGAGGAAGAAAAGCATAAAAAGAGAGGCAAAAAGAAAAAAGCCGAATATAGGAGGTATGTACAGTCATTTACAGTAGCTGTAGGGTGGGCCCTAAAATAAACTCCACCGGTGGGTCCAGAAACAGCTCAACTGGTGGGCCCCTAGGGTCAACTCCACCTGGGCGCCCTAGATATCCAGTCTGACACTGTTTACAAGTAAAATATTCTTGATGATGTCAGTCAATCACATATACAACAGAGCAGCAGTGTCCATGACATTGTATGGGAAGTGTAGTTTGTCCACACATTGTCCCAGTAAGAACCAATGTATGTTGGAAATGTATCCTGAGGCCATTGTAGCTTTAGGGAACTTTGTATGGGCAACGCTGGGGTGGTGAAGAGTTGCAGAGTCAAGTGTTAGGGACCGTTCACACAGCGCTTTTGAATCCGATTTTGGATTCATGTTGGATCCGAAAAGCGCATCCAAAATCACATTGGCGATCGGATCCTAAATGGATCCAACACCCAGCTGCGTGTTTGAATGCGTGGTGGATGCAGCAGGATTGCACCCTATAGTTTTAAATAGGGCTCCTGCTTCGTCTTTCGGACCAGAATCCAAACACGTATCTAAAAGCGTACGTAAACATGCCGTGTGAACATACCCTTAAGGTGCAGGCTCAGACTGGCCCACATGGCAGACCTGGAGTTTCTTTTAAACTGGGAGAGGCAGAAAGGCAAAAGAAAAAGGCAAAAAGCATGAGGCAGAGTATAAAAGGCATGTACAATAGATGTATAGTGGGCTTCCAGAATCAACTACACTGGTAGGCCTCCAGAATAAAAGTACACTGGTGGGCCTTAAGCACCTCAATCTGGCACAGGGCACATGATATGGTTTTGGTGCATTTTTTCCTTTGCAGTACTACGCAGCAATTAAACTGCCTTTATTACCAGCAAGGTTCTTTCAGTTATCTAAACTGTTTGGGGAGGTGTTACAAGTGAGTCATCAATTATTGTGACTATAATCTACAACAGAGTAAGGCTATGTCTACACATAAAATACATAAAATACCATCCAAAATCCAATGGTATTTTAACTTCGCAGCACCGTGGTTTGTGCTGAAAACCATGGTTGGTTTTGAGATTTTCCGTCTGCGCTGTACATTGAATGTACGGAAATCCAACGGCAATCCGGCAAAAGATCTGACAGGTTTGAAAATCCGACAGATTTCAAAAAGGACCAGGAAAAAATCCATGCTATGTAGACTACAGCACAGATTTTTAATTTGTAATCTGTGGGGCACAGGTTTCTGTCTGATTTTTGGTGGATTCTAAGTACTGAATCCGCCAAAATTCCAACTAAAAGCCTGTGCTATCTAGACAAAGCCTAAGGGGCCGTTCACACGGCTTGTTTCGGCGCAGATTTTCGCTGCAGTACGGTGCCAATCCGTCGCAGTAATTACGGTACTCCACCGTTCTCATAGAGAACAGTGGATTCCGTCGCTCCTTACCACTCGGCGAATCCGCCGGGCGGGGAGAAACTGACATGCACATTATCCAGGCACAATACGCGCCGTGGATAATGGAAGTCTATGGGGCCGGCGGGCCGCGCCCCCTGCCCCAGCACCCGCCCCTTATTCAAGCCGGAATTGCGAACGCAATCCGGCTCGCAATTCCGTCTGGAATAAGCCGTGTTAACACGGCCTAAGGGTGCTTTCACACAGTGCGTTTCTGGTGTGTTTTTGATGTGTTTATTGGTGCAGGAAGACAGAGCAATTAATGCTGTACATTGCTGCACAAATAAAGGCAAGAATAAATTTTTGTGCAGCAATGTACAGCATTAATTGCTGTGCCTTCCTACACAAAAAACCGCACCAAAACCGCACCGTTTGAAAGCACCCTAAGGCTATATCCACACGGTAGAGGACAAAATACTTGTCGAACTCTAACCAGTATTTTACAATCGGTTTTCCGATTTGGTTGCAATTCAATTAAACGCAACTAAAATCTGCCGTTTTCTAGTGAAATATGGCAGATTATAGAACACGTTGTAAATTTTTTGACTCAGTTTTTGGGTTTCAAATCCGACCTCAGAAAATCTGAACTGTGTAGACTACAGCTCAGATTTTCTATTGAGGTCTATGGGAATTATCTACAGTTGGATTTTTGCGGATTCTAAATACCAAATCCGCTTAAAAATCCAACAGTAAATCACTGTCATGTACACATAGCCTAATTGATTACTCATTTGTGACACCTTTCCAAAAGTTGGTAATAAAGATAATTTAATTACAGTGCAGTAGTATTGCAAGTTAAAAAAATCACCAAAACTGCACCATGTAAAAGCACTCTTAGGGGTATATTCACACAGCATATTGCGAAGCATACAGGTACACGAAAAAATATGCATTCATTAGCGCTGTCGAAAGTATGTGCTTGCAAGCGTGTAATTTCAATGCGCAATGGCTCAAGGTAGCTTTCTGCCTCATATGCTTTTCTATTACTCGGTGTGTAAGCACCTGAAAGAAGTGACAGGTCACTTGATTTAAAGGGCATACCGTACGCACCAAGAAATACGATCATAAACTCATCGTCATCTGAACAGCAATGATCATTTTACACAGCACTCGGTGAGTGTTGTACTCATACAATGTTTTTACGTATTTGCAGGGCATACTTTGGCGTAAATATGCTCCACAGTACAAGCCTTATTATGCTTTGATTCACATCCTGCTGGTTGTTTGGATATGTCACACAACGTAATTGTGGGGCATATTTTGGTTTACGCGACAAGAGAGTGAAAGTGAATGGGAGCCGGCTGTCAGTGTTTTAGAAGTATGTGCTGGCCAGTACTGTATGTGCCGCAATATATTGTGTGAACATACCCTTGATCATCAGCGGTAACAGAAGCGGAGCATCAGTAATGGTATGTTCAGACGGCTTAATTGCGGGGCGTACAGCATGCCCCGCAATTAAGCTGGGTGTTCAGGAGTCGCGTTGATCGGCGAGTACCCATAGACATAGACATGTCACTTATCTCCCCGGGCATGCAATACGATCGTATTGTACGCCCGGGGAGAGGGGGTGTAATCCATAGCTCTCCATGAGAACTGTGGATTACCGCAATGATTGGGGCGCATTTCGCTCCTATTAGCGCGCAGTACGCTCGAAATACGTGGCAAAATACGTCCCAAAATAAGCTGTGTGATCATACCCTAAAGATTAAATGGGTGTGGCAACAGCCAGGACACCATGACTCCTCACCACACACCAGCACTGCCCTCTCTTGGTGAATGATTTACATTCAGCACATTCAGTTTCAGGTTATGTTGACATGGTGTACTGGGGCGCGTACTGTACTCGGCGCAGTACGCCGTGTGTTTTGGAAAGACGTGCTGATCATTCACTTCTATTATCAGCAGCGCATAAGCACCGCAAAGAAGTGACCAGTCGCTTCTCTGCCCCGGCAAAGGATATGATCATATTGTACGCAGGAGGAGATGCCACGTCATAATTCTCTATGACAGCTATGAATTACCGTAATTGTACCGCAATTACGCCATGTGAACATACCCTAAGGGGCCGTTCACACGGCTTATTTCGACGCGGATTGGCGCCGTACTCCGCGCCGGATTTGCGCTGCAGTACGGCGCCAATCCGTCGCAGTAATTACGGTAATCCACAGTTCTCATAGAGAACAGTGGATTCTGTCGCTCCTACCGCTCGGCGAATCCGCCGGGCGGGGAGAAACTGACATGCACATTATCCAGGCGCAATACGCGCCGTGGATAATGGAAGTCTATGGGGCCAGCGGGCCGCCCCCCCGCACCCGCACCTTATCCAAGCCGGAATTGCGAGCACAATCCGGCTCGCAATTCCGTTTTGAATAAGCCGTGTGAACACGGCCTTACAGCTTCTTTTTATCCACTAGTGAACTGGACAATTTTAACGTGGACATATTTATGCACTAGAACATTATAACATTAGTTTACGATTTCTTTTTTGCAAACATAGCAGCAGCCAGATGTAAACTGGAAGTCAAAAGGCAAATATGAAACGGGCGTCAGGTATTTTTTTTTATCTTTTTGTCGTTATTTTGTTATTCAGTTTTTTGAAATACAGCATGAATTTTTTCAGCCTACAACTACTTTTGGTTTTTTCTGCATCAAAAAATGCAAGTGTATACCTGCATATGGCTTTTTATGTGTTTTCGATTGCTTGATTTGTAATGGGAAAACGCACTGGAAAAAACTGATGTGCAGAAACACACTTTTTTGTTACAAAAAAACTCCATCAAAAACTTCATGAGAAAATGCATAAAGCCATGCAGTTTTTGTGTTTTTTTATCATTAAAAATTGCATTGCAAACCATGTGAAAAAGGCCTAAAGGTATCTTTTTTAGTAGATGTTAGTGATGTAAGTATGTAACTTGATAAGCATACATTTGCATCTTTTTGACATTATACTTCAAGTGTACTGCCCAAATGCTTTGTGAAGACAGTCACATTTTGAGCCATTTAAGATGGTATTTTGTGCTCCAGAGTGCTGTGCACTGGAAGGCTTCCAAACCGTCAGCCTGGGGAGGTGTTAAGCAGCCATTAGTGCTTGTGTGTCAGAAATATCTAATCCAGAGGGAGCTAAAGAAACTATATTTGTCTGAATGGCTGCGATGCATTGCTGCCACCAGTGAGTTACCTGGAGCACAGGACTTAATTAACAGAATAGCTCAGCTGTCTGAATGATACTGCCCTTGCTGCAGACCTCGCATTACATTATAAGGATCTGCAGCCCTGGAGAATTAAACACTTTACTGACTGTTTAGGGGGAAATCAAGCCGTGTTTCTGCCAGACATCAACACTGTTCAGAAATCTGTACCTACAACCATTGTGCTTTGTTTTACCTGTAAAACCAGAAGCTTTAATATATGATCAAAAAATATGAAAAATATACCACATAACAGAAAAAATAAAGGCTTGCAGCAATTTGCCTCATCCAGAAAAATAGCATAAGTATGCCAGAAGGCTCTCTTAAAGTGCATCAATATGTTACTCAATTGTTTTTTTGTTTTTGTTTTTTTTAAATCCATTAAGAAAAAAAGCTGAACCTGGGTTATACCACCCTATCTGAGAGGAGGATATGATGGAGAAATAAGCTGAGCTCTTTGACACATAAGGTAATATGAGTAGGATTTGTGAGTAAAAATCTGAATGAATCCTGACCGGACTCCTTAAGAGACATTGAAAGTTCTAGTTGCCCCGCTCACATTCAGTGAGTAACTGCTTTCCCTGTATTAGTGTGTGCAGAATAAGGCCTCGTTCACACGGCGTAGTGTGCCGCGGATTGGCGCCGTACTGCGCGCCGGGTTTGCGCTTCAGTACGGCGCCACTCCGTCGGAGGCATTACGGTAATCCCCTGCTCTCATAGAGAACAGTGGAATCCGTCGCTCCTCCCCGCTCGGCGAATCCGCCGCGGGGGGAGAAAGTGACATGCACATTATTTACGGCGCGTACGCGCCGTAAACAATGCATTGTCTATGGGGCCGGGAGCGGCGCCCCCGCCGCGCTCCGGCCCCGCCCCCGTCCCACCCCTTATTCACGGCGGATTTGTGAGCTCAATACGGCTCACAAATCCGTCGGGAGTAAGCCGTGTGAACACGGCCTAAACTATCAACCACTGTATGTGGGTGGGGGTCAGCATTACTTTCAGTTTCACCTTTAAGATTTTCTGTTTTTTATTTTGAAATTTAGCACCATATCATATGAACCTATACATCACAGAGCTCAGCTTCTCTATCTCTGTCATACCTTGCCCTTAGATGGGGAAGCATAAACCACCTTTCAGGTTCCCTTTCAGGGGGATGTTCACACACCGTTTTTGGATATGTTTTTTAGATGCGTGCTTGGATACGTGTTTCAGACCCTAAATGGACCCAAACATGCATCTAACAATGTGCAGTGTTATTTACATTGCTTTCAATGTAAAACATGCATTGGTGTTCAGGCAAGTGATCGCCGATGCATCTTTGTGATGCGTCTTTCGGATCCGTTCAAAGAATGTCAATTCTTGATCCGTTTAATGCAGCAGACGCCCTATTTAAAACTTTAGGGTGTGTTTCTGCGGCAGCTGCATGTTGGATGCGTTTTATGCAGCGCTTTTGAATGTGCTTGTCCATAAACGCCATGTGAACATACCCTGAGCATGCTAGAAGGTAGGCTTGCAAACTGCATCATAACTCTTGATATACTGCCCCATTTGTATATAATGCTCACATATTGGGCAGCAGTGTACAGAGATTTCCACCATTTATATGAGTCCCTGTTTTTGATGGGGCTCACAGTCTAATTTTCTTATTTCATACATACACACTAGAGTCAATTAACATATCAATGTGTTTTTGGAGTATATTCATTTAGTTGCTATGTAGTCCCACGTGTTACATTCGCACTGTGTGACCCCAGCCTTACCATTTGAATATTTCCTATAAATTTAGCTCAAATTGTCTTTAAGTGGGTAGCAGATGTCCTCTGGAGGAACACTAATAAGTGTGAACAGAGACCAATAGGGCATATTCTCACTTTACAATCATAATGGGGGTTTTGCCGTTATATTAGGTCTACTCAGCATTGGACAAAAAACTGCTGAAAGTCGACTGTTTTTTTCAGATGCAGGAGCGCGTCAGCTCTCATTTCTTTTGCTGCCGCCCATACAATTTATTGTATGGGAAGACGACGAAAAAACTGAAAGCACCAGTGTATTATACAACATGTTGTATTATACGTCGGCACCAGAAGACGAGTAGAGAAAAAACGACCTGTGGAGATTACAGGTCATTTTTTCTATTACTATCTATGGGCTGCCTGCACAATCGTATTTTTGGCAGTTTTAAAATCTTAAAGCCGCCGAAAATACGATCATATTGCTATGCCGTGAGGACATAGCCTTAGTGTCATAAAAATACACCAAAACGTTGTTTTGTGAAAGAAATTGCATCATAAATCACATTATGAGCACAACATTTGAATACACCCATATATTGATTTCTATGTACATTGCACATCTATCTAGCTGATAAAATAGATATGAAGATGTCAAAAACACTACATCCATCACCATAGTGTTTCCTAATAGTTACAACACTACAGTTCTCCTTTAATTCAATCATATTACTATAAAACTGTACCCCACCCCCCACCTAAAAAAAAAAAGAAATAAATTGGCTCTTGATGGTACCAAAACGTCATAAAAAACAGCAATAACATTACAGCCATCTGCAGGTGACAAGAAGTACTGCGCTACATGGTGCAACAAAGGATTTTTTTTTTAAATTGAATAGATTCAACACCGCTTTTTGTACAAATTTACATATCAAGAAACATACATTGCTCATTGCTGCAATTTTTAAACAACATATGACAGCATCAATATATATTTCATAGATCGTGCTTTCTTGCTGAATATTTTCTTTTAGTACAGAATCTGTGCTTTTCATTACTGCTCGACTGATGTGATGGCCCTGAGGACTTTCTTGATCGCTGGCAGCAGGATTTACAACTTCATTTTGTAAAAATAAAATATTGTCTCATAACGACTATATATTTTTGTTCTTCACTGAAACCAAACCTTTTGAACCCCTAAAACCAGTCATTCGCCAAAATGAAATTGCTTTTTTCCAGTCCCTTTCATTTAAGCCTTGATGCATTTCTGCTTCACTCATCCAGATAATAAGACATTAATTATTAATGACGAGTAAGCAATGTCAAAAAATGGTAAAAGTGCTTGAAATGACAGATCTGATGTGCACTGGTGTCCCAACCCTGCCATTTAGGATGAGACACATGCTGAGCGTAATTATTATCTGACTCGAGAAATCTGGCTGTCAGACGCCATCTTGAATATTTTTGAATTAAGATATGAAAACCTATGATTGTGGGGGACGGATAAATAGCAAAGTTAACGTGGTGAATTCCCAACAGGAAGGAGAAGAAAAACAATGCACAAATTGTGTGGTTTGTGTTTTCTTTAGGCAGAATCATACAGGAAATGTTTTATATTTACCGTATTTTTCGGACTATAAGACGCACTTTTTACCCTAAAATGTTTGGGGAAAATAGTGGTGCATCTTATAGTCTGAAAGCACTATCTCAGGTCAACAGGAAGCTGGCGGCAGTGTTTAAGGGGTTAAACCCTGCCGCCGGCTTCCAACAGCATCGCCGCACCACAGTCTCCTGCCAGCCCGGGATAGTGCTGTTCAGCCAGCAGCCGCCACTAACAGCAGGGATGGAGCCAGCAGCTGCCACTAACAGCAGGGATGGAGCCGGCAGCCGCCACTAACAGCAGGGACAGAGCCAGCAGCGGCCACTAACAGCAGGGATGTAGCCAGCACCCACCACTAACAGCAGGGATGGAGCCAGCAACTGCCACTAACAGCAGGGATGGAGCCAGCAGCCACCACTAACAGTAGGGATGGAGCCAGCAGCTGCCACTAACAGCAGGGATGGAGCCAGCAGCTGCCACTACCAGCAGGGATGGAGCCAGCAGCCGCCACTAACAGCAGGGATGTAGCCAGCAGCTTCCACTAGAAGCACGGATTGAGCCAGCAGCTGCAACTAACAGCAAGGATGGAGCCGGCAGCCACCACTAACAGCAGGGATGGAACCAGCAGCCACCACTAACAGCAGGGATGGAGCCAGCAGCTGCCACTAACAGCAGGGATGGAGACAGCAGCCGCCACTAACAGCAGGGATGGAGCCAGCAGCCGCCACTAACAGCAGGGATGGAGCCAGCAGCCGCCACTAAGAGCAGGGATGGAGCCAGCAGCTGCCATTTACTGCAAGGATGGAGCCAGCAGCTGCCACTAACAGCAGGGATGGAGCCAGCAGCTGCCACTAACAGCAGGGATGTAGCCAGCAGCTGCCACTAACAGCAGGGATGGAGCCAGCAGCTGCTACTATTAGCAGTGATGGAGCCAGCAGCCACCAATAACAGCAGGGGTGGACAATTTGTCCATTTGTACTTACTTTTGTTGCCAGCAGTTTAGACATTGATGACTGTGTTTTGAGTTATTTTGAGGGCACAAAATATATACACTGTTATAAAAGCTGCACACGGACTACTTTACATTGTATAAAAGAGTCATACTCAAGAGCCTCAAGAGATAATAGAGTTTAAAAGGTCAGGGATCCAGGTAATCTTAGAAACCTGCGTGCACTCAGAGCATCTAAAATGTTTCTTATCTCATGACTAAAGTAAAATATATCAACCATAGTATTTAGAAAAAGTCTTCACTTAACTGTCCCTTCCTGTTGAAAATTAATCTTTGTAGTGAAAAACCGTTTTAATATTTTGCTGAACAACCTTTTGAGGCAATCACTGCAAACACACAATTTCTATAACTTTCAATGAGACTACTGTACTTGTCCACAGGTATTTTGGCCTACTCCTCATGAGCAAACTGCATCAGTTGTCCCAGATTTGAAGGGTCCCTTCTCCAGACTGCACATTTTAGCTCCTCCTACAGATGTTCAATGAGATTTAGATCAAGGCCTATAGAAGACCACTTCAGAATAGTCCAATGCTTTGCTTTTAGTCATTCTTTAATGTTTTTAGCTGTGTGTTTTGTGTCATTATTCTATTGGAAGACCCATGACTTATGACTGAGACCAAGCTTCCTGACACTGGGCAGCACATATCCTTCCAGAATGCCTGGATAGTCTTGAGACTCAAGACTCCCTGTACCAGATGCAGCAAAGCAGCCCCAAAACACCACCCAGCCTCCTCCATGTTTCACAGTAGTTACAATGTTCTTTTCTTCATATGTTTCATGTTTGCATCTGTGAACATAGAGTGGACGTGACCTGCCAAAAATCCCAAGTTTTGTCTCATCTGTCCACAGGACATTCTCTCAGATATTTTGTGGCTTGTCAACATGCATTTTGGAAAATTCCAGTCTCACTTTTTATGATTTTCTTTCAGCAGTGCGTTCCTCCTTGGTCATCTTCCATTAAGTCAACTTTGACAAAGACAGCGACAGACGCAATCTGACACTGATTTACCTTGACCCGGAAGTTCAACTCTAATCTCTTTAGAAGTTATCCCATGCTCTTTAGTTACCATTTGTTTTATGTATTTCTTCAATTTGATATCAATTTTCTTCTTGCAGCCACATCTAGGTACGGTGGCTACAGTCCCATAGACCTTAAACTTCTGAATATTATGTGCAACTGTAGTAGCAGGAACATCAGGCTGTTTGGAGATGGTATAGTCTTTACCTTTAACATGTTTGTGTATTACTTTTTTCTATTCGCCTGAAGCAACTCTTTTCTTAACTTCCTCAAGTCCTTGTTCAGTGTGGTACAAACCATGATACCAAACGGCACAGTGACTACTTTTCTCCATTTAAATAGGCAGACTCACTGGTTACAAGTTTAAAGACACCTGTGTTAATTACAGAACACACTTTAGTTTAACATAGCCTTATGGTTAAATAATTTTTAAATCTTTTCTAACTGAACCATCATTTTTGTCCAAGCAATGGCCCGGGTGCTGCCGGCGATCTCTTCACCTGTATTCGACTCCTCCGGTGCGCATACAGGAGAAGATACCATTGCGGAGCAGAGAGTGAGTGCTCTCAGCTCCGCAGTGGACTCTAGACTGCCGCAGACTCGCGGCTGTCCGGAGTTTCTGGCACAGGCAGCGTGTGTCATCACGCTGCATGCGCTGCCAGATGACATCACACTGCCTGTGCCGAAGACAGAGCGCCTGGAAGTCGGAGCGAGGTAAGTGTTTGTATTTTTTTAAACTGCCTATGGGACCATATACCTTCCTAGTACCTGCCTATGGGACCATATACCTTCCTAGTACCTGCCTAGTACCTGCCTATGGGGCCATATATCTGCCTAGTACCTGCCTATGGGGCCATATACCTGCCTAGTACCTGCCTATGGGGCCATATACCTGCCTAGTACCTGCCTATGGGGCCATATACCTGCCATATACCTGCCTATGGGGACATATACCTGCCTAGTACCTGCCTATGGGGCCATATACCTGCCTATGGGGACATATACTTGCCTATGGAGCCATATACTTTCCTAGTACCTGCCTATGGGGCCATATACCTGCCTAGTACCTGCCTATGGGGCCATATACGTGCCTAGAACCTGCCTATGGGGCCATATACCTGCCTAGAACCAGCCTATGGGGACATATACCTGCCTATGGGGACAGATGACTGCCGAGTACCTGCCTATGGGGCCATATACCTGCCTAGTACCTGCCTATGGGTACATATACTTGCCTATGGGGCCATATACCTGCCTATAACCTGCCTATGGGGCCATATACCAGCCTAGTACCTGCCTTTGGTGGCTTGTACTTGCCTTTGGGGCCTTATACCTGCCTTTAAGCTGGCTATTGGGAGATATTCTTGCCTATTACCTGCCTATGGGGCCATATACCTGCATATATACTTGCCTATGGGGCCATATACCTGCCTACAACCTGCCTATGGGGACATATACCTGCCTACAACCTGCCTATGGGGACATATACCTGCCTATAACCTGCCTATGGGGCCATATACCTGCCTATAATCTGCCAATGAGGACATATACCTGCCTATACATGCCTAACCTGCCTATGGGGGTTATATACCTGCCTATGGGGGACATTAAACTGCCTATACCTGCCTATGTAATTTTATTGGTATCCATTTTAATGTTTTTAAATTCACCAGTAGCCGCTGTATTTTCCACCCTAGGCTTATACTCGAGTCAATAAGTTTTCCCAGCTTTTTGTAGCAAAAGTAGGTGCCTCGGCTTATATTCAGGTCGACTTATACTCGAGTATATATGGTAAATATATATTGTGGCAGAGTGACCTCTAGTAGTCGCAGGTTTCTGCCACTAGAGGGTGTGCAGCTGGAAATTTGGCCTTGGTGGGATAGGAGCCAGCCATATGAGTTGTCACCCCCAGTAAGCAGATGGCAGCAGTGTATAGTTAGTGTGGCTTTTCAGCCGCTCCTGGGTTGGCTCTTATTGGGAGTAGACAATGTGTTGGGTGGGCGTCTACTCCCCGTGTTCCAGGCCAGGTCTTGGACACATCTCTGGAGGCCTATAAGGTGTTCAGGGGGCGTGATCTGCTAGCTGGCAGTGCAGCAGTGGATCTGGAGAGAGGTTCTGGCCCCCAGAGCCTTAGGAAAAGCTGGAACTGGGTGAAGTATGAGTTACTGTTTGTGATACTGGACAGTAGGTCCAGGTCATGTTAGAGAGGGTTCTCTACTTAATATGTTTAGGTAGTGGTTTGACGGCCGAGGTTTTGTTTATATGTTTGTTTGTTTGTTTCTGTACATGTAACCTGAGCCTCAATAAAGCTGGCTGAGGCCAGTTTTAAACCAGAAAGAAAGAAGCCGGATGTGCCATTCCGTTTACCAAAGACGGCACTCCCGTGAGCTAAAACCCCCTGAGCTGGTCCAAGATGACGGCTGAAACATGAGAGGATCGTCACAAGAAAATATATATATATATATATATATATATATATATATATATATATATATATAGTTTATTATCAAGTTTCAAGTGACCATTTGGGTTTCTCTTTCTTTAGTGGAAGGGTAGCCACTTTTGTCCACCTGTATACAAGCTATTCAGCCAGGATTTCAGCAGCCAGACTTGTTGTGATCTGCTGGGTCAGTTTTCATATAACCAAACTCAGGTCAGGTTTTTGCATTCTTAAAATGTATGTTACACATGTTACTGTTTACAAACTTATTATGTAAAATATATTTTTGTGTGAACTTGCTCCTAAATTTTCCAGTTATGCCTATGCCTTGAAAATAAGTTCCATTTGGTTAATTTGGGCATGAATCATTTCTTGCATGTACACCCATATATGCTTTTCTGGGGAGGATGGGACCTTCTTGCATAGCTAGAAATGTCCAATGTTCGTTGGAAGAGCTTGACCAACACTTCCAAGTACTATCCTGTACCATTTAATTCACCAGACTTGAACCTAATTGAGTATCTGTGAAACCACCCCAATCATTGTGTTTGCTTTATAGATCCTGCCCCATGTACCATTCAGCTGTGGGATGTCCTACAGTCAACATAGCTCCAGATACCTGAGACAGCCTACCATGAACACTGGTAGCTGGTGCTGGTAATAATGTGACTGGACTGTATATTTTTTCTGGTAATACACTTGTGCTGCTTGGTAATAACAGTTATGTAGCTCTTAATTTATTGCTTCACATTGTATGTCTATAGGAGCAACAACATATATAGGAGCAACAAAAAGACAAACAATGCCGTCATCAAGGACCATTTTGTGAATCAACACACAATTTTTTACTGTTCTTTTTTAGTATTCTCTGTCATTCTTTTATTAACTCAGAATCAAATTACCCTTATTTTGTGTGTAACTGGACAAGTTCACAACATTTTACGATTCACAGACTTTTGCACATTGTACAGCCAGACCTGACATTCTCAGACAGCATCATGAGGATGACAATTTCTTCCTATTAAAAGCTGTTCATCTTGCAGTAAATATTTTTCTAAAATTTACATCTTTAATATTTAGTCTGGAAGAGAAAGGTAAAAAGTCAATAAGACACAATGTTGTTGATCGATTAAATGTCTCCATAACTGTATTTATTGTCCTGTACCTAAAAATGTAAATTTTGAAAACATGTCTTTGGTAAATGGATTCCATAAATTCATCCTGCCACATTTTTGTAGCACCCCAGTAAATTCCTACATGCTTGGCAATAGACTGTAAAAATCAGGCTATGAATTTTTTGGCCGACATGTATGAACTTTGGTGCTGACAGGCCAGTTCTAAATTGCTTTAAGCAGTGTTGAATGCATCAGAATGTATTAACCTGTTCTTCTGAAAGTAATGCATTTGGCGCATTGTAGTGCCAATACAACAAGTCTGGCTCAGACGGATCACCTTTAACTTGGTCTTGTTGTTCTAACTGTTATGCGCCTAGGTTTGGTGTCAAAGAATCATAAATGTGTCTAATTCTATGAATGTGGTGCGACACGCCCCAGAACGCCCCAGATCTTAGGCGCATTAAAAAGTGTTGCGCAGGCGCTTATCGCGGCAAAGTTTTGAGTGCGACTGTTCATACATCTTTAAAATTGGTCTACTACAGCTTCTTGAAGCAAGAAAACTGCCGCAGCCCCATTTATACATGTTGCCCTTTGTCTTTAAACTTTCAAAATAATTTGTCTCTTTTGTGTACTTGGCCATAGGACAGAGCTTTGTATTATTGTACCTTCAATTCTGGGTGGACAAATAGACCACTTCTAAAAATATGGGTTCCATGGTAAAGAATGACATATACAGTGGGTCACTCTGCCTGGGCTACAGTTCCTTGTGTTTAGTTAGAGCTATGGGTGGCAAGGTAGTACCTTGCCTAGAAACTGAAAATATAATAAATCATTTAAAAGTTACCTAATTATTAAGCAATTACTTTCCCACTGTGTATAGAAAACCAATTATACAAACACTGTCCTGCCTGCAGCAAATTAAAAAAAATGCTGGAATAATTGATAGGTAAAGTGCAGCAAGAAGTGTTATGTTAAAGTGTTTAATACATACTGCTAAAGCAATTTACAATGCCCAAATGGTGGACGCCAGGACAATAGCCATTTACACTGCCATACCCTTACAGTGTGTAACCTCCCCATAAACCAAAAGTAGAAACAAAAATAAAAAAACTAATTAAAGAAAAATGCTTCTTCCATTTTTTTAGCCATCCCCCACCCCCTCCTGCTTTCTGATCTGTTCACTCATTAAAGGGGTTGTCTCATCTCAAAGTTTCATAGGATTCATGAATGAAATAATGCTGCTTTGCTTTGCCACTTCCTGGTCAAGCTGTTTGTAATTAGCATATGAGCTCCATGTATTCAGACTTCTCTGTTTATCAGTCTAGATTAGCTAAATTACCTTCTCTGATGTCCAGAAAAGCTTCTGAGTTAATGTAAACAGTAGAGTAATTACTGTCTTTTGTCTGAAAGATCAGATAACACACAAGCTTTCACACTGCTGGCTGCAACCTGTGTGAAATAGTCACTCTCTGCCATCAGATAGAACAAACAGCAGGGGATAAGGAGTACACAGGTCAGTCACTTGGGGAACCAGAGAGAACACAGAAGGTGATAAAATCACTTGTAGCTTCTTAACAAAAAAAGATGAACTGCAATATATTTGAAAAATGTTTTCATTTAGTGTTCCCTACATTTTGAAAGCTATTCTTTGTAGTGAGACAACCCCTTTAAGTAATCAGTGAGATCATTTGTATTGCAGAGGAGACACACTTTAGCTTTACTGAGAGCTCAGGTTTCAGATGCCCGCAAAAGTCTATTGAGATGGGGAGGAAAGGTGCTGGCTGTACAGTAAGTTTGAACTACACAGCTGGTAATTGCCATCTACTTTCTTTTCCTGCCCCTCCATTCTCCATAGCCTCTATAAGCAGCTGTAACCTAATCTTTTATTGAATCTGAACTGTTTTCTCTGCAAGACATATTCTCTTAGTGATTTGTGACTGAGTGCACAGATAATAAAGCAGGAGGGTGAGAAAGAAAAGGAGGTTGCTCAAAGAAGATTTTCTTTAATAAGACATATTCCAAAGTTTCTTATTTTTGCTTGTACTGTCCATTTGTGGAAAGTTGTTTGATTTGAGGTATGTATTAAACAAAAAGGCTACTAGCAAGAGCAGACACGGTGGTATATGACTGCTACATCACTACTTAAGTTTTGAGCATTTATTGAGCTTGAAAATCGGCAGTACCAAAAGATCAGAAACATAGGCTTTTTAACCGGATCATAGGCTTTTTGCACCAGAAGAGCAAATATCACTTTTGACATGAATTAAAAAGTTAAATATTATAATAGTTGTGGAGGTTAAATGTGTAAGGACATAGTGGCATAACAAAGCATACTGTTGGCTTAATGGAAATGATGGCTTCTACAATTGTAGGTACAAAGTCTACCTGAAGCATGAAACCCCCTCTAGGCTTGACCAACGTAAAATTTTGAACTGCCGAGATTTTCTTTACCCTAGAAATGCAATTTTAAATTTGAATTTGTACATTCTGCATCAGCGTAAACATGACATGGTAGACTATGGCTTCAAAATGTGTAGTATGCTTTGATTTCCATGTAAAAAATTTCCAGTACATGTAGTGTTACAGCGCACGTTTCCGCCTTGAAACAGCAAGGCACGGTAGGGGTTAATCCCTCTAGTCAGTCGACACGCCCAGGGAGAAGCAGGGCTGATGAGTTTAGGAGTGACAGCTCAGCTCCTAATCAAGTCAGAGGGTGTGTTGCACTGGCCAATAGGAGGGCCCGGAGGCCGCACCAATCGTCTGCTGGGGCGGGCTCTGGGTTCCTCATTTAAACTCCCTCACTTCTCTCAGTCTTTGCCTGAGAAAGGTTTCCCCTTGCTACTTCCTGTGTTTCCTGTTGGTATTTGCTCTCCTGATCTCTGACCTCGGCTCGCTTCCTGACCTCGCCTTTGCCTCCGACTTTGTACTGCGCTCCTGACCGTGTTTGGACCCCGGCTTGCTTTTTGACTATTCTTTTGGCTTATGTTTCTTGGCATATACGTTCCCGTACTGTGACTGACCCGGACTGTTGGACTTTGAGTTTCCCTGACGGCCCTGCACTTAGCAGCGTAGGGGCTGTCGTCCAGTTGGGGTCTGCCGCCTAGGGCAGCACGCCAAGTAGGCAGGGACAGTGGGCTGGGTGGCAGTCAGGGCCCACTGCACCTCCTCTGACTTGACATGTAGAAACACTATCTACATATATTGTACTGTAAATGGCTCTAGTCATGACACATAGAACCCCCACCACAAATCCACCTCATGTGGACCTACCCTTCCATAGTACATAGTAGGATTGAAAAAAACATATGTCTATCAAGTTCAACCAAAGGAGGGGACTGTCACAGTCCATGCCGCGGTCCCTGTTGCATACCGCAGATTTGGCTGTGTCCTCGCTGGTGTCCGGTCTCTGTTCATGCCATGGTCCCTGCTGCGGACCACGAACATGCTCGTATGCCAGTTTCTGTCCCTGCTGTTTACTCACCTGTCCTCGCTCCAGCCCACATTCCTGTCTGTGTCCTGCATATGCACATGTCCTAGGGCACACAAGCTTGCTTGTCTGGATTTAAAGAGACAGTGCCTGAATTACCTGACCTGCGTCCTCCTGTGATTCAAGGAACTTCCTGCCTCTGCTCAAGTGTCAGTTGTTAATGTCCATCTGAGCTCCTGGCTGCTGTTTACTGCTGTCCTGATACCTCGTTTCTGCTGTTACCTGCCGTCATGCCTGTCAGCTACCTGCCTAGGACCCAGCTTCCAGTCTAGGTTTAACCCCACTGTGTCCAGGTTGCTGTTCCTGCTACCTGTGTTTGTGTACCTATGTTTTTGCTGTTAACTGTAATTGCACCAGTCTGCTATCTACCCGGGACTCTGTGTACGGCTACACTAACCTATGACCTGTCACCTGTGCCTGTGCCCACTGTCCTACATCCATCACTTCGTCTGTCACCACAAGTAGCCAAGTCAGTGATAGCGACCTGGGGGTTACCTGCAGCAAAGTCTGTGCGGCTTTGTGGCGGGTTCCGGTGAAGACCGGGGGCCCCTTAGGCTCTGCTCCCTGGCATGATTTACAATACCAGAGGATCCACAACTACCCGGAGCCCACGGTGTCAATAGTAACTGACATCCGTTATCCATAACAGGATATAGATCATTTTAAAACTTGTTTCCTCCTATTGATCCAAAAATATAACACACAAGGAAAGAATCAATTTGTTTTAAAAGGAAACATTTCCCTCCTGATTATGTGGTGATCAGACTAGATCAACATTCTAACATGAATTCTACATCTACATAAGTCTTAACATTACTTTCTTGAAATTAATCATCTAAGCCAGCGGTCCCCAACCTTTTTTCCACCAGGGACCGGTTTGATGCACAACAATTTTTCCACGGCCCAGTGGGGGGCGGGGATATTAGGGGTGGGGTTATTAGAGGCGGAGATATTAGGGGCGGGGTTATGGAGGAGGTTGGATGTTTAGAATCACACACAAAAAAACCCCAAAAAGTGTATACTGTGTCATTTAGGGATATCGTATGGGGTAACCTGACTGATTGTCAGCTCTGTGGGTCAGCATTATACATGTGTATAATATACATATGTAATAAGCTCTGTCATTATAGAGATATATGCCCCCTGTAATAATAAATAAATATAGCCCCCCCTGTAGTGATAATAATACATAGCTGTCCCAGTAGTGATAGTGATACATAGCTAGCTGCCCCAGTAGTGATAGTGATAGCTAGCTGCCCCAGTAGCGATAGTGATACATAGCTGCCCCCAGTAGTGATAGTGATAGCTAACTGCCCCAGTAGTGATAGTGATAGCTAGCTGCCCCAGTAGTGATAGTGATAGCTAGCTGCCCCAGTAGTGATAGTGATACATAGCTGCCCCAGTAGTGATAATGATACATAGCTAACTGCCCCAGTAGTGATAGTGATAGCTAGCTGCCCCAGTAGTGATAGTGATAGCTAGCTGCCCCAGTAGTGATAGTGATAGCTAGCTGCCCCAGTAGTGATAGTGATAGCTAGCTGCCCCAGTAGTGATAGTGATAGCTAGCTACCCCAGTAGTGATAGTGATAGCTAGCTGCCCCAGTAGTGATAATGATACATAGCTAACTGCCCCAGTAGTGATAGTGATACATAGCTGCCCCAGTAGTGATAGTGATAGCTAGCTGCCCCAGTAGTGATAGTGATAGCTAGCTGCCCCAGTAGTGATAGTGATAGCTAGCTGCCCCAGTAGTGATAATGATAGCTAGCTGCCCCAGTAGTGATAGTGATAGCTAGCTGCCCCAGTAGTGATAGTGATAGCTAGCTGCCCCAGTAGTGATAGTGATAGCTAACTGCCCCAGTAGTGATAGTGATAGCTAACTGCCCCAGTAGTGATAGTGATACATAGCTGCCCCAGTAGTGATAGTGATACATAGCTAACTGCCCCAGTAGTGATAGTGATAGCTAGCTGCCCCAGTAGTGATAGTGATAGCTAGCTGCCCCAGTAGTGATAGTGATAGCTAGCTACCCCAGTAGTGATAGTGATAGCTAGCTGCCCCAGTAGTGATAGTGATAGCTAGCTGCCCCAGTAGTGATAGTGATAGCTAGCTGCCCCAGTAGTGATAGTGATAGCTAGCTGCCCCAGTAGTGATAGTGATAGCTAGCTGCCCCAGTAGTGATAATGATACATAGATAGCTGCCCCAGTAGTGATAGTGATAGCTAGCTGCCCCAGTAGTGATAGTGATACATAGCTAGCTGCCCCAGTAGTGATAATGATACATAGCTAGCTGCCCCAGTAGTGATAGTGATAGCTAGCTGCCCCAGTAGTGATAGTGATACATAGCTAGCTGCCCCAGTAGTGATAGTGATACATAGCTAGCTGCCCCAGTAGTGATAGTGATACATAGCTAGCTGCCCCAGTAGTGATAGTGATAGCTAGCTGCCCCAGTAGTGATAGTGATACATAGCTAGCTGCCCCAGTAGTGATAGTGATACATAGCTAGCTGCCCCAGTAGTGATAGTGATACATAGCTAGCTGCCCCAGTAGTGACAGTGATACATAGCTAGCTGCCCCAGTAGTGATAGCTAGCTGCCCCAGTAGTGATAGTGATAGCTAGCTGCCCCAGTAGTGATAGTGATACATAGCTAGCTGCCCCAGTAGTGATAGTGATACATAGCTAGCTGCCCCAGTAGTGATAGTGATAGCTAGCTGCCCCAGTAGTGATAGTGATAGCTAGCTGCCCCAGTAGTGACAGTGATACATAGCTAGCTGCCCCAGTAGTGATAGTGATACATAGCTAGCTGCCCCA
Organism: Phyllomedusa bahiana; assembly: GCA_025379985.1. NCBI lineage: Eukaryota > Metazoa > Chordata > Amphibia > Anura > Hylidae > Phyllomedusa > Phyllomedusa bahiana. The sequence continues at coordinate 44,085 of JAODAL010002855.1, forward strand.
GTAGTGATAGTGATACATAGCTAGCTGCCCCAGTAGTGATAGTGATACATAGCTAGCTGCCCCAGTAGTGATAGTGATAGCTAGCTGCCCCAGTAGTGATAGTGATACATAGCTAGCTGCCCCAGTAGTGATAGTGATAGCTAGCTGCCCCAGTAGTGATAGTGATACATAGCTAGCTGCCCCAGTAGTGATACATAGCTAGCTGCCCCAGTAGTGATAATGATACATAGCTAGCTGCCCCAGTAGTGATAATGATACATAGATAGCTGCCCCAGTAGTGATAGTGATACATAGCTAGCTGCCCCAGTAGTGATAGTGATACATAGTTAGCTGCCCCAGTAGTGATCCATAGCTGCCCCAGTAGTGATACATAGCTAGCTGCCCCAGTAGTGATAGTGATAGCTAGCTGCCCCAGTAGTGATAGTGATAGCTAGCTGCCCCAGTAGTGATAGTGATACATAGCTAGCTGCCCCAGTAGTGATACATAGCTAGCTGCCCCAGTAGTGATACATAGATAGCTGCCCCGGTAGTAATGACACATAGCTACCCCAGTAGTGATAGTGATAGCTAGCTGCCCCAGTAGTGATACATAGCTAGCTGCCCCAGTAGTGATACATAGCTAGCTGCCCCAGTAGTGATACATAGATAGCTGCCCCGGTAGTAATGACACATAGCTGCCCCGGAAGTAATGACACATAGCTGCCCCCAGTAGTAATGAGACATAGCTGCCCCCAGTAGTAATGAGACATAGCTGCCCCCAGTAGTAATGAGACATAGCTGCCCCCAGTAGTAATGACACATAGCTGCCCCCAGTAGTAATGACACATAGCTGCCCCGGTAGTAATGATACATAGCTGCCCCCCCAGTAGTAGTGATGATAGCTGCCCCCAGTAGTGATGATAGCTGCCCCCCAGTAGTAGTGATGATAGCTGCCCCCCAGTAGTAGTGATAGCTGCCCCCCCCCAGTAGTGATGATAGCTGCCCCCCAGTAGTGATGATAGCTGCCCCCCAGTAGTAGTGATGATAGCTGCCTCCCAGTAGTGATGATAGCTGCCCCCCAGTAGTAGTGATGATAGCTGCCTCCCAGTAGTAGTGATAGATAGCTGCCCCCCAGTAGTAGTGATAGATAGCTGCCCCCCCAGTAGTAGTGATGATAGCTGCCCCCCCAGTAGTAGTGATGATAGCTGCCCCCCCAGTAGTGATGATAGCTGCCCCCCAGTAGTAGTGATGATAGCTGCCTCCCAGTAGTGATGATAGCTGCCCCCAGTAGTAGTGATGATAGCTGCCCCCCAGTAGTAGTGATAGATAGCTGCCCCCCAGTAGTAGTGATAGATAGCTGCCCCCAGTAGTAGTGATGATAGCTGCCCCCCCAGTAGTAGTGATGATAGCTGCCCCCCCCAGTAGTAGTGATAGCTGCCCCCCCAGTAGTAGTGATGATAGCTGCCCCCCAGTAGTAGTGATGATAGCTGTCCCCCAGTAGTAGTGATGATAGCTGCCCCCCCAGTAGTAGTGATGATAGCTGCCCCCCCAGTAGTAGTGATAATAGCTGCCCCCCAGTAGTAGTGATGATAGCTGCCCCCCAGTAGTAGTGATGATAGCTGCCCCCCCCAGTAGTAGTGATGATAGCTGCCCCCCCCAGTAGTAGTGATGATAGCTGCCCCCCAGTAGTAGTGATGATAGCTGCCCCCCCAGTAGTAGTGATGATAGCTGCCCCCCAGTAGTAGTGATGATAGCTGCCCCCCCAGTAGTAGTGATAGATAGCTGCCCCCCAGTAGTAGTGATAGATAGCTGCCCCCAGTAGTAGTGATGATAGCTGCCCCCCCAGTAGTAGTGATAGATAGCTGCCCCCCCAGTAGTAGTGATAGATAGCTGCCCCCCAGTAGTAGTGATGATAGCTGCCCCCCCAGTAGCAGTGATAGATAGCTGCCCCCAGTAGTAGTGATGATAGCTGCCCCAGTAGTGATGATAGCTGCCCCCCCAGTAGTAGTGATGATAGCTGCCCCCCCAGTAGTGATGATAGCTGCCCCCCAGTAGTAGTGATGATAGCTGCCCCCCCAGTAGTAGTGATAGATTAGCTGCCCCCCAGTAATGATGATAGCTGCCCCCCCCCAGTAGTGATGATAGCTGCCCCTCCAGTAGTAGTGATACGTAGCTACCCCCAATAGGCAGCCAGGGCAATTTAAAAAAAAAAAGTAATAAGAGGTCACTCACCTTTCCCGGATCCTCGGCCGAGCTCCTCCTCCCTGGCAGCCGGCAGCACTGAGCGGCGCGGGAGGTGTGACGTCACTGTGCATCATCCCCTCTGCGCCGCTCATTGCTGTAGATGCGGAGCTCAGTGAGCGCCGCATCTACATCGATAGGGAAAGCAGGGCGGTAATGCACCGCTCCTGCTTTCTTTGCAATGCAGCCGCACGCTGAGCGCAGCTGCTATCTGTGCGCGGCCGGAATACAGCGGCTGCGCACAGAAGATACCCAGACTAAAGACAGCGGGCGACCGGCATCAGGTGCAGCCGGCGCCGCGGACCGCCGGTTGGGGACCCCTGGTCTAAGCCTTTTTTGAAGCTCAAAAAGCTCAGGACTATCCTCTTAACTGTAAGTTGTAATGTAAATTGGTCTTTAAAAGGAAAATGTATTTAATTTATATAATTAGAAATTAATCGCCTGTTTTCATTTTTTAAATAAAAATATCTTTTTTATTTAAAACAATACATTAAGATCCATTCCATATGATAGAAACAGAGGAAAAGACACTTGTGTCATATAAACAAAGTTCACAGGAAACGTAACTGGGCAAGCATTATGCAATAAAAATCTTAAATTCAGAAAGTTAGACTGATGTGTTAGACGCCAGTCTCAAACCTAGGGCGGCTGGAGTAACATGCAATATATTTATTAAACGGAGCGCCCCTATTATTAATTATTATCGCATCTGTAACTGCCCACGTACCTCAGAATGAATTCTATATCAGTTTTATGGAAAAATTATAGTGAATCTTTTGAGCAAAGGGAAATTCTGCTGCTCCCTTTCAGCTCTGCTCACTTTTACATAACGTGGTGTGTCGATAAAGAAAAAAAAAATCTGAATTCTTTGCAGAAACAATAGTGACGTAAAACAATTTGTGAATTACACTTCTGTCTATAATGTATGGAAGCTATATGCTCCAAGCTGCTATATTTAGAGCAACCAATTATAAGTTCATTAATTTTAAAAAATGAAAACAAATCTGAATGTTCACAAATACGATGGAAACATGCTAGATTACTTTTAATTCTTGGATGTTAATGGTTTTTTAATGTAAACGTTATTCCTTTATCTGCATCTAGCTCCAGAGCCAAATTACCTGATGGGAGCCGCAACATCTGCTTGTTATTTAGTTCACAGAAATCTGGCTACTGCACTGTAAAATAAGGCAGCATTAGGACAAACTGGCTTGAGGCATACATTATTTTAACACTAATTTTAAGCAGCACACAGTTTCCAATGACTTGTTTTGGATCTCTAACTACTGATTGCCAAACACCAGTCTGCTGGGAGGTGGTGCAGAGCCAGTTGCTGGCCAACTTCCGGCTCCCACCTGTTCTGTTCAGATGTTCAATATCTCGCCTTGTGCAGCAGGATGGATGGTTTTAGCCTGACAAATCAGTTGTGTGTGCCATAAGCATTACTCATTATTCTACATTGTTTCATTCCAAATAAGAAAAAGTAGACCATGCAATGTGGAAAGGAGGAGTAATGTGAAGAACACCTCAAAAGATTCAAGGATTTCACAAATTCTTATGTATTTTATAATAGAAAACCTTTACTATTTACCAAGATGTCACACAGAACTTGCACTTCACCCACCCAGAAGATGTTTTTCAAACTCTTTCTAAAAAGGGTGTGTTCCCGCCATAGACATTGATGGCATATAAGTCGGTCTGATAGGTGTTGGTCCTCGGAAGACCGCAGTGCAGGTTGCGCATGAGCAGGACTCTCTATTCTGTTCTATGGGAGTTCATCCCAACGCCAAATTCAAAGTATAGCACAAGACTTTGAGATGTTTTTGGCACATCAATAAGTATGTCTGAACGGGAAGAAGACCGCACTTGTGCAGTACTCTCTTTTCTGTTCTAAGGAAGTTCCGAGAATAGCCAAAAAGAATGCTCAGCTATACTTAGAACTCCCACTGAAATAAATTAAGAGAAGTCTGAATTTGCACCTTCCTCTTTGTTCTGTATGGAGACTTTTGCTCCAAACAACAACAATGAGCCCCCTATTCTAAAGATATGTGTGGCTCACAAAGGGTGGCACTCACATCTGACATTTATGGCATATATACTGTCATATCTCATAAATATTCTATATGGTAACATCCCGCTAAGGACAAGTTTAGGGAAAGCATTTGGATCTATGTGCAAGTTTTTAATTCTGTGTATGACTCTGAGAGACATATTTTGGACAAACACTGTCAAATCTGACCGTGTAAATGAAATGTAGTGGTGAGTTAAGATAGATTGCAGGATGGTATAGCGTCATCATTTTTAAAATCTAGCGACAGAAGTAGTGAGACCCATAAATATGAAGGGTTAGATTTATTACCATATTTAGTATATGAGTGTTCAATTTAGTTTCCCATATTTGTTCATCTAAAACCTGGTGAGGCACAGAAAAGAAAAGATAGAAGGAGGCATGATATTCCATACCCATCTTTAAAATCATCGATTTTGGACATTCTCCTTCTCCACAGCTGGTAGACTTTCAAATGGAAAGTGTTCACAAAGAAAACAACTTCTTTTTGGCAAACCCCTTAATAGCAAAATATATTTTGTTTGCTGGTATATTTTCCTGACTACTGCACTGAAAGTTTTGGATATTTATGACGTGATTGGACAACACCAATGTTCAAATAAATGTCTGAATGTCAGTTTTTATATTTATTAATTTTATCGATTTATATAACGCCAACATAGTGCTCAGTGCTGTACAGACATTATCACTCACATAGGTCCCTATCCTTATTGGATCTCACAATCTTACTTCCAAATCAGTGTGTTGTTTGTAGCATGGAGGAAGCAGGAATATCTGGAGCAAACCAATATAAATACATGGAGCAGATTTATTAATACTGTCTAACTCTTAGTGTAAAGTTAGTCTAGACAGTCTTACAATGCAACACATTTATCAAAGTGCTCATAAATCTGTTGTAGGTTAAAACTACCTAGTCTAATTTTACACCTTTTTTAAGTTGGCTTACTTTATGCCACTAATTGCACCAAAATCTTGGCACAAAGTGTCACACACTAAGCCATGCCACTTTTCCACAAATTCACACCTTTTTTAATAGAGCCACGCCCTCTTATCGGTCGTGGCACAGAAGTGTCTACAAACTGTTTAAAACACATAATAAATGTGGTGTTAAGCATGTACACCATTTTCTTTGGCGCAAATTGTGCGAGAATTCTGGTACAACTGCCTTGATACATGTGCCCCATGGAGCGCAAACAAACTCAGATGTTTTCCTTTATAAGACTCTCTCAATAATGTGATTCAATTAGACGTATACCACTAGTCTCTAGCTACTATTCTGAGCTGCCTTTTCAGCTCACATTCACATGTAGGGCAATGATAGTAGGCTATTCTTTTTCAGACAGTAATATAAATTTATTCAGTAACATTAGTCCCGTATTTACGGACACATATTAAAACTTCTAAGCACAAATAGAAAAGAGACGTGGTATACTCAAGTTTAGTAGTCCAGCATAGAACTTGTGTTCGAACTCAATCCATCCATAGACGTAGCTGAGGAGATGTATGACAAGAGTGAGCTGCACACTCAGAGAGCGACGTTTCGGGGGCTCCGCCCCCTTTCTCAAGCATGTGCAGTGCACCTATACCACCGTTTAAATACCAAATCAGAATATTAAAAACAAGCAGTTAAAATACAACAAAACACTGAAGCTGTTACATTTACAAAAATGCTTTAAGGCTATACATTTCATTAAGGCCTTTTGGAGCCAAGGATTGCATTTTACTAATCCAATAGGCTTCACGCTGCAAAAGACGGGTTTTAACCCTCTCTATATTGTTGCCTTCTATTCGTTCTAATATACAGCAGCGAAGATCACTCACTACATGTTTAGCCTCCATAAAATGCCGTGCAAGAGACGTTTCACCAAATTTTTTCCATTTTTTACCCGTTTTTTTTTGCAATTACAACCGCTGATCTTGCTCTTAAGACGTAATACCATTCTTTTAGTCTGTCCATTAAACATATCCAAAAAGGACACTTATTAAATAAATTACCTGATTCTTTTGCTGTATATATTTTTAAAATTCAATAGTGTACCAGGTAGGGGGTTTAAATAGGGACCTTAATTATAGAAGAAAGTTCAAACACCCTAAACAGGGAATTGTGCCTTTTTTCCATTCTCATAATCTCTATCTATTAGAGGATTTTTTTATAAATGACACTATTTTTCTCCTAGGGGTTGCCCTTTTTGAAAACAAATGAGGGAAACTTTTTTAAAAGGAACCAAAAAGGGGAATCATTCCCCAATTTTTTTTTCCCAATACTTAGTAATAACTTTCTTTATCAATTTGCAAGTTGGTCATTACGTTTTTAAATAAAAACATAATTTTTTCTTGTTTGGCTTAGTTTTTTTTGGGGTTTTAAATAGATCCTTTTGCTTACAAAGAAACCTTATCTCCCCCTTCTCTGAGTTATTCTTCTCTGTATCCCCCGTTTTTTTAAATTTCTTTACAATTTTATCTCTACTATTACCCCCAATTTGTTCATTAGAGAAATCTTTAGTCTTATTAAATTTACCTTTTAAGGGTCCCTTTAAAAAACCCTGGGTTTGAAAACTTGGTGAGTAAAAGGTTATTTCGATCGATCTCCTTTTTAGATAGACACTCTCCAGCCTTTTTCAATTTTTTAAAATTTTTACGTCTAAATATTCTATGTTCTGTGCTCAACTTGAGCTGTGAAACGGATTAAATGGTGTAATCCATTGATGTAATTCAAGAACTCTTGAAACTTAGTTTCCGTTCCACGCCAAATGAGGAACACATCATCCACATAACGCCTCCATAGAACTATATGGGGCTGAAATAAAGATGAAAAAATATGTGTTTTTTCCAACATGGCGACAAAAAGGTTAGCATACGATGGAGCTACAGGAGACCCCATAGAGGTCCCCTGTAGCTGTAGAAAAAAAACCTGTCCAAATCTAAAAAAATTTTGGGTAAGTACGATATCTAAGAGTGTCATCAAAAAATTTATGAATCTGTTGGTGAGTGAAGGATTCTGCCATAATACACTTCTAACTACCTCCCTGCCTTCTTCATAAGGAATATTAGAAATAAAATAACTGTATAATCAACTTGCATAGTAAATCATCGTTTTGTAATTCAACCTGAGAAATTTCTTGTAAAAACTGTTTAGTGTTTAGTAAGCACTGTGTTTCTTTTTGGGTCTTCAGTTTCATCTCAAACATTTCAGTGATTATTCAGACAACTTCATTTCCTATGTGCTAGGAGTTACACAGTTCCTAATGACACATAATTTCTTCAAATTTGATAATGCATTTTTTCTACAACTTAGAGGAGTGTCCATGGGGGCTAAGTTCTCCCCCTTCCCTGGCCAATTTGGTCATGGCATGGGGGAGGCCATGTATATTTATACAGAGGCCAATCCCTTCATGGACCACCTCGTCTGGTATGGCAGGTACATAGATGACCTCCTGGTTATTTGGGGTGCTGATGTATCTGCCATACCGGACTTTGTTGAATATCTTAATAATAATTCCCTCAATTTGTCATTCACTTTCTGTGTTGATCAGACTACAATAAATTTTTTAGACTTGACATTAGTAGGCAAACCGGAAGAACATATCAGAACCAAACTATCGCAACCCAAAATCGGGCAATAAAATTTTTGCATCATCGCAGCTTTCATTCAAAAAGTACCCTTAGGGCCCAAACCCCGTTGGTAGGGACATTAGAGCAAAACGCAATTGCTCCCCTGTCCCACGACTTTGTATGTGATCACACAAAATTCAAAATTAGGCTTAGATCGAGAGGGTACCCTGACTGGCTTCTTAAAAGATCGGAAAGTATAGTGAAACAAAGACCACGGGAAGAACTTTTGATGTCATTTGACACCTCCAAATCAAATAATAAAAAAAAACAGTGATACTTTAACATTAACATTGGATCACAGCCATCAATTCCATGCCATTAAAAAGATTCTCCTTAAGCATCTCCCTATTTTGGGAGAGGACGAAATTTCAGAATCTATTCTATCCCAAGGTTACAGAATTATACCAAAAAGGCCAAAAACGTTAATTTACTATCTCCTAATTTGATTAAAAGTGTGGGTCAATTCCCTGTCGCACATGTCAATATGTGCATCCGTCAAAAAAATTCTCAGATCGAGAGGGTAATAAAACATTTTCAATCAAGCAATATATTAATTGTAATTCGTGCTACGTGGTCTATTTGGCCGTGTGCACGATATGTAATCTACAGTATATTGGCAGTACCTCTCGAAAATTAAAAACAAGGTTCCTAGAACATTTAAACGATGTAGATAACAAAGCCACACGCAATCGTTCAAATCTATCTATGCACTTTAGGGAAGTCCATCAGAATAATTGTGCCAGTTTAAGTATCACAGGTATTGATAGGATTATCAAACCAGCTCGTGGTGGCGATCTTAAACATCTACTTCACGATCGTGAAGCCTTCTGGATATCAACACTCAATACATCTCACCCTCAGGGATTAAATGTGAGGAGAGAAATCATGTTTCACTATTAGAAATTACAGATTTGGTCATATATATTCAGCCCACTGTGGGATAAATAGTGTAGAATTTATTCATACATAGTATAAATTATTCACCTACATGGGCTGTTAACATACATACTTCTTGTCATTTTTCTTTCCTTTCTTTTTTTCTTTTCATTCTATATATATTTTTTTTTTTTTGTATATATTTTGGTTATATTATTGATAGGGAAATTAGCGATTTTTTAAAACTGTTTCAGGTCAATAGGTCTGTTTGCCAATAGGTTGCAATATTTGCATTTGTATCACTTGTGTTTGTTTATATACTACTATCTAAGGAATGCTAGAAGTGACCTTTAATACCATCTAAATTATGTCTCATGCCATATGTTCCTTTTTTTGCTTTTACTTACTTCCCGATTTCGCGCTGTTCTCTCTCCAGAGACTATGTCTCGGTTTGAGCCTTCTGCACATGCGCGAATATTTGCCAGGTTGGCCTCATTGAGCCCCTGTGCGCATGTCACGACGTCACTTCTGGTCTCGGAGTCCGCGTCCGGAAGTATGGTGTAACGCCGTGCAAATGAACACCGCGATTATCAGGTGAGTTGAATGCCTTTTAATTTTTATTGTATATAGTTTCGTTCTTAGCACATTGTTAGGCTATGAGTAAGGGAGCTTTGTTTCCCGAAACGCGTTAGATTACGAATCTTTGGTTTCTACTTCTGTTTTAATGAGTTCTAATAAAAAAGCTATTTTTATCGCACAATTCATCGGTCCTGTTGGGTGCTGTATCCACGCCGTTCCCTGCATGTGTTCTCGTCTCCCTTGGACGCTTTACGTGCACGGATGGGACCTTCCATATGGATGCGGTGAGCTGGCTACACACAACTCTCGTTTGTTTCTTTTTTTACCATTGGTTGCAAAAACTGATCAATAAAGCTTGCTAATGGCTCCAACAGTGAGTTAACTCCTGACACTATTGGCCTACCTGGAGGACGAGACAACGGTTTATGTACTTTGGGTACTGTATAAAAAATTGGTACACGAGGATGATCTCTAATGAGTAACTTCCTTACATTCTCCGTAATAATTTCATCATTTACTGCTTCTTCTAGTATGGTATCTATTTGTTTTTTTATTTCTGCAGAGGGATCACATGGCAGTTTTTTTGTACACAGTAGGATTATGTAACTGTTCTAAACTTTCTTGTATGTAGTAATCTTTTCCAAAATTAAGTCGCACCCCCCTTATTCCGCTTTTTTAATAACTAAGGGAGGGATCGGTTTTAAGTTGTTGTAGAGCTAAAAATTCCGTTTTACTAAGATTATTATGGATTCTCTTATTATATCGCCACTTTTGTTGAACTTCGTTCTATGGAGGTGTTATGTGGATGATGTGTTCCTCATTTGGCGTGGAACGGAAACTAAGTTTCAAGAGTTCTTGAATTATATCAATGGATTACACCATTTAATCCGTTTCACAGCTCAAGTTGAGCGGGGAAGAACATAGAATATTTAAAACGTACAAATTAAAAAATCTGAATTCAGGCTGGAGACGTATCTATACTCAAAGAAGATCGATCGCATTAACCTTTTACATCACCAGAGTTTTCATAACCCAGTGGTTTTTAAAGGGATCCTTAAAGGTGAATTAATAAGAGCTAAAAGAATTTGCTCTAGTGAACAAATGGGATAATAGTAAAAGATAAAAAATTTTAGAGAAATTTAAAAAACGAGGATACAAGAAAAAAGAACTCAAGAAGTGGTAGATCAGGTTTCTTTGCTAAGCAAGAGGATCTATTTAAACCCAAAAACTAAGCCCCAAACAAGAAAAAAATATGTTTATTTCAACGTATGACCAACATGCAAATATGATAAAAAAAAGCTATTACTAAGTATTGGAAAATAAATTTGGTAATATTCCACTTATGTTCTCTGTTTAAAGAGTTTCCATCATTCGTTTTCAAAAAAGGTCGAACCATAGGAGAACAGCTAGTGTCATCTGATATAAAAAAAAATCCTCTAATAGATATGAGATTATGAGAACTGAGAAAAAAGGCACAATTCCCTGTTTAGGGTGTTTGAACTGTTCTTCTATGATTAACGGTCCCTAAATTAATCACCCACTACCTGGTACACCTATTGAATTTAAAAAGGCAAATAAAGAAATCCAGCGACACGGCACTCATGTATAAAGTAGAAAAATGAGGTTCCAGCGTTTATTAAAGGTTAAAATGTTATAAAATGTTATTGTAATTATTTTCAGATCTCACATACTTTTCATTCCACATCACAGAATACTAACCACAAAATACAGTCATATATCAATTGTAACACAAATGGGTCATATATCTAATTACATGCGGCACATGCCATTTACAATACGTGGGATGCACATCATGTACCCTAAAGACACGTATCCGTAGGCACATATTGGATGCCAAAAAGACCCTCAATATTGGAGTATCTATGGCATCCAAGCATTTCAAGACATACATTTGGGAGATACATCGATCTTATAGTTCAGGGAATAGAGAGAGTTAAAAAACCTAGAAGAGTGGAGACTTTAGAAAGAAATTAACTGGCACGAGAAGCGTGGTGGATTTTTAAACTTGGTACTAGACATCCGCTTGGTTTAAACAAACGATATGATCTTATAACGCAATATTAGCTTTTTTCAGCAAATACATCTGCATTTTGTTTTTAACTATCAGTAACATTCTTAATGTTTTGTATTTACTTTGCCGGCCTAATCACGTGATGTGACGTAGTATCATGTGATGGAGGGTCGGGCTATATTTAAGTAATGTATTTCATTGTAACTTGATGCCATGACTAAGGAGCTTCGGCTCTGAAACGCGTCGGCTAGATGCGATATATTTGATACCTGTCATAACATTTTAACCTTTAATAAACGCTGGAACCTCATTTTTCTACTTTATACATGAGTGCCGTGTCGCTGGATTTCTTTATTTGCCTTTTTGGATTTCCTTGGACTGGGAGCTTTCAGTCATTCAATCCGGGCGTTGGCTACTCATGCAAGCATACCAGGTGAGCTGACCAAACTTTTCTTTTTTGTTTTTATTGAATTTAAAGGATACTATACATGCAATACGACTCAGGTAATTTATTTAATAAAGTGTCCTTGTGGATATGTTTATATAGGACAGACTACAAGAATGGTACGTTTATGTCTTAATGAGCATAGATCAGCGATCCGTAATTGCAAACAAAAAACGGGTAAAGAAATAGAGAATAAATTTGGTGAAACGTCTCTTGCACGGCATTTTATGGAGGCTAAACATGTAGTGAGTGATCTCCGCTGCTGTATATTAGAACGAATAGAAGGCAACAATATAGAGAGGGTTAAAACCCGTCTTTTGCAGCGTGAAGCCTATTGGATTAGTAAAATGCAATCCTTGGCTCCAAAAGGCCTTAATGAAATGTATAGCCTTAAAGCATTTTTGTAAATGTAACAGCTTCAGTGTTTTGTTGTATTTTAACTGCTTGCTTTTAATATTCTGATTTGGTATTTAAACGGTGGTATAGGTGCACTGCACATGCTTGAGAAAGGGGGCGGAGCCCCCGAAACGTTGCTCTCTGAGTGTGCAGCTCACTCTTGTCATACATCTCCTCAGCTGCGTCTATGGATGGATTGAGTTCGAACACAAGTTCTATGCTGGACTACTAAACTTGAGTATACCACGTCTCTTTTCTATTTGTGCTTAGAAGTTTTAATATGTGTCCGTAAATACGGGACTAATGTTACTGAATAAATTTATATTACTGTCTGAAAAAGAATAGCCTACTATCATTGCTCTACATGTCCTTTATAAGACCCCAGCACTGCTAACCACTGAGCCACTGTGTTTTCCAGGTATTTGGATATTTTTACACGTCTGCTTATTCTAACATAAAAACAGGCAGCACCTTGTAAGCACTAAGAGAAAATCACTGAATATATGAATTTTGTGCTTTATGTAATAAACGCAAAAATCAAAGGCTCTTAGCGCACAGTTTTGATCAAACCTGTAAAGGGCCCATCTACCAATGGCAAGGTGGCCTCAGTTCAGATGGGGACCTACACTAGACCTTACCTGGGACTCTCATGAGAGGTAAGATTTTGAGTAGGTCCCGATCTGAGGCCCCCTTGCCAGGAATGCAACTGAGAACAACAGAATCTATTGTCAGATGCATCTGATTTTTGGATTTTAAACGAAGTGTCCCAACGGTTCAAAAAATAGACATAGTATTAAATGTGATCTCGGGCATGTCCCCACAGTGGAAGCAGCTGCTGGCCTGCAAGCAATCAATGTGTATGACATACTGCTATCTCCTGGGAAAATGGAAAACCTTGTTTAATTTTTTTTTTTTGCTTTTTATACAGCTTGTATACCATGCAAATAATATTTAGAAAGGGATCTGCTGATATGTCTTTTGTAATCTTCTTGATATATTTTTATCATAATCAACATGCATGTGGCCCTTATTAAAGTCATCTTTTATAGATGCCTTAAAGTTACAAAGTCTCATTAATTTAATTTGATTTATTTTGATAAAAGGATCACTGTCAAAACATTGCCTTTACTCGCAGGAAACTCAAAGTGCAATTATAAGAATCGGGGCATTTATAAGAGCTGTCACTACTGTTTATGCAGACGTGGGCATTTCTGCCCATGCATGTTCAATATATTATAGTCTATGTCCATTTTATTACAACTGTACCCAAGAGGCTTGAAAAGAATTATATTATGTTCAAAAGTAGATATGATTTGAAACCTCTTATGTTCTGTCAAATTTTTCATTCCTTGGACACAGCATCAATATAATCCCAGTGTTTGATTCTTGGAGTCACAAAATCCCCGACCCCTAGGATTAAATGGTTTGACACTATCTGCATTTTAAGCTTTGCGAACAAATGGCAGTGAATCTGCATAAATTCTCCAGAGTTGTTACAGGGTCTGGGGCAAAACTAATATCACAGAAATGAATAACGCGACTTGAGGAATACAGAGAATATTAATCACAACAAAACAAATCGCCCTAAAACATTACTTTTAATGGTCTTTAAACATAAAAAATCCCCTAACTTAAAATTCTGGTCATACAAATATCTTAGTTAAAAAATAGAAGTATATACCAGGGAATATTTCCTCACCAACTGTGACTACTGTGGATAGAATTATTTTAACTTACCACCATATGAGCAGCATGCTGGTGGAGTGGCATATCTGCTATAAGAAGTTTAGTACTAAAAAGAAATCAGAAAGAGGGATCATTAACCCCTTAAGGACCTTGAGGTTTTTTTGGGGTTGATACGTTTGTTTTTTTGTTTTTCGCCTTCCAAGAGCCATAACTTTTTTTATTTTTTCAGCTACATAGACAAATGAGGGCTTTTATTTTTCAGGACAAGATGTACTTTCTAATGGTGTCATTCACCGCACCATAGAATATACTGGAAAACCGCAAAATTCCAAGTGGAGCAAAATGTGAAAAAAAACTTACTTGCACCATGTTTGTGGAGATTTTTTGTAGGGCGTTCACTCTCCGGTATAAATTATGTGTTCTCTGTATTCTGCAGGTTTATACGATTCGACAGCACCAGACATGTAGGGTTTTATCATGTTATAGAACTGTAGGAAAAAACCAAACATTTTCTATTTTTGAAATATGCGCGGCGGCGCCATTTTCTGGAACCAATAACTTTTTTGTACGAACACCTACGGACTTGACTGAGGCGGAATTTTTTGCAGGCTGAAGTTTACTTTTTATTGGTACCAGTTTGGAATTCATGTGACTTTTTTGGTCACTTTTATTTCTAGGGGACATGAAATGACCAAAAAACCGCAACTTTGGCATTTGGATTTTTTTTTCTTCTATGGTGTTCAGCGTACAGGATAATTGATGTTAATGATGTTTTAATAGATCCGACTTTTCCAGACGCGATGATACCAAATATGTGTAACTTTTTTATTAAATGGGGGTAATTTGAACTGGGGTTTTTTCTACACTTTTAAACATTTTTTTTTTTTTAAATTCACCCTAAGGTTCGTCACGTGATTTCCTGATCGGAGAGAGGAATGGAGCGCAGCACGGTTTCCCCTCATTAGACCCAAGGGAAAACACGCGGGAAACGGTGGCCCCTTCAGGCGTAACTGCCGTCGTTAGCTGCAATTAGCAGCGAAGTCGCCGCTAGGTAGGAGATGGGGTCCCTTTGGGCTAAAAAGCCCCTTCCAACACGGGACAAGTTTTGCCCCATGTCTAAGGGGTTAAACTTGCTCTAAAGTCACCTTTTGGGGGGTGTCCCCACGAAATGGGCCCCCCACAAAAATTTCCCCTGAATAAATCATAAGGGCCCTTATGTAACAGTATTTACAGACACGTAAAATAAAAAATAAATATCAGGCGTAAGGGATGTATGATCCCAGGGAGGATGTATGACTCTGAGACAAAACTATTTTAAAACCTTCAGAATACAGCCATATAAAATTTATAAAACATTGCTTTACGTTAAAAACATATTTTAAAAATTTTGAAAAATCAAAAAATTTAATTTACCCCATGATTATGTTGACGATTTTTATCGCAAAGTTAAAAACGCAAGGTTTTTATGGGACAAAATTTCCAGTCATGCATAAATTTAAGGTTTAAAATCTGAGCATCATCTATTAATGATCGCGCCTTTTTCGGCGCTTCTGTAATTTTTGGCGCAGCAATCAGATTACAGAAGTAGAGCAGGGTGAAAGATGTCGTGTGGCGACGTATGATGGGAGGTGTTATGGTTGCATTGGCTGGAAAAATACGATGATCTCGTTTTACATAGAACTGCGTTTCATGTTTCAGCCCTCAGTGTCTCTCTGCCGTCATCATAGGGATAGGACTGCGCTACTGCCTGTGGCCAAACTGCTCAGCGAAATTAGTATCTTTCTGAACAGAGTAGCAAACCTCTACTTATTAGCTGTGATCCTTAACAATTTAGTTAGATAGAGATTTGAAGATTTTATGTAGAGTAGTTAGACCTAGAGGTAATTTTAAAGCAGCATCTACCGCGGTTAATTCACGGGCGGGGTTGGGAGCGGGGGGGGGGCCCCGTGGGCGAAACAACAGGACTAGCTCTATCTATAAAGAACCACTGGGATAAGTTCACCAAGACTTAGTGTAGTCTATTGTAGTGGAATATCTTTATTTTTATTACAGTTTGCTATTTATAATATTTCCTGGTTATTGGGCAGCTGAACTCTATATCTGGATACACATATTTCTAGTCAACTGCAGTCTCTTTGTTAGCTGCTATAATACTCCACTTTTATTCATCAAGTATCCATTTAAGATAGGTGTTCATTTCAAATTTTACTCATTACACCTGTGACTGTTGATATATCCACATTGCAGTTTAAATGACAATACAGCAATCTTGTGTCAGCACAGGTGTTTGTTGCCAAAAAATACCGTGCTATCGTACGAAAACTTCACAGTTACGTGTTTTTTTTGTCTTTCTGCGCACACGAGCATTGTTCATTGATGCAAGCATCCAAGTAAATCTTAAAACAGCAAGTCTATATTCACCACAGGTGAATTGAAAGTGCAAAAAATACGTTTATTATACAAAAACATAACATTACGTGGGTTTTTTTACTTTTGCCAATCCAAGCTCTTGCAAATCTGACGCAGCATCTACAGTTAATTCTTAAAACAGCATTCTATATTCCCACAGGTGATTTGAAAGGTGCAAAAAAATTTCGTTTTATTATAACAAAACATAAACAGTTACGTGTTTTTTGACTTTTGCGGCAACCAGCTTGTTCTTGACGCAGCATCTACGGTAAATCTTAAAACAGCAATTATATTCTCCCACAGGTGAATTGAAAGGTGAAAAATAAATACCGTTTTTTATATCAATAACATAACAGTTTACGTGTTTTTTTGACCTTTTGAGCACCCAGCATTGTTCTTCTGACGCTGCATCTACGTAAATCTTAAAACAGCAATTCTATATTCACCTCCAGGTGAATTGAAAGGTGCAAAAAATAACAGTTTATTATACCCAAAACATAACAGTTACGTGTTTTTTGTCCTTTTGCCGTCCCAGATTGTTATTGACGCGCATCTACGTAAATCTTTATAACTGCCAATGTATATATTCACCACAGCGCGATTTGAAAGGTGCCATAAAATTATAGTTTATTATACCCAAAACATAACAGTTAGTGTTTTTGACTTTTGCGCCACCCAGCATTGTTCATTGACACAGCATTACGTAATCTTAAACAGCGAATTCTATATTCACCACAGGTGTTTGAAAGGTGCAAAAAAATATGTTTATTATACCAAAACAAAACAGTTACGTGTTTTTTGACCTTTTGCGCACCCAGCATTGTTCATTGACGCAGTATATACGTAAATCTATAAACAGCAATTCTATATTCACCACAGGTGAAGTCAAAGCTGCAAAAAATAACGTGTATTATATCAAAAGATAACAGTTAGGTGTTTTTAGACTTTTGCACCACCCGCATTGTTCTTGACGCTGCGACGGCATCTAACGTAAAACTTAAAACAGAAAGTATATAATCACCACAGGTGAATTGAAGGTGCAAAAAATACCGTTCCAACCAATACCTATATATATCAAAACATAACAGTTACGGTTTTTCGACTTTTGCGCACCAGCATTGTTCATTGAAGACAGCATCTACGTAAATCTTAAAACAAGCAATCTTTATTCACCACAGGTGATTGAAAGGTGCAAAAATTGCCGTTTTTATATCAAAAAATAACTAGTTACGTGTTTTTTGACTTATTGCGCACCCAGCATTGTTCATTGACGGCATAGCTTCTACGGTATATCTTAAAACAGCAATTCTATTTTCACCAAAGCGTGAATTGAAAGGTGGCAAATAATACCGTTTATTATATCAAATACATAACAGTTACGTGTTTTTTGACTTTTGCGCACCCAGCATTTGTTCATTTGACGCAGCATCTAGTAAATCTTAAGACAGAAATTCTATAATCACACAAGTGAATTGAAATGGTGCGAAAATTACCGTTTTTTATATCCAAAACATAACAGTTACGTGTGTTTTTTGACTTTTGCACACCACAGCATTGTTCATTGGACGCGCTCTAGTAAATCTTAAAACAAGACATTTTCTATATCACCACAGGTGAATTGGAAGGTGCACAGAAATACCGTTTATTATACCAAACATAACAGGTTTCGTGTTTTTTGACTTTTGCGCACCCAGCATTGTTCATTGACGCCGCATCTACGTAAATCTGTAAAAACAGCAATTATATATTATCCACTAGTGTGTTTGAAAAGGTGCTAAAATATAGTTTATAATACCACAAACATAACGTTACGTGTTTTTTGGACTTTTGTTTTACGCACCCAGCATTGTTATTGACGCGCAGCATTACATAACATCTCTAAAACAAGCAAATTCTATTTTCACCAAGGTTGAATTGAAAGGTGCAAAAAATACCGTTTATTATATCAAAACATAACATGTTACGTGTTTTTTGACACTCTTTGCCACACCCTGCATTGTTATTGACGCAGCATCTTCGTAAATTTTAATACAGAATTATAAATTCACCACAGGTGAATTGAAAAGGTTGCAAAAAATATCGTTTATTATACAAATACATAAAAGTTCGTGTTTTTGACTTTGCGGCACCAGCATTGTTTCATTGACGCAGCATCTACGTAAAAAAATATTTAAAACAGCAATTCTATATTTCACCACAGGTAAATTGAAAGCCGTGCAAAAAAATACCGTTTATTATACCAAAACATAACTGATACGTTTGTTTTTTTGGACTTTTGGCCCAGTCCAGATTTGTTGATAGGACACCTTGCGTTAAATTTGAATCCAGCAATTTTGTTTTGATCAGAGGGATTTGAGAATAGTGTGAATTTGCCGTCTTTTAAATAAGAGACTTTTCCAAAAACTATTCCATTTCCTTCTCAAATTTTTATTTTTCAGACCATGGAGCGAGAGGCTGGTGGTAAGCGAGCTAAGGGGGGGGTAGCACGTGGAGGTAGTGGTAGAGAGAAGGTGCTCCTTCCAGTGCTGGGCTCGGACATCCCCCCCCAACGGGGGCTGCCAGCGGATCGTCAGTTGCAGGGACCGTTCAGGATGCTCATCGCTGGGTCAGGGCCCTGTGAATCTAAGTTAACGAACCATCGTCGGCCAATCTGTCCTTCAGTGGTTAATGCAAATGCATCTAGCAGTTTACCTCCCTCGTCCTCAGCGTGTCACGGGACACAAAGGTCGTCATCAGCATCTCAGCCTCCCGTCCCAACATGAAGCAGCCCAAACCCAAAATATAACTCTCGTGTACCCACCATGTGGATAAATCATTGTCTGAAGATCCTCTTTGATGACAAATTGCGGTTGGGGTCAGAAGGCATGTTAATAAGATCAAGAGGATGATTTTGTCTGCTCTGACGGCCAGTTACTGATGCATCAGAGGGAGGTGATGGGAATGCGGTCAATCGGCAAAAATCCCGGGCGGTCGGCAACGCCATTCAATGCCCCTTGCTTGTAGCCCGCAGCTTATGGATGCAGAAATGTCAGGTCGACCAAGTCACCTTGTGTTGATGATGATGATGTGACGGACTTTGCGGGAGATACATCCTGGTCTTTTCCGCCAGAATTTGCTTGCGAAGCGCTTCTACAGTGGACGAGGAGAAGACGATGGCAAGGATAGTGTCAAATACGGGTACCGAACACACTAAAAGGCGAGAGGGCGGGTCGCAGATGTCCGCTGATATGATTCCGCCAGTCCACGGTCAGCGCAAACCCGGCTCACCTCGCTTATCGCGTCAAAAAGGTCCAGGACCTCTCAAGCCTGGGACTTCTTTGAGCAAGCATCTTATTCAACCAGCGATGTCATATGCGGCCTTTGCGTAAACGCATAAGTAGAGGCAAGAACCTTAATGGTTAACCCACCACCAACATGTCTAGCAATGCAGCGAATGATGAGTCTGAAATGGAGGGAAACACTTGGCCAAAAAAGGCCAGACCGACGCCGGGGCTTTCAACCACTATCAACACCCGCTGTACTCCGCCTCTCCTCCTACCGCCACCACAAGACGTTCCTCAGCTGCCCATGTCTCTTCAGAGGTCATGATCAGGGATCAGCCCTCCGCTCTTCAGCCTTACACCGTACGCGCATGAGGTACCACCCAAGCAACCCCCAGAGGACCCCATTCCTACCCCTTCTCTTCCGCAGTATTGCACTGACCTGCACGGCGTACAGCGGCCCAGTCTAGCAGCAGCCTTCTGTCTTCCAGGTTTGGAGACAGTAGAAACACTTTAACCCAAACCATCCCAAAGCCAAAGAGCTGAATGGTCGGCTTTGCCAGGCTTTTGGCCTTGGTAATGTTGCCATTTTCCGTTATGGTGGCACAGATGGGTTCCGCCTGTCATTGGACACCTAGGCACTCGCCCACAATACCAGATGCCGGCCATGGAATTTCTTCTGCCACGAAAAGCCCGTCCTGCCCTGGCCAGCCAGGTCATCCTAAAATTTCATAAGCGCGTTGTCTGCATCTGTGCTCCGGAAAAAGTCCATCTTCACCACCGACTCATGGACTAGTAAGCACGGCCATGGCCGCTATTATCTCTGTGACAGCTCACTGGGTTGAGCTGGGTGGCTGTCTCTGGGGGTTGAAGGTGGCTCTAAGGCTTGGCTGCACGCTCTTCTAAAAAACGCAGGGATGGTGCAGGTTTTTCTTTCCACAAGGTCTTGGTGGCATCAGTGCCCAGAGGACAACCAGGCCGTGTTGAATTTAATCTGCGCCTTGGAGACCGTCCACACACAGGTCTGGAGTGTGGACGGCTCTCGCATCGAGAACCCGAGCGCTGGCTGGTGACAAGAACTTGTGCCAGGCAAGGTGGTGTGCGATAAACTGGCGGAAAACTCTGATTGGCCGCCTATTAAGGTCGGTAGGGCTGGAGCACATCCCTTGCCTGGAATTGTCATGAACCTTGTCGTCCAGAAATTTCTAAAGAGCTACCGGGTCTGGACTGCATGCTGAAGAAACGGGCTCGAGGTCTGAGTTCGCACTTCCGCCCGTTCGCACCCCAGCTTCGTCCCCGACCTGGCTGCGTTGCAGCGTCAGCTCGGCCTCACCGTTCCAACGGTCTCACTTGTTGACATGGCAAAACACGCTGGAATTCCACCCTACACTTGCTCCTGCGATTGTTGGCAGAGCGCAATGCCTTTACGCAGTCGCAGAGTGACAAATAGCCTTGACAAGCCAGCGCGTGCGGACCTCGGGGTGTTGATACCACCGAGAGTGGAGGCAGGTGAAAGAGCTCTTGACACCATCTTGCCAGTTTTGAAGAAGCCACCAAAATTGATGGTCAGTGCGGGGGACAATGCCCTTGTCAGCATGAGCATAGTGGGTGATCTTAGTTCTTGAAACGATCGTTTGGACACCTGCAAACAACAGGATCCGCCAGCGTCGGAGGAGGTGACGGACACAGATGCGGACACGGAGCCTTTCTCTCCGTCAAATCACCAGGCCCGACAGTTTACAATTTTCACGGTCTTTAATTGGCAGTGGTTCGGGGTCCAGAGATACGTTGACAAGGTGGCGGCAAATCAAGCTTAGGGTGCATATCTCAGGCAAGTCGCGGGCTGTGTTGAAGCTGTGCCCGGAGGCAGCGGAGGAGGAGGAGGAGGGGAGGTTATTCCTAGACACCCGATGTTAACCGACGTCCTGCTTGGAAAGAGGTTGGCGCGAATTTTGAGGTGGAGGAGGAAGATGAGGGAAGTTCAGTTTGCTGCTGCCCCTCGACCCAGAGGCTTGGGGTAATCAAGGCTTCCATCTCTCACTATGAGTGCTTAGATGCTCCATTTCCTCAACAGGATCCTGCATTTAAGGCCATCAAAAGAACAACAGTTACTGGGATGGCCACGCTCCTGGATAACCCCGGTACAAAAAACAAAACTCAGCACTTTCCTTGCACCCACCCAAATAGAGGTAAAAAATGCAGGAAATGGAGTACCTTGCTGAATTGATTCAACTGGAGACATCTGTTTTTGGCGTTGCTTCACGTTCCCCAAATGTCACGGGTGGGGTGGAACAACATTCAGCGGAAGTGACAGCAGTAGAGTGCCAAGTAGGCGCTAGGGCAGGCTGCAGGCAAGGTGGCGGAATCCGGAATGGGTGACTCTGGCAATCTCGTGTTTACCACCTTCACACCATACGCAATGAATGCAGGGCACACTTCCTACACACAGAGATCAGCTTAAGATCATGGTGCACGACTATCTGCGCTCAACACCGATACGTTTTTGCATGTGTATCCGGACCCAATAGACTTCTGGGTATCCATAATGGACGAAATGGCTCCGATGCTGGTGTCACGCCATAGAGGTGTTGTCCTGCCCTGCAGCCAGCGTCATATATGAGCGGACTTCAAGCAAAGGCTGGAGGTGTCATTACAGACACATACGCATCCGGCTTTCCACAGAATAATGTGGATCGTTTGACTTTCATCAAGATGATTCAGGCATGCGATCTCTGATGATGTTGTCGGCTGGGGGGGGAGGGGGGCGGGTGGGGTCCCCCAAGGGGGGACCCCAATTGCCGTAAGTGTCACCGTTTAGTTGTTGGTCTACTTCAAATTCTTTTGCAAACAGAATGGTCCTCTTGAAAACTTTTTTTTTAAAATGGATCATTTCTTACTGCAATTTTTATTTTCTCTTTTCTCTTTTATTCTCTTTTGCTGTGAGGAGACTGTAAAAGACCACCAAAGGGCTTCATGAACATCACCGTATTCCAGTTACTCACTTTCTCTTAAGAAGTTTTCGCTTTGCCAAATGGTTTTGTGGGTCATGTTGACTGTGAGATACAGCATATATATTTTGATCTTTGGAACTGGAAATGTGGCTTCTTATGTGGCATTTCTCCCTCACAATTTTTAATAGTGTGAGAAGTATATTTATAATTTTTTGGGTCATGTAGCTGTGAGATACAGCAATAACATCATTGGTCCTTGGGAACAGATATGTGGCTTCTAGAGTAGGCATTTCTCCCTCAAACAATTTTTAAACAGTGGCTGAGGAAGTTCCATTGTTATAATTTTTTGGGTCATGCTGCTTTGGAAATGCAGGCAATACTACAGGTCCTAATTATAAAAAAAAAATGTGTTTTCTAACAGAATTTGTTCTTTCACAATTGACAAGTGGGGATCATGGTTCCATGCTTTGAATTTTTGGGGGCTATTTCTTTGAAAGTGCAGCAATACTACAGGTCCTATTTCTAAAAAAATGTGGTTTCTATATAGGAATCTTGTTCTTCAATTGGTCTCAAAAAGTGGTCATGGGTCATGTTTTGAATTTTGGGGGCATTTTGCTGTGACATGCAGCTGATACATTACAGGTTCCTAGTTCTAAAAAATGTGTTTCCTAACAGACATTTGTTCTTCACTAATTGTCCAAGGGCTCAAGGGTATGCTTTGAATTTTTGGGTGCATTTTGCTGTGACATGCAGCTATACTATAGGTCCTATTCTAAAAAATGTTAAGGTTGTCTAACACGCATTTTTCTTCACATTGTCCAAAGTGGCTCTTGGGTCTTGCTGTTGATATTTTTGGGGGCCATTTTTCTGTGACATGAGCTATCACTACAGGTCCTATTATAATTATATGTTGTTTCTAACAGACTTTTGTTCTTCACAATTTGTCAGAGTGCTCAAGGGTGATGGTGGCTGTAGAAACAGGAATAGGTAGGTAACACTGTTAATGGACACATATTGCAAATGACTTGTTTTAGCAAGCTCTCTTTAACATAGCTATCAATCTCTGTATTGAGACAACCATTTAGATACAATGAAAAAAAGAGAAACAAAGAACATGGGTGGGGATTCCATCCTATTTTAAAAATGTGTTTTCTTGAATTTACTACTACAAAACTTGCTTGTAACAAAATAGCTGTTAAAAAAAATCCCTGAATTGTACAAGGGAGGTACCAGGAAAACTTGACCAGATGTAGGTTATTCAGAGGCAATGAATATGGTGCACGGAAGAGAAAAACAAAAGTACAGAGACAATTTCCTCCAGCACGTTCGAGTAAATGAGGAAAAAGAATGCAAGCAAAAGGGCACCTGGGATGTATACAGGAGCGTAAACACCAGTATTTCCATGTGAAAGCTCATTTGGTCGCACTCATACGGAGGGGCAAGGCGTACCAGGTCTTGACTGTGTACTGAGGAAGGCTGGAGTTCTCACACTTCCGCATCCGCACTCTGCTCAGACGACGTTTTTGTTGCTGCGTCATCAGGGCATTTTAACCTGCGTTTTAAATTGATCTGACGGACGCACCAGGCCTGGGCTCTCACCGAACCCACTGAACCTCGGCCCTGGGTCATGCTGTGGCACAGGGACAGTTATCTAGTCACTGTCCTGTTCAACTAAAATGGTTTTTGGTTGAATGACTCCTTTTTCCGGCAACTTTGTAATCTGGGGGTCAGACAGGGTTTAATGGTATACTGTGGCCCAGGGACTGGGACAGTATTATGTCCAGTTCAACTATAATGGATGGTTGAAGGACTCCTTTTTCTGGAACTTTTTAAAACTGGGGGTCAGACAGAGGTTTAATGCGTCATTCTGCGGTTAAGGACAGATATAGCTAGTGTCAGTTCAATAAAGTGGTGGTTTGGAAAGACTCCTTATTGCGGCCCGTTCCAGTTAAATAACAGGTGGTGGTTGAAAGACTCCTTTTTGCGGCCACTTTTTAAATTCTGGGGGTTCATGCAGGTTTGGGGCTACATGTGCGTTCCAGGGACAGGGATATTCAATGTCCAGTTAAGTTACAGTTGTTCAAATCATTTTCTGCCTTCTGGCACTTTTTAATTTGTGGGTGACTGCAGGTTTAAGGGTCTGCTGTTGGTTCAAGACAGGGATAGTGAAATGGTCTGTGACTTTTTTTCTGTGACTTTTATAACTAGTGTGTTGGCCTAAGATGTTGCACGTATCCATTCTGACTGTTGTGGATGTTAATTTCTGCTTCTCCAGCCTTGTTTGGGTGTAATAATGAAGGTGTTGTTGCTCTCATAGACTATAATGGTTAATCGCTCATAATCGTTTGCTCCCTATCGAAAAAACTTATCGATAGCGGTGTCCGACCTTTCGCTCGATCTCGATAGCCAACGCAATCGCTCAACACTAGCCATGATAGATCTTTCAGAATTAAAAGATTGATGCAATGATAATTTTTACATATAATATCAATAGTAAGCCAATTATTTGTCTAACAAGTTATGTTTTACATTTTGCATGTCCTCAATATCTGATGTACAACATAACTTGATAGCAACTTCCTTAAAATAAAGTAGCCTTAGCAATTTGCTGATCACTGAGGGTCTGGCTTCTCTAATTCCCAGCAAACATTGGTCATTAGCAGCATAAGCAACAGCAGCCATTGCAGAAGCAATATGATACTGTAGTATAGATGTTTGTAATTTATATCATAGGTGCACTTCAACTGTATGAGACAGAATCTAAAAAAAAATCCCGAAAATCACATTGTATGATTTTTAAATAATTAATTTGCATTTTATTGCATTAAATGAGTATATGATGCAATAGAAAATCAGAATTTAATATTTGATGCAGAAACCTTTGTTTGCAATTACAGTGGTTTCAGTCGTTTTTTCTGTAGTTCTTGACCAAGCTTGTATACACTGCAGCAGGGATTTTGGCCCATTCCTTCATACAGATCTTCTCCAGATCTCTCAGGTTTCAGAGCTGTTGCTGGGCTACCTTGAGGTTCAGCTCCATCTAAAGATTTTCGATTGGGTTCAAGTTTGGAGACTGGCTAGGCCACTTTAGAATCATGAAAAGTTTCTTACAGAGCCACTCCTTAGTAGCCCTGACTGTGTGTTTTGGGTCATTGTCATGCTGGAAGATCCATCCTCAACTCATCTTCAATGCTCTTACTGAGGGAAGGAGGTTGTTGGCCAAAATCTTGTGATATGTGGCCCCATCCATCCTCCATTCAATACGGTGCAGTCCTCCTATCTACTTTGCACCCAAAGTTTGATGTTCTATCCCCATGCTTCACGGTTGGAATGGTGTTCTTGGGTTGTACTCATCCTTTTTTAACTCCAAACATTGCGAGTGGAGTTGATACCAAAAAGTTCTATTTTCATCTCATCTGACCACATGACCTTCTCTTTTGCCTCCTCTGGGTCATCCGGATGGTCACTGGCGAACCTAAAATGGGCCTGGACATGTGCTGGCATTGAGCAGGGGACCCTTGCATACACTGTAGGGCTTTTACTCTATGACAGTGTAGTGTTGTTACAAATGGTTAATCTTTGGGCATTTGTTGTGTCCCAGCTTCTACGTAGGAAATTGAACCAGGTCCTCTTTGTAGTTTCTGGGCTGATTCTGACCTTTCTCAGTATATTATCCTTACACATGAGAGCGAGATCTTGCATGGTGCCCCTGAACGAGACGATCAACTGTCAATCTTGAGTTTCTTCCATTTTCTAATAATTGTGCCAACAGTCATTGCCTTCTCATCAAGCTGCTTGCCTATTGTCTTGTAGCCCATCTCAGCCCTGTGCAGGTCTATAATTTTGTCCCTGGTGTACTTAGACAGCTCTTTGGTCTTGACCATGGTGGAGAGTTTGGAGTGTGATTGGTTGATTGTGTGGACAGGTGTCTTTTATACAAGTAACAATTAATACAGGTAATCAGTGAAGTGTAGGAGGGCTTCTTAAAGAAAAACTGACAGGTCTGTGAGAGATGGAATTCTTGCTGGTTGGTAGGTGATCAAATACTTATTTCATGCAATTTAAAAATCATACAATGTGATTCTCTGGATTATTTTTTAGATTCTGCCTCTCACAGTTGAAGAGCACCTACAATAAAAATTACAAACCTCTCCATTCATGGTAGGTGGGAAAGTCGCCAGTGTATCAAACACTTATTTTCCCCACTGTATATATTTCAATTTTACTCCTTCCATTTGTTTATATTTTCATATTTATTTACTGTTCTATAGTAAGTACAACTGTTTTAGAGTTATTTTTGTACTTTTGCAATGGTGGAGATATGAACATAAAAACGGAACCCATGCTAGAACAAATTGCAGTTTGCTAGTTGCATGTTCCTACAATAGTGTCTTTATTTGATGTCCTGCTATTCCTGTCCAGCTGAACTTTCCTGTAAGAACAGAATTTTATTGAAGCCTTAGCAAAGGGTACTTTCAAACAGTGCATTTTTGCCGCGTTTTTTAATGCATTTTTTTGTACAGCAATGTACAGCATTAATTGCTGTGCCTTCATGCACAGAAAATAAAATCCAATGTGACCAATTGCCTTTAGAAGTCACCTAATTAGGAAATAGAGTATCTAAATGTAATTTATTCTCAGTATAAGTACAGATTTTTGTGAAGGTCTCAGAGCAGTTTTTTTTTTTTTAAAGAGGATAAGTGAACAAACAGGAGCATGAAAGCCAAAGAACACCGCAGACAGCTCAGGGATAGAGTTATAGCAACGTGTATTGCAGGGTGAAGTTTTAAAAAATAGCCCAAGCTCTGGACATCTCACAGCGCACTGTTCAATCTATTATCTGTAAATGGAAGGAGTATGTCTCAACTGTTTAACTACCAAGATATGGCTGTCCACTTAAACTAACAGGCCAGGCAAGGGGAGCACTAATTAGTGAAGCACCCAAAAGGAGCAGAGTAACTCTGGAGGAACTGCAGAGATCCACAGCTAAGGCAGGAGACTCTGTCCACATGACAACTATTAGTCATGTACTCCACAAATCTGGCCTTTATGGAAAAGTGGTAGGAAGAAAGCCATTTTTGAAAGCAAGCTATGACAAGTCCTGTATGCAGTTTGCAAAAAACTATGTAGGGAACACAGCAAGCCTGTGGAAGACGGGGCTCCGCTCAGATGAGACCAAAATTTCATTTGTTGGCTTAAATAACAAACAAGTGGGTGACATGTCCCAATACGAATACACCATTGTTTTGGTGTATTTTGCACAAAATAAAAACTGTTAACAGCCTATTCTTTATATAAATTAACTGTACAACACCAAAACCAAGCGGATTATATGTCAGGTATGACACATGCTGCACCACCATACTTCACTGTCTTCACAGTGTACTGTGGCTTGAATTCAGAGTTTGGGAGTCGTCTGACGAACTGTCTGCGGCCCTTGGTCCCAAAATGAATAATTTTGCTTTCATCAGTCCACAAAATGTTTCTCCATTTCTCTTTTTGCCAGTTGACGTGTTCTTTGGCAAATTGTATCCACTTCCGCACATTGTTACAGTGGGACATTGCAGTTACTATTTTCCTAATAGATTAGCTTCACACAGGTGTCTTCTAAGGAT
The DNA here is from genome assembly GCA_025379985.1 of Phyllomedusa bahiana. Lineage (NCBI taxonomy): Eukaryota > Metazoa > Chordata > Amphibia > Anura > Hylidae > Phyllomedusa > Phyllomedusa bahiana. The sequence continues at coordinate 72,234 of JAODAL010002855.1, forward strand.
CCTGGAGCTGATCATTGGCTTTGCCATTCTGGCTATTGTTCGATCCATTCAAATGGTAGTCCTCCATTTTCTTTCGCGTCTCTCTGGTTTTGCTTTCCATTTTAAAGCATTGGAGCTCATTGTAGCTGAACAGTCGATCATTTATTGCATTTCTTTATAAGTTTTACCCTTTCCAATCAACTTTTAATAAAAATGCGCTATTCTTCTCGAACGACCCATATTTCTCAGGCTTTCATGGAGAAATGCATGTACAACATGTGCTGGCTTCACCCTTAAATAAGGGCCACACCTGAATCACACCTGTTTCTTCACAGAATGATTGACCACACTCATTGAACTCCACACTGCTATTATTTTGAACATGTCCCCTTTCAAATATTTATTTAAACACACAGATTCAAAAACATACAGACCATGAAAGCTGAGTCTTTTGGTTTTCTAAGAATCTACTGCATCAACTGGTAAATTGTTTGACATGTGGTAATATCATTTATAACAAAACCAGTGATTAATCTGGTTAGACACATTGGACGGCTATTATTTTGAACTCTACTGTACAATTGGATATAAAGTACATGCCTCAATGAGGTTCCTGTCCTTAAAAAAGAAAGTTATTTCCAGCTTCCAGCAGTCCTTTCTGGTGTTATACGTAAGGACTTCCTTTATCTATATTAGTATCTGCTTAATTTTCTTTCATCTTCATTTACATTATGTTGGTGATATCTTAAGGCTTTGGAACCAGTTTTCATAGAGTTATGGTTTTAACATAGAAGTGTTGTCCTGGAACCATTTATTATTGTTTATTGGGGGACCTCTGTATAAAGTTACACCTATTTTCACAAACTGCTTTCTCATGAACGAGAAAGCTTAGAATAACATACAACAATTTACCAATGAGGAGCGTTGCAGACCTGTTAGATTTCTTAACCCCTTGTCAACTTTGGATGTTTGAGTACATTCTGATGCCGCTGCGATCTGCGCTGTTTATCCCTTTAGGAGCCGCGGCAAAGATGGCCGCGGCATATAAATCAATGAGAAACGGTGCCACGCGTCTCTCCTCGATGTGAATCCAACAAGGAGGATATCACAGGAGAATTACTGAGTTATTCACTCATACCGGTTACCACGGACTACTACTCTATGGACACACAAGTACCACATGACACGCTATGTCATTCAATGAATATGATGAAGTCTATTAATAAATAGGAGAAAGTTGCCATCTTTGTATATCCAATGTATTGTCTATACAATGCATTAGACTGTAAAATTGATTGCTCCCCCTAGTGGTGAAGAAACCTAGAGGACTAAAAGTAAAAAAAAAAAAGGTTTTAAAGTGTAGAAATTATTATTTTTTTGCCATATTACAAATAAAAAAATAAAATAATAAGAAAATTACACATATTTGGTATTGCCGTGTCCGAAAAAGTCAGCTCTATTAAAAGATAACATCTTTTATCCCATACACTGAACATCGTAAATGAAAAAAAATTCCAAAAGCCATTTCACCTCCCAAAAAATTGGGAAAAAATTAAAAAAAAAGGCGATACATTTAAATGCTAGCAAAAAAAGTAAACTACACCCCGCAACAAATTAACCTTCACTGAAGTCCATAGGTGTTAGTACAAAAAAGTTAGTGGTGGCAGAAAATGGCGCCACAGCACAAATTTAAAAAATGTAAATGTTTGGAGTTTTATAAGGTACCAAAACATAATGGAAACCCTATATGTTTGGTATTGCACGATGCGTATCAACCTGTACAATACAGATAACACATAATTTTTACTGAAGATTGAACACCATAAAAATAAAACTCCCGCAAACATGGCGCAAGTACTTTTTTTCACATTTTGCCCACTTAGAATTTGTTTGCGGTTTCCCAGTCTATTCTATGCTAATATGAATAACACCATTAGAAAGCACATCTTGTCCCACAAAATAAAAGCACTCATGTGTCTATCTAGGTGGAAAAATAAAAATGGCGCTGGGAAGGCGAGGAGAGAAAAACGAGCGTGACCAAAAAAAAAAGCCTCCATTAAGAAGAGGTTAAACTACAAAATTACATACAACATCATTCGTTTAATTATATGACAATTACATGTTTAATGTGATTATCATCAGTAGATAAGTTGTAAGAGAAGATAACTGATATAAATGTGTAGAGTTATTATTGACAGATTGGTATAAATTGCATATAATGCAGACACTGGTTACAAGGACAGACATAAATGTATTAGATCAATATGGAATAGGATTGCTAGGTTTAATTGGGGATAGCAATCGGCAGGGCGATAGCCAATGGTCAAGCTGAGAGTGGCAGACGCTGCAACAGAAGCTCAACACTGGGGGCTTTATTAACAGACCGTTAAGCAGCTTTATGTGGCTAGCAGTAGGGAAGTCTGTGCTCCGGTCTGACGTAGTGGATATTGTTTGTGTAGAGGAAATGCTCTTGTAATCCAAAAAAAGAGGAAAAAAAATGTTCTCTCTTTTTCTCTGGATGATTTATAACTAATGAGGGGACACTGGAGCTGTGAAGAGGGAAGCTTAAAATATTATGTCACCTACTGCAAAATCACCAAAGACAGGCTGGTTTGCATATGTATACAAATATGTATGATATATATAACATATACTTGGTGTTGATTTTGCAGCAGGTGTTATAAAACATGTGTTATAAAACATTATATATATCCCCTCATGTGCTAGTTCTAGTTCTGCTTCAAAAACGTGCCAAATAAGAAAACCATGACACAGACCTGCAAGATAACTCCTGAGTAGGATTAACATCAACCTGGACAAGTGCTCCCTACTTAAAGGGGTTGTCTCGCTACAATGATTGGGTTTTAATTAAAAGATCTTTAAAAAACAAGCAGCTTTGCAATATATGTTCATTACAAATGTCTATGTTTGAGTAAGCCCTGTTAGTAGGAGTACATCAGCTTCTCAACTCTCTATAGCAGCTGACCTGTTGATCCTTATCTCACTGGCTGTCATATCTGTATGACTCATCACCTTCAGAATACAGGTCTGAGCAGAGAGCCCCTCCCCCAGGGAGGAAGGGGGAAGGCTCTGGCTTCTGTGTCCGTGCTGCCTGGATTAACCCTGTGTGTGCCTGCTTCCTCCTGCTCTCTACACAGATAGATGTGACAGCAGTGACCCTGTGTGTTACTATAATCATGATGTGTCTGTGGAGCTGTTACTATACTAATACTATACAGATCAGGGGGCATGTGAATGCTTCATGCTCTGGTGTACTAGTGACACATCCTGAGTATAGTAACACTTCACAGCTGCCCTGTGTCTGTTCTGACAGGGTCTGTTTGTTGCTGGAGATGTGCAGATTTGTATGCTAAGCAGGGGTTATAGGAACACTTGCATCCCCCCTGCTCTGGCTCCACACTCATAGATCAGCTCTCTCCTGTCTCCTGACTGTGGAGACGAGCAGCAAAAGCTGCAGCAGACCTAGGCAGGCACACACAGGGTTATCTCTGGCAGCAAACCCCCTCGCGCCCTCACCCCTCCCCCCTGCTGTATAGAAGTTACTGAGGAGAGCTTTCTGTGTGCTGAGGGGAGGGGGGAAGAGGGAGGAGAAGAGGCAGACAAGAAGCACGCCCCTCAGTTCAACTGCCAGGCTCACTGACTTAGGCTGAAAGCTTGTAATGAGACAACTCCTTTAAGCTGTTAGTGTATGTCATGGATCACTGAGCTCAATTTCACACTTGCCTTTCAGAATGTTATAACCTTGACCACAGCAATGAATAAAAGCAACTAAAAGATGTTAAAAACCAAAAAGTGTTATGTGTATGATTGTGTGCATTGTACATAAATACAGTACAGAAGTAAAGTACAGAGGTGTTGAGGTTTTTGGTCTGTATTGTGTGTGTAAATTTACTAAAGACAGGTTGTAGATCTTCTGGATCAGCCACAAACTTTGGTGTAGAACGACGCAGAGGAGTGGAGTTTAATGAGTTCCATGTTTTCCCCTAATAACCTCATGTAAAAGGAATCTAGACTTCACTGCAGGAAACTCCCAAGTTGTTATCCCTGATTTGGTCACTCGTTGTGACAGCTCGTGTGCAAGCGTGGAACTGAAGGAATAGACAAAAGGTGAAGTCACAAGTACAAGGTCACGGCAGGCAGTGGGCAAACAGAGTGCTCAAAGACAAGCCAAGGTCAGACACCAAGAATACACAGAGGAAATTATAAACCAAACTCTCAAGCACACCAACAAACTAGCAATGAGCAGAGGGAGAGGTGCCCTTTTAGTAGGATAGGATAACAGGCTAGATGGGAAAAGATGGGTGGTGCATGCTGGTGCGACATTGGACGTATGTGTATATCTTAGTACATCCCACTACAGAGTCGGCGGGTGTTAGCTGCTAATTACAGATAACACTCGGCGGTTACAGCACGGGATGATGCCTTAGCCCTTAACCATTTCTAAATCAATGTTTAACCTCTTAACCATTTCTAAAGCAATGAGAAACTGCGCCGTGCATCGTTCCTCACATTGATTGGGGTGCCCGGATCAGTTAATATGGCAGCTGGAAGCCTTGTGATGGCTTCCATCGCCACCATTTTTGTACACCCTAATGCATTAAAATACATTAGGCTGTATAAATGATTAAGCCCCCTAATGGTGAAGTATCCTAGGGGGACTCAAAGTTAAAGTAAAAAATCAAAAAAAGTTTTAAAAATTAAATATATTAAAATTTCAAATCACTTCCTTTTCGCCGTTTTGCAAATAAAAAAAAAAATGCTAAAGATACACATATTTGGTAACGGTGCATCCGAAAAAGTCTGATCTATTGAAATATAACATAATTTATCCTGTACGCTAAACACCGCAGAAGAAAAAAAATTCCAAATGCCAAAATTGCGGTTTTTTTAGCTGTTTCACTTCCCCTAAAAATTTGATCAGAAAAGTTGCATGTATTGCAAACTGATACCAATAAAAAGTACACTTCAGCCCGCAAGTCCGTAGGTGTTAATACAAAAAAGTTATTGCAGAAAATGGCGCCGTCGCACAAATTTGAAAAGTAGAAAATGTTTGAAATTTTTTTTATGTTACCAAAACATAATGAAAATTGCACATGTTTAGTATTGCCAGATTTGTATTAAGCTGTAGAATACAGATAACACATCATTTTTACTGAAGATTGAACACTGTAAAAGCAAAACTTACGCAAACATGATGCAGGTGCGTATTTTATTTTTTCACATTTTGCCCCACTTAGAATTTTTTTATGGTTTCCCAGTATATTGTATGGTACAATGAATGACAGCATTAGAAAGCACATCTTGTCCTGCAGAATAAAATCCCTCATATGTCTATGTAGGTGGAAAAATAAAAACGTTATGGCTCTGGGAAGACGGGGAATGACAAGGAATGTGAAAAATAAAAATAGGCTGCGGTGGTAACGAGAATGTGCAGGCACCAGCATTAAGGTGGGGGTGGCAATGGCAAAGGAAAGTTGGCACACTAGGAGGCAGAGCTAACAAGGCATGGAGGTACACAAACACGTATGTAGCTGAGGGAATGATCTGCGGTGTGACACGTGTGTAGATTACAAACCAGGGGATGTTCACACGTCGTTTTTCAATCCCAAAAACAGATTGAAAAGTGCTGCGTAAAACATATCCAAAGACGTTCCAAAAGTGTGAGCATGTTTAGATGCATTTTCTGTGCAGCAGAAACACCCGGTATAGTTTTAAATAGGGAGTCTGCTGCGTAAAACAGATCAAGAATCGACATGTCAATTCTTTGAGTGGATCCAAACACGCATCTGAAAAACGCTGTGTGAACATACCCTAAAGGTATGCATCTGAAGGAGAGTAAAGTCCTATAAGGGTGGTGTCAAAACAAAACTTTTAGTGTCAGTTTAGAACAACAACAACAAAAAAGAGTCATTTATAGCTAAGAAACCATGCAGCAACCAACCAATAAAGAGTGTTCATATCCCTTTATTGGGCTACTGGGGAGATATACCACAGAGTTTGCAGTGTCTGCTAGTACTAGTGAGATCACTCGATCTGCTGTGAACGTTGAACCACCTGGCACTGCACGAGAACTGAATAATGCTTCTATTTCTGATAATTAAGACCAGATTGAAGTGGATTTTGCTCAAGACTGTAAGACCGTTGCAATGGTTGCACACACCTCGCGGAAAAAAGATCCATCTATTGGGACCGTTGTGACAAGTGCTCTGTGTTCCAGCTTAAGATGGCTAGACTGTGCAAGAACTAAATAACTTTCATAGACTATTATGACTTACCGCCTATGGGGAGCTGTACACCACCTGTAGGGACCTATATATTGCCTATGGGGACCTGTATACTGCGTGTGGGGACCTGTATACTGCCTGAAATTACCTATATCTATATACCTGTTTACCTGAGGGGACCTATATCTATATACCTGCCTGATTGAGGGGACATATATCTATATACCTGTCTAATTGAGGGGACCTATACACCTACCTAACTGAGGGGACTTATATACCTAAAAGTAAGGAGTTGCTGGAAAAGTGAGGATTCTAAGATGTGTGTCCAAATCTGCAGGGATGAGTGTTGGTCGGGAGAAGTTAGCATGAAGGTTTGAACCGGATGGAGAAGAAACCGGAATGTGAATGACTCATACTGCCTGTGGGGACCTGTATACTGCCTGAAATGACCTATATCTATATACCTGTCTACCTGAGGGGACCTATATCTATATACCTGCCTGATTGAGGGGACATATATCTATATACCTGTCTAATTGAGGGGACCTATACACCTACCTAACTGAGGGGACTTATATACCTAAAAGTAAGGAGTTGCTGGAAAAGTGAGGATTCTAAGATATGTGTGTCCAAATCTGCAGGGATGAGTGTTGGTCGGGAGAAGTTAGCATGAAGGTGTAGGAGAAGAAACCGGAATGTGAATGACTCATCAGAGAAACGTCACCTGTGAGTCACTAAATGTACCTGAACTGTAATCACTTATATGTGTGCAAAATGTAATGGTTTATCTTCAGTAATGGTGTGGTGTTATTATTCAGTCACTATGTGGTGGTGATATGAGGTCATGGTGTTGCGGCATTATGCAGTCACTTTGTAGTGGTGATACATGGGGATTTCTTTCAGTCACTATGTGGTGGTGATATGTGGTCGTAGTGTTGTGGTATTCAGTCAACTGTCTGCTGATCACCTGTGTATACTGTTATCTACCACATTATGGTCAATGTATAGTGGAAATATGGCAGAGGGGTGGGCTAAGTGGCCGTCACATCCCTTGTTGTGTGGCCTCGCTTCCCGACATCACCACCCTGCTTCGTGCCGAGTTCATCGGCACTTTGCGGTAACTAAGGTTATTTCGATCGCAGTTTGGGCACTCGTTCTCTAAAAGGTTCACAATCACTACTCTATAATGTTACCTCTCTTGGTGCAGGTTCAGACCTCCCTATTTCATGGACAGAAGATTCCAGCTACAAGCTACTCTGCATTGATTTAAAAACCTGTGCAGATGGTTGGAGTACAAAAGCCAAAGTGGGGGCAGCTACTCCCCCATACAAACAGTCTAGAAAAACAAGGTTTGGTCTGCACATCCAAAAAGTTTTTTTTTTTTTTTTTTTAAATGAGCATAGGTGCACTTTAGTGTGGAAATAAAATACATACACAATCCAATATCAGCAGCACTCTATTAGCACTAAAAAAACGTCAAAAGGAACACAGGAATTATTGGAAAAGCATTTCTGCTACTTTAGATACATGACACATTTCAGGGAGAGAAGATTCCAGCTACAAACTACTCTGCATTGATTTAAAAACCTGTGCAGATGGGCGGAGTGCAAAAGCCAAATCTGGGGTATGACTCCACCTCTACTATACATGAGCGCATTTTGGGATCTGCATTTGTCGATCGATTTAACTAACCCATACATGAGGCACTATTTGTTTCTAAACCTGTTTGGCGTGCCTGTAAGGGTATGTTCGCACAGTGTATAGTGGTACGTACCTGTGCGTGCCACTATATGCCTGCTATTGACCAGCGCCACGCAGTTTCACTTTTCCCAGCGCACAGTAGGTGCCTGAAAGAAGTGACATGTCACTTCTTCTAAAGGCGTGTACCATGAATCAGGGGAATACACTGTAAAATCATAGCACTCAATCAGTGTATTTTCGGGGTGTACTCCGGACGCACTGCAGCACAATTACACCCCACACCAATTACTCCCCACACACAATTATGCCCCACACACAATTATGCCCAACAATTACGCACCACAACTTGTGAACATACCCAAACCCTGGTGTTTTGTTACAAATCACAAAAGAAGTAGAATTAAACCAAAAAGACATACTAAATTCTGTTAGATGCTACAATTGCGGAGCGTTGGGACATTTTAAACGAGATTGCCATGTCCATTGGAAACAACAAAACCAAGTGAGTCACCCAACAGAGTTGCCACCACCACCTCCGGCGGCAAACAGTGCAGAGGAAACAGGCAATCCGGAACCTGGTGCTGTGTCAATCCTAAAGATACAATATTCTAGCCTACTCTAATGATACCTTTGACTATAGATGGTGGTAATTCCATTCCTTTCCGGATAGATGTGAGCTGCAATAACCGTTATACACAACAAGCACATGAACCATACCATGTTTTAAAAGATAATATTTTGTGTAGGTGTGAACGGCTAATGAAACCAGTCCAAGAAGGATTTAAACTCACTCAGAACATTGGTGCGACCTCACTTAGAATATGCTGTTCAGTTCTGGGCCCCAGTTTATAGAAGAGATGTAATGGAGCTAGAGAGAGTACAAAGACGAGCAACCAAACTTATAAGGGGAATGGAGCATCTTAGTTATGAGGAGAGGTTAGTAGAATTTAACTTATTTAGTCTTGAGAAAAGACGGCTCCGGGGGGATATGATTAATTTATATAAATATATAAATGGTCCCTACAAAAAGTATGGGGAAAAATTATCTCAAGTGAAGCCTCCTCAAAAGATATGGGGACATTCCCTTCGACTAGAGAAAAAATGATTCAATCTCCAGTGGAGAAGGGCGTTCTTCACTGTAAGAACTGTGACTCTGTGGAATAGCTGCCTGAGGAGCTGGTCACAGCAGGAACTGTAGAGAATTTCAAGAAAGGCTTAGATAACTACCTGACACTAAAGAATATGAATGTAATGAATATGTAGCTATGTAAAATTCTGGATCTGGCTGGTGGAGGCTCCGGGGTCAGAGATGGGGTCTCCCCTGGACCAGATTGGTTCTTGCCTTGTGGGTTCCAGGGCATGAACCAATGGTGAGGCTGGACTTGAAGTCCTTGTCTCTCTCCCTTCATCCACATTTTCCCCACCCTTAGTTGAACTTGATGGGCATGTGTTTTTTTTTTTCAACCGTACTAACTATGTAATTACGGTATGTAATATGTAACATGTTTAGCTGACTGATAGTTAGTGAGACCACCCCTGTAAATTCTGGGAGCAGAATAATTTGTTAAAATTAGAGTTCACATACAATATATGGAAGACAGCATGTTGAAACTGCAAGGTAATTGACCTTGGATGAGGTAGAAATCTGTTTCTTGTGACTATGATCTCTTGAACATGTTTATCTCACCTTTAACCCTAGCAGAAACTGACAGTCTTGAGCTCGTGCCACAAGAATTATGTTCCACAAGTTCAACAGACTTGAAATTAAAAGAGGAAGCCCCTCTGCCCAGAAACCCATAATATTCTCTTAACATTGCGTTAATGGATGCAATTTCCCATGACATTGATGAGCTCCTAACAAAGGGGGTAATTGTAGAGATTGTCTTCATTGTTCCCCGTTAAAAAAAAAAGAAAAAGTCCACTGCCAGACATCTGAGGCTGCAGTGAGCTCTGCTTGTGCCAGATAATGTAATGATCCAGCGTTGCACCACACTGGATCCAGCCACTCTGCTGCCTCTGGAAAAGGGATAGTGGTCATTTTGACTTTGTTTGCAATTAAGGGGCCAGTGGAGTTTTGTTCATACAGGTAAATCAAGCAGATCAGACCAGCTCTTTCTGGATGGATGATTATCTCTACTGTCCAAATCCAACCTCACTACCTTTAATCTGGACCCATTGCCATCTCACCCTATCCCAGACCTTAGTGTTGTTATCATCCCAGCCCTCACCCATCTTTTCAACCTATCGTTAACCTCTGGCATCTTCCCTTCCTTTTTTCCTTGAGAAACCATTGATGGAGGTTTTCTGTGGAATTTTCTCCCCATCTCACTGCTTCCATTTGCCTCTAAACTTCTTGAACAGCATGTCTATCTTCAACTGTCCAGAAAGAAAAGAAATTCCATCTCAGGTGGTAGTCAGCTCACCCTCTTTTCGATATGGATTCACCCGTCAGAGGCACCGTGGAGCAGAGTCAATTCTGTTATGGATTCCAAGCGTAATATCAATGCCAGCTTCCTCCAGTGAATACGCTAATTTAAAACAAACAATATTTATTGATTAATATTAAAAAAGGAGAATTGTTCATGAAACATATATAGCACTGCATATGCAGATAACCACAGACTCTTCAATGATGCATATAACAAAGATAGGACTGATGTGTTTCGGATACCAGAAAGATCCTTAGTCATACCCACTACAATCTGGTTTCTGAGCTCACCACTCTACCGAAACTGCCATAACCGAAGTCACCAAAACCCAGTAACTGCTAAATCATACTTGCCAACGTTTGAAAGTGGAAAAGTAGGAGATGTGAAGCGGCGGCACATGCAGCGCGGCAAAAAATTTGCATGGCCACGCCCATCTTGTTGACAAGCCACACCCCTTTGAAAAAGCCACACCCACTCCACCTAACTGCATAACGGCTCTGGAAGAAAACCAGGTTGTTGCCCCCACTAGCCAGGTAGTAACCCCTTTTATCCAGGTAGTGCCCATTATAGCCAGGTTGTAACCCCCTAAGGCTAGGCAGTGCCCCATTAGTCAGGTATTGCCTCCATTAACCAGGTATTGCCCACTTGTAGCCAGGTATTCCCCACATTAGCCAGGTATTGCCCACTTGTAGCCAGGTATTGCCTCTTGTAGCCAGGTAGTGTCCCCTTGTAGCCAGGTATTGCCTCCATTAGCCAGGTATTGCCCCTTGTAGCCAGGTAGATGCCCCCATTAGCCAGACAGTGCCCCTTGTAGCCAGGTATTGCCCCTTGTAGCCAAGTATTGCCCCTTGTAGTCAGTTAGATGCCCCCATTAGTGAGAAAGTGCCCCCATTAGCCAGACATTGCCCCTTGTAGCAAGGCATTGCCCCTTGTAGTCAGGTAGAAAACCCCATTAGCCAGACAGTGCCCCTTGTAGTCAGATAGATGCCCCCATTAGCCAGACAGTGCCCCCCCATAGCTAATAAAAATAAAATAATAAAATCTACTTACCTCACAGGGCTCCCTGCAGCGCGGCCAAGTCCGAAGGCTGGAAACTGAGTAATCTCAGCGTCGCAGGGGATGTGAGTGCAGCCGAGTGTCCCACCCCCTGCGACACCGAGGTGTATGTGCAGCACCCACCGGGCGCTGTGCATACAGGGGGAGAAGGGAGGAGGGGAGCGATCCCTCCTGCCTCCTGCCTGCACAGTAATACTCACCGGGCAGGTGAGCGGCCGCGGCGGCTTCACCCCCCGCGAAGAAAAGCCCGGCAGCGCCCGAGTAGCAACCTGGTGCTACACCCGCGCCGCGGTCATTTAAATAAACCCCCCAGCCTGTTGGCGGCAAGAGGTTCGCCGACTCTGCCAGGGTGGCGGGGGGTGACCCCCATTAGGGGGAACCCCCCGCCAAAAGCGGGAGAGTTGGCATGTATGTGCTAAATCCACATGGCACTACTCTGTCTCTGCATTCGACACTTTCGACCATTCACTCCTGCTACAAATTCTCTCATCCCTCAGCATCACGGACTTGGCACTTTCTGGATCTACTCATACCACACTGATCAGACTTTCAGTGTCTCTCAGTCTCACACCACCTCCTCCGTCCGCCTTGTTGAGGTCGGTCTTAGGTCCTCCAGTCTTCTCTATCTAAAATCTTGGCTTGGATCAGCTCATAGCATCACATGGCTTTCAGTACCACCTGTATGCTGACAACACCCAGCTCTACATTTCCGGCCCAGATATTAACTCTCTACTCTCCCGGAACCCAGAGTGTCTATTGTCCATATCGTCCTTATTTTCCTCCCGTCTCCTAAAACTAAATGTGGAGAAAACTGAATGTATCATCTTTCCACTGTCCCACTCTATTGACTGACTCCTCATCACTCCTGACATTGTGTCGGCACTTCTGCTTGTTTCTTTTATGCTTATTCTTCTGGACAGATCTTAAAGAAGAATCTTGGAAGAACAGCAGCTTACCCACTATGTTCAAGGAACACTTCCCAATTCCAGTTGATCATTTAGAGGGGGGTCTACAGGTATACAGGATATACAAATGTACACACAGCGATTCCTAATATGCTTATGAAATTGCTATGTATAGAAAAGTAAATCATTTCTAACAGCAAATGGACAAAAATCTATAAAAAAAAAAAAACACCACACAGCTGATCAAGCAGCTAAACCGGCTGTCATAAACTGTAGCCATGGACACAGCTACAGCCACCTTTGGACTTTAACATCCTGAAAAAGTTACAGGAACGAAGAAACAAAGAGCAGAAGAAAGAAGAGAAGAATGGTGTGTACTGACATCAGAAGAATGCTGATGAAACAAACTATCCACAGGAATACACACCAATCAAACACTGTTATGGTGGATCTAAACAACAGATTCACAGCAGCTAATACTAAGCATATTCAAGGTGCATGATATGTGCAAGAAACAATGTGGGAAGGAAGGACTGTTCTGTAAAAAATCCCACAGACACACTTCTAGACCCTTTCAAAGACTAAAGATTGACTTTATACAACTCTGGTCTGTATCAATTTTGCTGTCAACACAGCCGAAACATACTTGGTTATCGAAGCCACTGCCCAAGCCTAAGAAACTACTGTCTGGATTATCTACCAATAAGATGCTATAGAGTGACAGAAGACCTCAATTCCCTAGTGATGAAAAAAGTAACATCACCATGAGAAATCAAACAAGCCTTCCATACTCTGTACTCTCCACAAAGCAGCGGTACAGTAGAGTAGACAAATGGTACCTTAAGAGCGCGTCCCCACGGCACAGGACAAATAGCAGTCGGTTTATCCGACCAATATTTGCACTGTTTTCAGGCTGTGCACATGGCCGCAGGGGGACGGCTTTTCTGTGCGATTAGCGGAGAAAAGCCCTCCCCCTTCACACAGAAATGTTCATATTCTGCCCGAAAACCGGACGGAAGAATGAACATGTTCTATGTTTTTCGGACCGCCGGCGGTCTAAAAACCACCGGGCGGAAAATCCGTGCAGTGGGGACCGCTGCGCGGGTTTTTCATAGACGTCCATTTTACAGTTTGTCAGCCGGTTTGCAAAACCAAAAAAACGGTCTAGAACCGGCTGAAAACCCTTGCCGTGGGGACAAGGCCTAAACTAAAAATCCCAAAAAAGGCCATGCAGGAGCTTAAAGAAGAAAAGCTTGGTCCAAGCGTCTGTCTCCCCATTTCCTACACAACAAAAAGGAAGTCCGTTAGAGGTAATCCTAGGTTTTTGGTAAACGGGTGCCCCTTGGGTAGGATTTCCCACAATTACTCCAGATACAGCATAAAGGCCGGGGCCGGATGCGGGGGCGCAGCCTTAGAGGTAGGCCCCTCATGACCTGGCGTGCCTGCAGGGGCGTGAGGTCAGGGGAAGGAGTTACGCGCGCGGCAGGTGGGCGAGGCCGACATGCGAGGCCGCATCCCGTGCCGTGCGCTGGCCGTTGCTAAGGGCGGAGCGAAGCGCGAGTCAGGGGAGTGGCCGGCATATAAGGCCGAGTCCCGCCCTGCGTGCTGGCAGTTAGTGGGGAGACATTCAAATCTGTACCACCAACGCACTTCACTGAGGTAAATGGCCAATGTTGAGGCTGTGGAGGAGCTGCTGGCGCAGCTCAGGCAGGCGGCAGGGGAACGAGGCCCAGCCTGGCTTCATGACCAGGTACGGGCGCGACTGGGGGGGGGTTTCGGTGCCCGTGGCTGCTGCTGCGGGCGTTCGCTGCCCTCTCCCGGTGTGGGCCCTGGGCTGGGGGCTTCATCCAGGCGCCGGACTCGCCCCATCCGGAGCGCCTCAGCCCTGAGGTAACCCCAACGGGTACCGCGCACGCCGTAGGAGCCCCTCTCGGACCCTCCGGGTCGGACCGCGCGTTCATCCGCGGGCGGTCCCCTCGCGGCTCCGCCTGGGAGAATCCAGTTAAGCGGGTGGACCCAGCGGAGCGCAGCAGACGTTGCCCCGGCTCTGGGGTGGCGTCAGCGGTGGCTCCTGTCAGCGAGACAGTGGATTCAGCGGCGGGGCCCTCTGGTGAAGATCTGGTCGGAGGGCCCGCCAGGGAGCGCCGGCGGGATGAGGATCCGGGAAACTTTGCAGCAGCTAGTGGTTTGCGCTCTGGTCGGGGAGCTGAAGACTGGTGGTCGGCTAGTTCGGGAGGCATGGATCCAGGACTTCGCTTTGGGGGTCCGCTTGGGGGCCCTCCGACGAGGGAATCGGGTGAGCGGCTTCGGTCGGAGGTCCATCTGGTCCGGAGTCGACGGCCTTCTGAGGTTGGCATGCGCGGAGGAGTCAGCACCGCCCGGGAGCCCGGCGACCGTCTTCTGGGATCGGGCCGCGCGGCTGGCGGGAACACCGCGCCCGTGCAGCCTGGTGAGTCGTCCTCTATGTGTTTTTTGTCACCGTCGGGGTGTTCGTCACGGGGTTCGGCAATAGAGGTAGCTCCGACGGGGGGGGGGGGGTTTCCGACGTGGCAGGAGTTGGCGGGCAGTTTAAGGGATTTATTGGTTCGTTTTCAAGGAGCGAGCGGGCCAGTGGGCCCGTCTCCGGCATCGGCATGGGGTTCGGCGGTGACTTCTGGGGGTGGTCCGCTACCCTCTCCGATGGGGGCTAGTGAGTTGGGAGGGGGTAGTACACAGGGAAAAGGGGTGACTGTTTCGGTGCAGACCGAACAGGATTCCCTGGATAGGGTTCGTTTAGATGATAAAGCAAAAGGGGAAGTCTATGTATGTTTTGAGGGTCCGTTAGGGGCACATTTAAAGAAGGAGGTCAAGGAAAAGATATGGCAAGACGAGTACGTCGAGATCTTTTCCCTCCTCCCGCTTGAAAAATTTCATCTGGCAAAAGGGAAACGGGACGAAAGTAAAAAAGAGGAAGAGGAGAAGAGGAGGTGGCGGTTGATTCCGCAAACCTTCGCTAACTGGCTCCAGGCATTCGCCATATTGGCGAGCGTCATTGGAGAGAAATCCCCGGAGAACTGTTCAGCATTGTTTTGCTACATGGACTCCATTGGGGAGGCGCAGAGAGTTTACGGGGGTCAGGCGTGGCTCCGCTACGACGAGCAATTTCGTCAGCGGAAAGCGGTGCGTCCTTCAATCCGGTGGGATCATAAGGACATTGGGTTATGGTTGCGAGTGATGGCACCCACGCGTTTTGGTCAGCCCTTTCAGGGAGGACCTGGTAGCTCCGGGCAGCAGGGGGGTACCGGGTCGTTTGGGGGCGGTTCCCAAGGGGGATTTAAGGCCGGTATCTGCTGGCAATTTAATGACAACCAGTGTCGATTTGGGACAGGCTGCCGTTTTAAACATGTCTGCTCCGTGTGCAGTGCAGCATCCCATGGGGCGTCACGGTGTATGCGAAAGGGGAGGGGAAGAGGAGCCAGTGCTTCTCAGGGGAGTGACACCGGTGAACATCATCGCGATGCGACCATATCTAAATAGGTACCCTGATCGGGCGGCGGCGGCGTTATTGGAGAAGGGGTTTAGCGAGGGTTTTCTGATCCCGTCGCCTACTCATGTAGTCCCCTTTTCTATAAAGAATTTGAGGTCGGCACGATTGCACACTGGGGTGGTGTCGGATAAGTTGGCTAAGGAGGTTGCACTGGGTAGAATGGCAGGCCCATTTGGATCCCTGCCGATTCCTGATCTGGTAGTTTCTCCTTTGGGGGTGGTCCCTAAGAAAGAACCCAACAAATTTAGGCTGATTCATCATCTGTCATTTCCTAAAGGGTTATCAGTAAACGACGGTATTGACCCCGAACTCTGTTCGGTGGTCTATACTTCTTTTGACGCAGCGCTCCGCTGGGTTAGAAAGTATGGCCGGGGGGCGCTCATGGCCAAAACGGATATTGAATCCGCCTTTAGGCTGTTGCCGGTGCATCCGGATAGTGTGCGGCTATTAGGTTGTTTTTGGAAAGGGGGGTTCTATGTGGATCGGTGTTTGCCGATGGGATGCTCAATATCATGCTTCTACTTTGAAGCATTTAGTACCTTTTTGGAGTGGGTGGTAAGGGACGTGTCGGGGGTACCCTCGGTTATCCACTACTTGGATGACTTTTTATGCATTGGCCCAGCGGACTCAGAGGTATGCGGGTCGCTGTTGGCATCGATGCAGTGGGTAGCTAGGCATTTTGGGGTTCCATTGGCCCCTGAAAAAACCGAGGGCCCTACTACGGCTATTAATTTTTTGGGCATTAGGATTGATTCCTTGCTCATGGAATGTAGCCTACCGGAGGACAAGTTGGAGGATATGAGACGGGAGATAGGGAAGATCATGGGAAGCAAGAAGGTTATGCTTAGGGACCTACAGTCCCTTTTGGGCAAGCTGAATTTTGCCTGTCGCATTATGCCCATGGGGAGGGTATTTTCTAGGCGGTTGGCGGGGGCTACGGCGAGGGTTAAGGCCCCCCACCATTTTATCCGGGTTTCCGGAGGGATGAAGCAGGATCTAAGGGTTTGGTATTCGTTTCTGGAACGTTATAACGGGCGGTCTATTATTTTGGATAGGGCAGTCTCCAATGCGGATTTGGAAGTCTTTACTGACGCGGCGGGGAGTGTGGGATTCGGAGCTTACTGCCAGGGGGAGTGGTGCGCGGGACGTTGGCCCGGGTCTTGGGTGCAGGGGGGGCTGGTCAGGAACTTGACTCTTTTGGAACTGTTCCCGATAGTAATGGCAGTGGAAATTTGGGGTGAGCAGTTCAGGGACAGGAAGATTCGTTTTAATTGCGATAACATGAGTGTGGTGCAGGCGATTAATTCTGTATCGGCCTCTTCCCCTCCTGTTCTTTGTTTACTGCGGCGGCTAGTATTGAGATGTCTGGAGCTGAATATGTGGGTGGTGGCGGCGCACGTCCCAGGGGTAAAAAATGATTTGGCCGATGCTTTATCTCGTTTCCAGTTGGAGCGCTTTCGGGAACTGGCTCCGGAGGCGGCGGAAGTGGGAGTGGAGTGCCCCGCGGAACTTTGGACCTTGGTTTCGATTCCGCAAACCGGCTGGTCCGAGCGTCATTAGCAAGAGGAACCTGGGATGCTTACGCCGCATCGTGGGCGGTTTGGGAACGTTGGTTGGAGGTAGTGGGTCCTCTTTCTACGGACGAGGAGACGGCGGCGGCGCTTTTCAGCTGCATTGGGCATGCAGCTAATGAAGGCTGGTCGGTATCTAAGGTATCGCGTTTTATATCGGCCCTAGCCTTTGGTTTTAAGGCTCGGGGCCTAACGGATGTGACAAAGTCATTTGGGGTTCAACAGGCGCTGAAAGGCTATAGACGGGGATCTTCACAAGGGGATAGGCGTCGACCGGTTGTGTTTCAGTTGTTAGAAAAACTTGGGCAGAAGCTGTCGGATATCTGTTCATCAGATTTTGAGGTCTTGTTGTTTCGCCTTGCGTTTTCTTTGGCCTTTTTTGGGGCTTTCAGGATTGGAGAACTCATTTGTCCAAGTAAAAAATTGGCTGGAGGTCTGTCCTTAGAGGATGTTGTTTTGCTTGCGGGAAGTCTTCAAGTGCGTATTCGTAGGTCAAAGACTGATCAGACGGGCCGAGGGAAGTTGGTGCGGCTGGGAGCAGTCGGTGGGGCCCTCATGTGCCCGGTGGTTTGTTTTGAAAATTTTATGAGACAACGTGGGGGGGCACCCGGCCCTTTGCTGGTTCATGCGGACGGGAGTTTCCTATCCCGGTTCCAGTTTACAGCGGTGTTTCGACGCTGCCTGGGAGATTTGGGGCTGGATCCGTCGCAATTTGCGCCGCACTCCTTCAGGATTGGTGCCGCCACGGAAGCGGCAAGTTTGGGGTTGGACGCGGCGGCGGTGCAAAAGATAGGCCGATGGGAATCCGAGCGTTACCGGTTATATATTCGTCCTCACCTGGTTCAGTGGTAATAAAAGGGAGGGGAGGGAGATGTGTTTGGGATTACTGAACATAATTAGTGGGGGGCAGTGTTTAGCTTCTTCTTACGGAGGATGTTGCTGTTCTGTATTAATTTTCATTACAGGGCGTTTCCTGGTTTGGATCTACGGACATTCATTCGTGCATTGGGGTGCCCAGAGAGCGGCACTTCGGATGAGTGGTCGTCAACTTGGTGTCCCGGAAGAGGTCGCAACTTTAAGATGGATTGGCAAGCGTGGGATGGTCTGGAGTCAAGTCCTGTTGGACTTTCAATGTCTAGTGGGCTGGGATCGGCCACCCGATATTGTGGTCTTCCACATCGGGGGTAACGATCTGGGGATGCGTCCATTACGGGAGCTGATCAGGGACATGCGACATGATTTGCTGCGTTTGTGGTCCATGTACCCCAAGATGACGACGGTTTGGTCAGATATAGTGCCTAGGCGGGCGTGGAGGCATGCGGAATCTCTCCCGGGCATTAACCGGGCAAGAATCAAGGTGAACAGGGCTTTGGCTTCCTTCGTGGTTAGGAATGGGGGGTTTATGGTTAGGCATAGGGAGTTGGAGCCAGGGGAAGGAGATTTTTGGCGTCAGGATGGTGTTCACCTTAACGCCATCGGCCTGGATCTTTGGTTACTAGGCATTCGTGATGGAATTGAGAGAGCCTTGGGTCTGGTGGGGGCGTCACGCTCGTAAGGGAGTCACGCGCGCTAGCTGTGGCGGGTTTTGGGGTCCTTGGAGGTGGTAAAAATTAGTGGGGGAGTCAGGCTCCGCTTGGCTCCCAGTGGTTGAGTGACCAGGCTGGCGAAGGTTGGGGCTCCACAGGGCAGAGGCCTTGGGAGCGCAAGAATGGTTAGCCGCCAGAGGTGGCTTTTGGTGCCCTGAAACCGGGGGTTGACGGTTGGGGGCAATGGCTGAGAGAGAAGGAGGAGGAATTTCGCCAGACCATGGTTGGTTGGAAAATCAGAGCTCCAAGGACCTCAGCCCCAAGTTTAGTTAGGGATAGTGTCAGATAGGTTTTTTGGGGGAAGGGATAATGGAAAATGGGTATTTCAGAGTTCTTCAATACCCATTGTCTGTAAGGTATTTTGTTACTTGTTTGTGAAATTAAATGGCTGCTGTGGCCAGTTTATCCAACCCATGTCTCAGTGTCTTCTTTGAAATAGGGAGGTCAAGTGGGTGTGGGTACTTTGGTCATGGATAGCCATAGATAGGCGCTGCATAGGGTCAAGGCCGGGGCCGGATGCGGGGGCGCAGCCTTAGAGGTAGGCCCCTCATGACCCGGCGCGCCTGCAGTGGCGTGAGGTCAGGGGAAGGAGTTACGCGCGCGGCAGGTGGGCGGGGCCGACATGCGAGGCCGCATCCCGTGCCGTGCGCCGGCCGTTGCTAAGGGCGGAGCGAAGCGCGAGTCAGGGGGAGGGGCCGGCATATAAGGCCGAGTCCCGCCCTGCGTGCTGGCAGTTAGTGGGGAGACATTCAAATCTGTCCCACCCACCCTCCCTTTTGGTGTTGAGGGGGGGGGGTTTGGGGATGCAGGACAGCAGGAGAGGGAGTTATTGTCGCAGTGGCCGGCGGGTTTTGGGGTCCTTGGAGGTGGTAAAAATTAGTGGGGGAGTCAGGCTCCGCTTGGCTCCCAGTGGTTGAGTGACCAGGCTGGCGAAGGTTGGGGCTCCACAGGGCAGAGGCCTTGGGAGTGCAAGAATGGTTAGCCGCCAGAGGTGGCTTTTGGTGCCCTGAAAACGGGGGTTGAAGGTTGTTGGCAATGGCTGAGAGAGAAGGAGGAGGAATTTTCGCCAGACCATGGTTGGTTGGAAAATCAGAGCTCCAAGGACCTCAGCCCCAAGTTTAGTTAGGGATAGTGTCAGATAGGTTTTTTGGGGAAGGGATAATGGAAAATGGGTATTTCAGAGTTCTTCAATACCCATTGTCTGTAAGGTATTTTGTTACTTGTTTGGAAATAAAATGGCTGCTGTGGCCAGTTTATCCAACCCATGTCTCAGTGTCTTCTTTGAAATAGGGAGGTCAAGTGGGTGTGGGTACTTTGGTCATGGATAGCCATAGATAGGCGCTGCATAGGGTCATGACTTGATGTTTTACATGACAGAACCAACAACCTTTGAATTAGTATTGATGAAACTGATAAACTTACAATACCTTTGGTTTATACATCTCGAGAGAGAGAGAATTTTTGTTGTTATTTATTTCACTCTCCGAATCTCTACAGAGGGAACTCACAGCCTGGAGCCTGAAGGCTGGATGATCAGACACTAAAGAGATGGTTTAAATACTAGGGGCCACATGTATGAAAACTGACTAGGTCTAAAATTCCCTTTGTTGCCCATAGCAACCAATCAGAGCGCCCCTTTCATTTCATATAGTGCTCTGGAATCATGAGATGGGAACTCTGTGAATTTTAGACCTAGACAGTTTTCATACATGTGGCCCTAGGTGACCACTTAAAGACACGTCAAAGGAGCACTGAAACCAGTGAAGTTTTCATAGACTCTCTAGTGAAGGATTGCCAAAGATGAGTGTAAACAGACGACTGACTGCGTCCACTGTCGTTGTGAAGCTGAATTGGATCCACAACTCTCACTGCGAGAAAGTCATATTCCCAGGACCTTCAGGACCTTTTATGTGTAAAAGCCAAAGTCACCGCTCCTGCCACTTCTGCTACAGTGATTAGAAAAAAGGGGATAAAGAAAAACAGTCTGGTGCACAACTTATAAGGACTGTGTGCTCGGGATTGCACCCCTCAAACAAAATAATACTGACAATATTGCAGGTTTGAGTCAACCCATTACATTATCTTTCATTGCTTTCGAAGATTTGCCTTTGCTTTTGGAACAGACTTTTCTGATACACTCTGGACTAAAACTCAGAGTAAAGAAAACATCTATTCAGCCCCGTCAGATTTTAAGTTTCCTAAACCCATATTCCTATCAACCCACAGTGTAAGGAACTGTAACATGGACTAATTTACTTGAATGGATCTGATTTGCTAAAAAAGACTCCTTTTATTTAATAAAAAAAAAACAAAAGAAAAAAAACAGCTTAACAACTTTAGACAATGTTCTATGGTATTATTCATCTTTCCCAATGGCTAGTTTCATGATTGATTTTTATATGCTGTATAACTATTCACCAATAAGAGACAAATGGAATCACTTATAAATATTTGTGTCACTCCAGGTTATGATGGTAAATCTGACTATCTGTACTATAATGAACAAGAGGTTTTATAACCACAGGATTGGCATTGGACATGTTTTAGCTAAAAAAGAGGGCTTTGTAAAATTGATTAGCCATTATTATTATTGGTTATGTTATGTATGAACACTAAACCTGTAAACAACCACTAGTAACCGTTCATACTATGTATATGTCTCCCCTAGAATCGCCAGAAGAAAATTTTAATGCTTTAGAAGCCCCCAAATGAAAAACAATGATTTTTGAGAGATGCATGGGGGATGGAGATGCCGCAGAATGCTCGAGTTATAACATGGTATGGCTGAATAAATTTACATTATTTATCAACTTCTCAGATTGCCCACATATACAAGATGTTTTTTCTAACATTTTCACCAAAATATTAATTAAGATTGTCTGCTTTGCTAGCAAAACAACCAGCAGTATAACAAAAACAAAGATAAGGTAAAGGTTACCGATTGTGTAGAAGAAAGTTGATTAAAAGTAAGCAACT
The DNA here is from genome assembly GCA_025379985.1 of Phyllomedusa bahiana. Taxonomy (NCBI): domain Eukaryota; kingdom Metazoa; phylum Chordata; class Amphibia; order Anura; family Hylidae; genus Phyllomedusa; species Phyllomedusa bahiana. The sequence goes on from JAODAL010002855.1 coordinate 94,208, forward strand.
CTAGAAGTATTTTTATTGAAAGTAACCAATTATAGTCAATTAATGATGACATATTAAATATTGTCATGCCTTAACATCAGCTTGTATAAATACTCGTACGCACAGTAAAAAACTTAGAGATTTGCTATTGATATTATTTGATGTCAAATGTTATTCTTCATCAGTGTAACGGCTGGAGTATTGGATCCACTGTAACACTGCAGACGATGGTGTAAGCCGCACCAAGGAACGGTGTCTAAGGGGCCGCTAGCTTTCATTAGACCCTACCACAAAGCGGGTTGGAATTACTGCGGCAAGCGAACCCCCAGGTCTGTATCCCTGATGTGACTTGCCTGCAGTGGCGGGCGAGGTATGATGTGGTACAAAATCGCTAGGCTGGCTCGTAGTCAGAGGTACCCCTGTAGGTAAATATTTGCCCACTGTAACCAGGTAGTAGCCCACTGTAGCCAGATTGATGCCCCCTCTAGCCAGGTTATTGGCCCCCATAGCCAGTAATCGGCCCCCTGTAGCCAGGTTACTGCCCCCTTAGCCATTAATATGCCCCCTTTAGCCAATTTACTGCTCCATTTAGCCAGGTAATATGCCCCCTTTAGCCAGTAATATGCCCCCATAGCCAGGTGATATGCCCCCATAGCCAGGTAATATGCCCCCATAGCCGGTAATATGCCCCCATAGCCAGGTAATATGCCTCCATAGCCTGTAATATGCCCCCATAGCCAGGTAATATGCCCCCATAGCCAGGTAATATGCCCCAATAGCCAGTAATATGCCCCCATAGCCAGTAATATGCCCCCATAGCCAGGTAATATGCCCCCATAGCCAGTAATATGCCCCCATAGCCAGTAATTTGCCCCCCCATATTTGCCCACTTTAACCAGGTAGTAGCCCCCTGTATCCAGATTGATGCTCCCTCTAGCCAGGTTATTAGCCCCCATAGCCAGGCATATGCCCCCTGAAAGCCAGGTTACTGCCCCCTTAGCCATTAATATGCCCCCTTAGCCAATTTACTGCCCCATTTATCCAGGTAATATGCCCACTTTAGCCAGTAATATGCCCCCATAGCCAGGTGATATGCCCCCATAGCCAGGTAATATGCCCCCATAGCCAGGTAATATGCCCCCATAGCCAGGTAATATGCCCCATAGCCAGGTAATATGCCCCTAGCGGGGTTTTAATATGCCCCCATAGCCGGTAATATGCCCCCATAGCCAGGTAATATGCCCCCCATAGCCAGTAATATGCCCCATAGCCAGTAATATGCCCCATAGCCAGTAATATGCCCCCATAGCCAGGTAATATGCCCCCATAGTTAGTAATATGCCCCCATAGCCAGGTAATATGCCTCTATAGCCGGTAATATGCCCCCATAGCCAGGAAATATGCCCCCATAGTCAGTAATATGCCCACATAGTCAGTAATATGCCCCTAACAGCCAGTAATATGCTCCCATAGTCTGTAATATGCCCCCATAGCCAGTAATATGCCCCCACAGTCAGTAATATGTCCCCATAGCCAGGTTTCTGCCCCCTTTCCTAATAAAAATAAAATTAAAAAAAAGTTACTCACCTCAGCATGGTCCAGGTCCAGTAGCTGGTGAATGGTGTAAGCGGCGTGACGTCACCACGCCGCTTACGTCGTCACACAGGGTCCGGGACCTCCTCTGCCGGCAGAGCTGCCGGCTTAGAAGATCCCATCGTCGCAGGGGGCGTGAGGAAAGTGATGCGTCACGCCCCCTGCGACGCCGACATGTATGTACAGCGCTCACCAAGCGCTGATACATATAAGGGAGAAAGCGGATGGTAACGATTCCGTCCTGCCTCCTCCCCGACTCTGACTGTGCGGCCGCTGTGAAACGGCCGCACAGTCAGAGAGATCAGCGGGCGCCGCCTGCACTAAGGAGCGCTCCAGGCCCACGGCAGTGGCCTGGAGCCGCCGAGATTCGGGGCACAGGCAGATTTATTCAGGGCCCCGAATAAATCTGCTTAGCGACGCCCCTGTTGCCCAATACACCCAGCTACTGTGTAACAACTCTGGAAGAAAGCTAATTGAGGGGTTTTGCATCATCAAGCTTCCCTGGATGTTGAATAGAATATTCAGCATCCAGGAGAGCTGGTAGATGCCACCAAACTGTGCCTGAACCTAAACCATTACACTACAACCAATATTACCTCCATACAATGACCATATAGTGGTAGATACCAGTGTTCACATGCTCTGCAGACTGTATATTACCTCCATACAGTGACCCTATAGTGGTAGTTACATTTAAGGACTCACAGGAGATGTCTTTTCCGATCGGATTCATTCTCTTTCTTTATTCTTCTCCAACTGGCCCAGACCATCATGACAAATTCTCCCGGCCACGACTCATTCCTGAATTTACCACACAAATATTTTAGAATCCTCAATTTTACAACACCTATATACCTACCTACTAGGGGGTTTATATATTCATAATGGGGATCTATATAGAAAAGCTTGGTGACCCACTTTCCTATTATAGGAAAGTCAGATGCCTGCTGTCAGGGATGGGGAGTATAGGCCCAAATAAGATAGATAGGTATATATGTTCCCCAGTAGGTTATATGTACATAGGGTGCAGGTCTGTAGGCAGGTACTGTATATGTCCCCCAAAGTCTGTAGGCAGATGTACGACCCCAGAGTCTGTAGGATGGTATGTGTACACCATAGTCTGTAGGGTAGGCAGATATAGGCCCCCCATAGTCTATAGGGAAGGCAGATATAGGCCCCCCACAGTCTATAGGGTAGGCAGGTATAGGTCCACCATAGTCTGTAGTATAGGCAGATATAGGTCCCCCATAGTCTGTAGGGTTGCCAGCTATAGGTCTCCCATAGTCTGGAAGGTAGGCATATATAGGTCCCCATAGTTTGTAGGCAGGTATAGGCCCCCACAGATTGTAGGCAGGTATAGACCCCCCATAGTCTGTAGGCAGGTATAGGCCGCCATAATTTGTAGACAGGTATAGGCCCCCATAGTCTGTAGGCAGGTGTACGACCCCAGAGTCTGTAGGATGGTATATGTTCTCCAAAGTCTGTAGGGTAGGCAGATATAGGCCCCCCATAGTCTATAGGGTAGGCAGGCATAGGTCTCCCATAGTCTGGAAGGTAGGCATTTATAGGTCCCCCTTGTCTGTAGGCAGATATAGGTCCCCATAGTTTGTAGGCAAGTATAGGCTCCTACAGATTGTAGGCAGGTATAGTCCCCCATAGTCTGTAGGCAGGTATAGGCCCCCATAATTTGTGGACAGGTATAGGCTCCCATAGTGTTTAGGCAGGTATAGGCCGCCATAATTTGTAGACAGGTATAGGCCCCCTATAGTCTGTAGGCAGGCATAGGCCCCCATAGATTGTAGGTAGTTATAAACCCCCATAGTCTGTGGGCAGGTTCAGAGGTATCTCCGGGCTCATGGCAGCGGCCCCGAAGCCTGCACCGAACTGGCAATGTCCCGATGAAAGGAGGACATTGGGCTTCCCACCGGGACATTGCCAGGGCCACGAAACACAGCTGCCAAAAGCATGACCGTCCCGTCGAAAGCGGAACGTCTGGTCAGCTTATAATATGTAGCAAAAATCCATGTGGCACTATATTCATTGTGGCTCATCTGAGTCCTGGCTCATGTTGTGTTTTCCATGCTGAATATGTGACAAAAACACATAAATGACTGCCAGGATCATGTGGTTTTTTGAACTTGGGGCCTTATGCAGTAAGACTGTCTTTGTTGCCCATAGCAACCAATCAGAGCTCAGCTTTCACTTCATATAGTGCTCTGGAAAAATAAAAGCTGAGCTCTGATTGGTTGCTATGGGCAACATAGTCTTCCTGCTAGACAGTTTTCCTACATAAGACCCTTGGTTTCTGTTAGAATATGTATTTCCATCGAAAACAAGGGGATATTGTATCTGCATATTTATACTGCATAAAATGCACATCAAAAATATGCTGTGTGAACCCAGAAATGAGCATCTTTATTCTAGGGAGCAGCAGAGCTTTCAGGAAACACTTTGCCATTCCAAATCAATGACTACTTTACCATTATCTAAATATTTACTGTGTATTACAATCTGAAAATAAAACATTTGTGTGATACAGTGACATATACAAAGTCGGGTCATATTATTATGACCACTTCCTACTTTCGATGTTGGCAGCGCATAGCTCATAAAGAAAGTCATGTGTGGTGAACTGGCCAGGTGGGTATATTAGCTGTGCTATAGGCTGTATGCGCACATATCCCTTGTTGCTGTCATGGGTAAGAGGGGAGATTTTATGAAAGTTGCAGACAGGGTTGATTATTGGCTTTTAGACCGGGTGCAGCAGCATTTCTGAAACTGCGCAGTTGGTGAACTGTTCTCGTGCTGCTGTGGGGAAAGTGTATTGTGAGTGGACAAATGGCAGCATGATGAATAAGCAATATAGAAACTGTGGGAAGCACAATGTGCCATTGATGTGAGAATCTGCTACGAAGATGGACGAGAACAGAGGAACACACTACAGTGGAACAGCTCACTGCCAAAATGAGCCAGGGTATGGGGCTCTGAAGCACAGATGGTCTCTGCATCTCTGCTAACGAAGGTACATTGGCAGAAGGGCTCCAATTTTCATGGCAGTATTGGAGGTGGACCTCCACTGATTGGAAGAGAGTTGGAGAAGTGAGTCACGTTTTCTGTTTCATTTAACGGATGGACGTCGGCATGTCAGGTGGAAAGCTTTAGAGAACAAACAACCTGCAACCATTGCTGGAAGAACACAAGCTCAGGTGGCAGTGTTACCCTCTGGGGACTGTTTTCGTGGTATTCTCTGGGCTGCTCATCTATGTGGTGGGCACTCTCAACTGATTTGCAGATCATTCACAACCATAAATATCCACCTATTGATGGTTGTGTTCACTTTGTGGATCCTCCTCCACACACCGTCCAGCAGCTGTGAGATGCAGTCAGCATGGCTCCATATACCTGAGACAACCTAGCAGGACCTTATCCAGTCACTCCCAACCATTCCGGCTGCTGTCCATGCTGCACACAGTGGTTACTCAGGATATTAACTGGTGGCCCTAATAATGTGACTCGACTGTGTATATCTATCATGCGAGGTCACAATGGACCTTGTATTTTCAGTCACAGCACATGACATATATATACATACTTAACGTGGTCCTAAACTATTTGCCGATGACCTTGTCCCTGTCCCTACTCTGTAAGGATTGCGGCACACACAACCTATGAGTCAACCTATAGGAGTTGTGCAATAAGCGCTCCTCAGCCCTGCTAGTTTATAGACTCCACAGCAGGCCACGCCCCGGGGGCGGAGCTTACACTGCTCGCTCTTGTCACAGCGCCTGTCCTCTATGTTGTGCTAAACGCCCCTCCCTGTGGGCGGTCCTTCACCTCGTGCCCCCGTCACCCGGAAGTGCTCGTGTACACATGGTGCGAGGTGTACTGTATGCCTGCTGCTGCTGCTACTGCTGTATATACAGTACACTGTCAGGTAACTACTGACTCCTGCTATACACACTGCTAACTGCTACTGTATAAACTGTCAGGTAACTACTCCCTGCTGCTGCTGTATATACTGTACACTATAAGGTAACTATTGCCTGCTGCTGTATACACTATACATTGTCAGGTTGCTGCTGCTGTATACACTGTACACTGTCAGCTAACTGCTGCTGCTGTGCACACTGTACATTGTCAGGTAACTACCATCTGCTGCTGTATACACTGTACACTATAAGGTAACTATTGCCTGTTGCTGTATACACTGTACACTGTCAGGTAACTACTGCCTGCTGCTGCTTGTATACACTATCAGGTAATTGCTGCTGTATACACTGAACTCTACCCGGTAACAACTGCTGTATACACTGTTAGGTAACTACTGCTTGCTGCTGTATACACTGTAACCTGTCAGTAAAAATTTAAACACTGACACTGTCAGGTAAATACTGTTATGTACACTGTACACTTTCAGGTAAATACTGTTATGTACACTGTACACTGTCAGGTAAATACTGTTATATACACTTTCAGGTAAATACTGTTATGTACACTGTCAGGTAAATAATGTTATATACACTTTCACATAAATACTGTTATGTACACTGTCAGGTAACTACTGCCTGCTGTATGCCCAGTGTTTTTTTTTTTACTTGTTTACTCATTCACATTTACTGACTTATTATTTTCATGTCCTTTTGTTTTTTTTTGTTTTTTTTTACCCTTTACTGGCATGAGACGTACAGTGATGTCATGATGCTGGTCAGAGGATATGGAGCGGCCTTACCCACTGAGCCCCCTCCATATGTGGCAGTTAATGGCTGTTTATTACAGCCCGGGCTGGCCACTAGCAGCCAGTATGAGAGATGGGTCTGATCCCAGGATTCTAACCCTGTGGATGTTACGGTAAATGCGACTGTGGCATCTGGAAGATAATCAAATGGTCTGTTGCCTGATCAGGGCTGCTGAGTGGTTTCTGAGATAGGTGCGGGTCTGACACCTATCAAACATTGGCATATCCCACCAATCTGCCACAAATGTCTGTCTTGAGACAACCCTTTTAATGAATGCCTCTGTGGCTGCCATGTTACTACCCCTACTACACCCTACTATAGGCAGGATTTGATAGGAGAGCTATATATGTACACTGTCCTGCAACAACTTATTATTATTTTTTTTTTTGTGGGTTGTCCTCTATTCAACAAGAACCCAAGGGGCATTATGAGCACATGAAAACTAAAATTAAATTTTTTTTTTTTTTTTTTAATTTAATCATATGAGTTCAAAATGGCCCCTTTTAGCATTTTACAGATAGAAGAAGAAGAATAAAAGTTAAAAATAAAGTTACTGAGTCCAATGTAATAAATTATAGCATAATATCCCATAGGGTCAAAAAGTTGAATCTACCCAAAAATTGTACTAAAACCTAAACTTCAGCCCGCAGAAAACTAACCCTCACTTACATCCATTGATGGAAAAGAAAAAAAATTTTTTATTGGTCACAGAAAATAGCGCTGTGGCACAAATTAAAATTTTAAATAAGAACATTTTATTTTATTTTTTTTAAACCTAATTCGAACTCTGACCATTTGGGATCATCAGAATTGTACAGATCTGCAGTGTATAGATAACGTCATTTACAGTGAACAGTGAGCTCCATGAAAATGAAACCCACCCCAAAAAAATGGCGCTGTTGTGGGTTTTTTCAGTACATTATTTGGTTCAGTCATTGGTAACATTTAAAAGTGCATCTTATGTTGCAAAAAAAAAAACCCTATCTATGTCCATGAAGATGGGAAAAAGAAAAATGGATACAGGGAGGAAAAAACCAACGTGATGTAAACCAAAATCACTGCAGTATTAAGGAGTTAGGGTTGTGCTCCTGCATCTACATTTGCTTGGTTTAATTGTATACATTCTGCATCTTCTCGGAGAGTTAGGCTATGTCTACACTGCAGTGGACAAAAAACGACCTGAAAACGAATTACTAAAAACGTTCATGAAACTGAGTTTTCTGTCCACTGCCTGTCAAAAGCAGCTGAAAAAACGGCAGTTTTTTGGTGCGTTTTTCGTTTTTTGGAGCGTTTTTTGAAGCGTTTTTTTGAAGTGTCTTTGCTCTGCTTTTTAATGTTTGCATAAATTAAGCCATTGGATGTAACTACACCCTACAGGTGGAGTTAACATGTTAAGTAGTCAATTCCTTTAGATCCCTGTAGCCATTGTGAGCACATTGTCCTTTGTGTGCTGCTGCTGCGTGCTACTGCTTTATTAAATTTTGCACCAGAGTCTTGCACCAATATCCACAAAAACCCACATTATCTTTCCATACAGAACGTATTTTTGGCGTCAGAAGCGAGATAACGTTAGCGCCAAAATCAGTAAAAAAATATTATTGTAGTGTCAAAAAACTTAAAAAAAAACAGATTTTTGCGCCAAAATCCGTAAAAAACTTATTTTGGCGTCAGATGCGAGATTACGTTATTAGCGGCAAAATCAGTAAAAAAAAATTATTTTAGTGTAAAAAAAACGTATTTTTGCGCCAAAATCCGTAAAAAAACGGATTTTTAGCGTCAGAGGCGAGATAACGTTATGGGCGCTAAAATCTGTAAAAAAAAATATTTTAGTGCCAAAAAATGTAAAAAAACGGATTTTTGCACCAAAATGCATAAAAAACGTATTTTTGGCGTCAGAAGCTAGATAACGTTATGAGCGGCAAAATTATTAAAAAAAAAATTTTAGTGTCAAAAAACGTAAAAAAACGTATTTTTGCGCCAAAATCCATAAAAAAACGTATTTTTGGCGTCAAAGGCGAGATAACGTTATTGGCGCTAAAATCTGTATAAAAAATTTTTTTAGTGTCAAAAAACTTAAAAAAACGGATTCTTGCGCCAAAATCCGTAAAAAACGTATTTTTGGCATCAGCGGCGAGACAGCGTTATTAGCGCCAAAATCTGTAAAAAAAAATTATTTTAATGCCAAAAAACGTAAAAAAAGGATTCTTGGCCCCAAAATCCATAAAAAAAGGGATTCTGCGCCAAAATCCCATAAAAAACGGATTCTGGCGCCAAAATCCGTAAAAAACTATTTCATCATCAGTAGCAAGATAATTTTATTAGCACCAAAATATGTTTTAGAAAAGGAGTTTAGCATCAAAATCTGTAAAAAAAACCAGATTCTGACGCCAAAAATCTGTAAATAAACTTTATTTTTAGCGAAAAAAATATGATTGCGCAAAATCGTTAGCGACCAAAGCGTGATCATTTTATGACAAAAGGTACAGACAAGGACACATCAGACACTTGTATGCAGATTTGATAAGAATAACCTTTGTTACACCCACTATAGGTGGGACTTGGGTCTCCTGGGAAGGTTTTCATTGAAAAATCGCGGCAAAAAACGCCGCGAAAACGCGCCAAAAGACGTCCGGCGCTTTACATAGGACTCCCTGTAGTAAATTTTCTCCCCGGCTCTGCTGTTTTTAGAGCATGTTGCAAAATAGACCAGTGAAAAAAACGAGCAAAAAAAGAAGCTCAGTGTTAGACAGCAGGGGGGTTTTTTACAATAGAAGTCTATGGGAAAATGATTACAGTCTTTTTTTCCAGCGTTTTTAGCAAAAAAAAAACGCTGAAAAAACGATTTTTTTTCTGTGCAGTGTAGACATAGCCTTAGAGGTAAGTTCACACAGTTGATTTTGACGCTGTTTTCGGAGCATTTCATCGTCCAAAACATCCACAGTTCATTTTAATTGATTCCTTTGTAAAACAGGTTGTAGTTCACATACAACGAGGTTTTTCTGCATGTTTTCCGTGCTTCTTTGGATGCGGTTTTGGGTGCTGGAAAACAAGTGTCATGTCCATTCTTGAAGCATTTTCAACGCTGAAAATCCTCATAGGAATCGATGGAGAGCGTCAAAACCTTAGTGCAGTTTTCAGCACGGTTTTTGCTCTGGCTAATAATTCATATAGGTGTTTCAGAAAGAAAACCGTGTTGGGAAACCTCATACAAAACCAGATCAAATCCTTGTCAAAACCTCCTCTGAAAATTGCTGCATTGAGGTGCTTTTCAGACGAGGTTTTGATGCTGATTTGGGCGCTGAAAATTCAGCGCCCAAATCAGCCGTATGAACATACACTTATAGATATCAGTTATTCTATACCAGGGGTGTCAAACTGTGGCCCTCCAACTGTTGGGAAACTACAACTTCTATCATGCCCACTGTTATAGATTATACAAATGCATGATGGGAGTTGTAGTTTCCCAACAGCTGGAGGGTCGCAGTTTGACACCCCTTTTCTATACTATTTTTAATTAGTATTTTCTATCTCTAAGACACAGACTTCATCCAATGCACATGTATTCTTCTCTTTGCTTCCTTCCCGCAGTGTTAGATACATTGCTATATGGATGCTATTTATACCTATTGTAGTCCTTCAAACTATGATTAAGGAATAATATCCAAAATGCGTCAGCGTTTCTCTCTGCTTGATTTTTCATGGGAATATTTGGATCTGAGATTGGTTTTTAAAAGAAGGAAATAGAGTTAAAAAGAGTTTTTAACTGACTCCCCTGACATGGATGCTGGTGCATCTTGGGAACAATCACAGTCCTTCGCCCTATATAAGGGGTGTCAAACTCAATTTCACAGAGAACCACTTCAGCATTCTGGTTGCTTTGGATGGTGGCTAGAGTGCCTGGGAAGGGCCGTCAGAGCTGCGCCACCGTCTGCGAGTTGCTGAACAGAGTGATGTGGAGGAGCGCTAGAGCTCTGAATCCAAGATGGCGCATGCTTGTGCTAGAGCCGCCACCCAGGGCCGTTCCTAGGGGCGGGCGATCTCCCGGGGCGCCGAGGCTCCGCTCACCCGAGGGGGGGGGGCCGCCACGACCGCTCGCCCCGCCTGCCCGGAGGATCTCCCCTGACTCTGCGCGGCTGTTATGCGCATAGCCAGCAGCTGCTGGTACAGGGAGGAGGCTAGACGGATCGTTCCCGTCCTGCCTCCTTCCCTGCATCAGCGTCGCAGGGGGCGCACGGCTTTCACCGCACCCCCTGCGATGCTCGATCTCCTCGGCTGGCAGCTCTGCCGCCGAGGAGATCTCTGGGAGCTGCGTGACAGCGTAAGCGGCGTGGTGACATCACGCCGCTTACACCGCTCGGCAGCTCCAGACCGTGGGGACACGAGGACTGAGGTGAGTCCCTTTTGTTATTTTATAATTAGTTACAGGGGGCATGTACTGGCTACAGGGGGCATGTACTGGCTCAGGGGGAATGTACTGGCTGCAGGGGGAATCACTGGCTACTGGGGGGGCATCTGCTGGCTACAAGGGGGGCATCATTGGCTACAGGGGAATCTACTGGCTGCAAGGGGGTTATCTACTGGCTGCAAGGGGGGTATCTACTGGCTGCAAGGGGGCTACTATCTGGCTACAGGGGGTTTGGTCCATATAATGCTATAGGGGGGGCATAAATGGCACAGGTGCTACTATCTGGCTACAGGGGGCATATTAAATGGCTACCATATAAGTGCTATAGATGGGGAGGATAGGAATTGGTAGAGAAATGATGATAAAGGGAGGAGTCTTAAGATATTTGTTTTGTAAATTTTACAGTGAAGAGTCGGGAGTAGTCGTCATGGCATCTGGGACAGATGGAGAAGAAGAAGAGAAAGAGAACAACTCTTCAGAGACGTCTTCTGTGAGTCACTAGATATAACTTTACTGTAATCGATTATATGTCTGCAGGGCCTGTGTACAACTGGTATCCACCACTGTATGGTCACTGTGTGCCGGTAATATTGGTTGTAGTATAATGGTTTGTATTCAGTAATGGTCAGTTTGTATTATTCGGTCACTATATGGTGGTGATATGTGGTCATGGTGTGGTGGTATTATTCGGTCACTGTGTGCTGGTGATATGTGGTCTTAGTGGTCTTGGGATTCTGGTTTTGTGTAGCAGTGTTATTTGGTAACTGTATGACTATTATTTAGTAGTTTTATACGTAGCACATTGTGGTAAAGCTTTTTGTATATTTTGGCTTTGGTTGATGATAATGCAATGTGTCGCATAGTGGCGCAATATGTTACGAGGGGGGGGGGGGGTGTTCAAAATTTCTTCACCTTGCCCTGAGTGAAATTTAGCCTAGGAACTGCCCTGCCGCCGCCTCTGCCGAGCACTGGCTGTGTACTCCAGAATTACATGGAGAGCCGATCCTTCTCCATCCCTCCACTTGTGTCTAAGTTCCCACGGGCCTAAGTTTGACACTTGCCCTTCTTATTGTTCCTGTATTCCTGCATACATTTTCATTGAAATTTGGTCCAAATATTCCTGTACGAGTCCCAATTAGAACATTTCCCTATGATTTTTTGTCTTTTTCCACTGGCCATAGACTATCTGTGTTTGTCCTCTGTATATTACCATGTATTTTTATTCTGTACATTAGCACGTCACTTGTTACATACTATTTGATGTGTTGACGTTTGTCTAACATATTTGTTATTTATGTATCTTTTTAATGTACTTGTAGAAGTGCTTCAGGCTAAACTGTTGCTGCTATAAGTATGCACTGTGTTTTTTAACAGTGTGGATATAATAAAAATATGCATGAAATTTTTGGTAATCATGGCAAGTTGGAGAGCCAACCCTTCTTGGGAGTGTGAGAATATGTTCACACTGCGATTGGTTGCTACTGCTAACTGCTCTTCTCCCTGTGCCAATCATCACACTTAAAGGGGTTTTGCCAGGACAGGCCTTATCTGCTAAGAAGCAAATGTAAACAAGCCATAGTGAGCTAAGAGAGAGAGACACACAGCCAGAGCACAGAGCCATGCATAAGGGATCGTGTGAAATGTTCACTCAAATAATCAAACTACAACTTGTGGATTCTGTATACAAAAGACAACATATTTCTACCCGGTGCCTTGAAAGCTTCTTCAGCTCAGTCTCATCAGATAAGAAGCTTTCTCTGCGCAAGCCCGGCCATCGCAAGCCTCTTGTCAGGTGTATCTATAGAAGCTTTAAGTAACCAAGGGCAGGTAAGGCAGCCTGTAGCTCTCTCAGGCTGCAGTTTTTGTAATCACATATATTTAGAAAAGTGATTAAAAACCCATTTTGGAGGATCCCACATCAACATTACATCGTGGCAAAACCCCTTTAAAGGGAACCTGTCACATAGTTTTTGCTCCCCTGGCTGAGGACACCACAAGCTAGTGGCAGACCTGCTGTTCCCAGCGCTGTGTCCATTATTCTGTAAGATGCTGGAGTTTTAGAATATTTAATCCTCAAATCTGCAGTTTTCAGCCAGAAAAGAGTCATTCAAAGAGTCAGTTTTTTTCAAACCGCGCCTACCTGAGGCTAGCCCCACCCACCTCAACTGATAAACCTATTACTTTGAATAGACAGAAACACGTGAATAACTGAGGTGGGGGGGACTAGCCTTTGATGGGCGGGGCTAACACCTACTCATGAATAAGATTTGAGGGGTAAATGCTCTAAAACTACAGCATCTTACAGAATAAGGGACACAGCGCTGTAAACGGCAGGTCTGTCACTAGCTTGTGCTGCCCTCAGCAAGGGGGGCATAATCTATGTGACAGGTTCCCTTTAAAGGGGTTGTCTCACTATAAGGATTGCTCTTTATGTTAAAGATTTTGCAAAAACAAGTCACTTGGCAATATGTGTCCATTAACAGTGTCCTACCTATTCCTAGATATCACCACTTGTATAGGCTGCATCAGCTCTTCAGGTTGCTATAGGTACAGACATGTTCAATCTCTCCCAATAGGCTGCCAGTGCTGGTCGCTATAGCTTCAGCATTGGTGTTCTCAGCAGCTCATCACTGCAGGCCAGTAGTAGCCAGTAAACATGAATTTAAAAAGAAACTAAGAAAATAGGATTGGGGTAAGAAGAATTTATGCAGTGAAACAACCCCTTTAAGACTGAGCTGCCTATGGAAGTGTCCGTGTGTCCAGGCCCCATTCAGAGCCCAAATGATAAAAGATTGTAATTTCTGCCAAGTGTATGTGCCATCACCCATACCAGTGCATCCTAAAGTTCCCAATTTGTAATGTATGTTGGGGCATACCAATGTACATGGAAGCAGGTGTGCCAAGCAAAATGTCAGTGTAGTGCGTGACATGTTCATCCTGTAGGCAAAAGCTTGATGAAGACTTAACTAGCATACAGCTTTAAAGGAGTGTTCACATTAGTGCTCTTGTGCACTGCAGGTCTGCTCATTTTGAGTCGATCATCTCAGGTAATGGGAAGAGTTGTGCTTGTGCCCTCTTCCCCATTCATTTCTATAGGATTTCCAAATATAGCTAGCACATTCACTCAACTATTTTTGGAACTCTAATAAAAAAGTAATGGGGTTGAAAGGCACCATCCTCACTATTTGAGATGGTCACCTCAGAACGAGCTGACCTGAGTGCAGATGGGAACACCCCTTTAAAGCCAGATTCACCCTTTACATGATACAAGATTTTGCAGCTAATTTTGCCATCTGCAGTGTGCGACATGTTCAAAAGAAAATGTCATTTTAACTGCACTGCAACTAAACTGACTTTATTACCAGCAAGCTTCTGTCAGTTATCTAAACTGTTTAAAAAGGAGAAACAAGTGAGTTATCAGTTACTGTGTTTGAAGTCTTGCGGATCATGAACTCTGCAATTGATTCCTCACATTACAAACCGTTTGGACAACTGAAAGAAGCTTGCTGGTAATAAAGGCAGTTTAATTGCAGTGCAGTTAAAAATGCACCATAACCGCACTGTGTGAACGAGGCCTTATAGGGCATGCTGTACAATTTACAGGTGCAGACAGATCACTTTTCAGCCATTTTACTCTCTGACAAACACCATCAACACTGCATTATGTTATATCATTTATTTCTTATTTTGTCATTTCAGATAAGGCATGGCCCTGAATAAATCCATGCACCCAAGAAACCGCTACAAAGATAAACCGCCTGACTTTGCCTATTTAGCGTCCAAGTATCCTGAATTCACACAGCATGTCAATGTCAACCTGTCGGGAAAAGTGGGGTATGTATTTATTCTTTACCATATATGTGTCAGTTGGTACAGATGACTTGGCATCTATGGGAAAAAAAGCCATGTCTCCACAGCACTGTTTTTTGGTCGGATTTTTAACCGTATTCAGTATCTGGAATCTGCAAAAATCAGACTGTAAACAAGTGCCATTGAATTCAATAGAAAATCCAAGCTGTAATCTACACAGTGGAGATTTCCTATTGTTGGTTTTTAAAGCTGCCGGTTTATAGGACATGTTCTATAATGTTCCATATTACGGCGGATTCTAGTACAGCTCGGTGTACTGGGCCAGCCGAAATCCGAAAACCGACTGCGGTGTTTGATGCAAAACCGCAACACAGCAATTGTAAGATACTGTTGGAGTTCGATATTAACCCCTTAACGACCCTGGACGTATGAGTACGTCCCAGGGCCGCTAAGGGGCTTTGCAGGGGGATCGCTCCGCGACCCCCCCCCGCACAGCCGCCGATTAGCTCCACCCGCTGGTGCTGTTTAACCCATCAGACACCACGGCAAAGATGGCCGCGGCGTCTGAATGAACGACGATCGGTGCCGCGCACCGATCGGTACGGTCATCGGCACCGCGCCGATCCGACGACCGGGCATGGTGGTGGGGAGCCTTGTGAAGGCTCCCGTCACTTACATTTGTCGGTTGGCCCCACTTCCATCCGCAGACAGGAAGTGGGGAAACCGCCATCTTTGTACACCCTAATGCATTGCATGGGCAATGCATTAGGGTGTATTAACAATCGCGCCACCTAGTGGTCAAGCATCACAGGGGGACTAAATGTTACAGTAAAAAAAAAAAAAAGTATTAAAAGTTCAAATCACCCCCCTTCCCCCATTTTACAAATAAAATCATTAAAATAATAAAAAAAAGTTACACATATTTGGTATCGCCGCGTCCGAAAATGTCCGATCTATAAAAATATAACATCATTTATCCCGTACGCTGAACACCGTAGAAGAAAAACAATTGCGTTTTTTTGTCATTTTAAGTCACTCAAAAAATGGAATAAAGATGATCAACAAAGTCGCATGCATTCCAAACTGCTAGCGATAAAAAGTACACTTCAGCCCGCAAAAAATGCCCCTCACTCAACTCTGTAGGTTTTAGTACAAAAAAGTTATTGGTCGCAGAAAATGGCGCCGTGGCGCAAATGTCAAAAATAGAAAATGTTTGGAATTTTTTTTTACTGTACCAAAACATAACGGAAACCCTACATGTTTGGTATTGCCGGATGCGTAACAACCTGTAGAATACAGATAACATATTATATTTACTGGAGATTGAACGCCGATAAAGCAAAACACCCAGAAACATGGCGAAAATACTTTTTTTTTTCACAATTTGTCCCACTTGGAATTTTTTTGCGGTTTCCCAGTATATTATATAGTAACGTGAGTAACACCATTAGAAAGTACATCTTGTCCCGCAAAATAAAAGCCCTCATGTGTCTATGTAGGTGGAAAAATAAAAAAGTTATGGCTTTCAGAAGGCGAGGAGGGAAAAACGAACGTGTCTCCAAAAAAAAACGCCGGGTCCTTAAGGGGTTAACACTTAGATTTTGCATGCTGTTTTCAGTGGTCCAAATAAAAGCATTTGAAACGACATCCATCTTTTTTCATGCCGATTTTGATGTGTTTTTTTTTTCTATAACAAATTAATGAGACACACATAAACTGCACAAAAATACAGGGAATACTAAAATACCACGTCCTAGATCTCGGTGAATGAAATCGTCCAGTTGCAGTTCTTTAATCATTACATAGTGGAATGCATTGAGAACAAGAAAACACCAAAATGATCAGTGAAAATCAAAATTAATATCCCATGGAGTCTGGATTTGGAATGATACTCAAAATAAAAGTGGAAAATCAAATTTCAGGCTGATCCAACTTCAGTGGAATGCCTAAAGACATGGAAATGAGGCTCAGTAGTGTGTGTGGCCTCCCCCTGCCTGAATGACCTCCCTACAATGCCTGGGCACTCTCCTGATGAGGTGGCGGATGTTCTCTTGAGGAATCTCCTCCCAGACCTGGATTAAAGCATCAGTCAACTCCTGGACAGTCTGTGGTGCAACATGGTATTGGTGGATGGAGTGAGACATGATGTCCCAGATGTGCTCGGTTGTGATCAGGTCTGGGGAATGGGCAGGACAGTCCATGGCACCAATGGCTTCATCATACAGGAACTGCTGACACACTTAAGCTATGTGAGGCCTAGCATCAGGAGGAACCCAAGCCCACTGCACCTGCATATGGTCTCACAATGGGTCTGAGGATCTTATCCCGATACCTAATGGTAGTCATGGTACCTCTGGCTAGCACATGGAGGGCTGTGTGGCCCTCCAAAGAAATGCCTCCCCACATCATTAATGACCCACTGCCAAACCGGTCATGCTGGAGGATGTTGCAGGCAGCAGAACGTTCTCCATGGTGTCACAAAACTCATGTCTGACACATGTGCTCAGTGTGAACCTGCTCTCATCTGTGAAGAGCACAGAGCACCAATGTCGAATCTGTCAATCTTGGTTTTCTCTGGCAAATGCCAATCACCCTGCAAGTTGTTGGGCTGTAAGCCAACACCGACTTGTGGATCATAGGCCCTCATGGAGTCTGTTTCTGACAGTTTGAGCAGACACATGGAGACTAGTGACCTGCTGGAGGCCATTTTGCAGGTCTCTGGCACTGCTCTTCCCATTTCTCCTTGCACAAAGGAGGTGGTAGTGGTCCTGCTGCTGGGTCATTGTCCTCCTACGTCCCCCTTCACGTCTCCTGGTATCTGCTCCATACTGTGGACACTGTGCTGACAGACACAGCCAACCTTCTCGCCACAGCTCGCATTGATGTGTCATCCTGGATGAGCTGCACTACCTGAGCAACTTCTGAGGGTTATAGACACTGCCTCATGCTACATCTAGGGGTGAGAGCAATGACAAAGTGTCAAGTCACAGCCAAATAGGAGGAGAACAGAGAAATGGTCGGTGGTCACCACCTGCAGAACCATTGCTTTATAGGGGTTGTCTTGCTAATTACCTATCATTTCTATCTGTTGTCTGTTCCATTTGCAAATCAGCAGGAGAAATTAATTAACAATCTGTGTTGATTCATAACTGGACAAGTTGATTTCACAGAAGTGGGACTGACTTGGAGTTACATTGTGTTGTTTAAGTGCTCCCTTTATGTATTTATTTTTGAGCAGTGTATTGTGGCATTCGCACCAAAATACTGACATATGTGCCAGGGGTCCCCAACCGCCGGTCCACGGACCGGCACCGGGCCTTAGAGCGTCCCCTGCCGGACCGCGGCGCCGGCTACACTTGATGCCGGCCGCCCGCTGACTTCAGTCCGGGTGGTCGGCATCTTGTCTGCGCGGCCGCTATAATCCGGCCGCGCAGACCTAGCGTGCGGCTGCATTACAGGGAAAGCAGGAGCGGTGCATTACCGCCCTGCTTTCCCTATCGCTGTAGATGCGGCGCTCACTGAGCGCCGCATCTACAACGATGAGCGGCGCAGGGAGTGTGATGAGCAGTGACGTCACACCCCCCCCCCCCCCTCCGCGCCGCTCGCTGCTGCCGGCTGCCGGG
Organism: Phyllomedusa bahiana; assembly: GCA_025379985.1. NCBI lineage: Eukaryota > Metazoa > Chordata > Amphibia > Anura > Hylidae > Phyllomedusa > Phyllomedusa bahiana. Next base: position 112,354 of record JAODAL010002855.1, read on the forward strand.
GAGGAGGGGCTCGGCCGAGGATACGGGAAAGGTGAGTGACTACTATTTATTACTTTTTTTTAATTTTTTTAAAATAATTGTCCTGGCTGCCTATTGGGGCAGCTATATATCAATACTACTGGGGGCAGCTATATATCATTACTACTGGGGGCAGCTATATATCACTACTACTGGGGGCAGCTATATATCATTACTACTGGGGGCAGCTATATATCATTACTACTGGGGGCAGCTATATATCATTACTACTGGGGGCAGCTATATATCATTACTACTGGGGGGCAGCTATATATCATTACTACTGGGGGCAGCTATATATCATTACTACTGGGGGCAGCTATATATCATTACTACTGGGGGCAGCTATATATCATTACTACTGGGGGCAGCTATATATCACTAAAGGGGGCAGCTATATATCACTACTACTGGGGGCAGCTATGTATCACTACTACTGGGGGCAGCTATATATCATTACTACTCCTGGGGGCAGCTATATATCATTACAACTTGGGGCAGCTATATATCACTACTACTGGGGGCAGCTATATTACATTACTACTGGGGGCAGCTATATATCATTACTACTCCTGGGGGCAGCTATATATCATTACTACTCCTGGGGGCAGCTATTATCATTACTACTCCTGGGGGCAGCTATATATCATTACTACTCCTGGGGGCAGCTATATATCATTACTACTCCTGGGGGCAGCTATATATCATTACTACTCCTGGGGGCAGCTATATATCATTACTACTCCTGGGGGCAGCTATATATCATTACTACTGGGGGCAGCTATATATCATTACTACTGGGGGCAGCTATATATCACTACTACTGGGGGCAGCTATATATCATTACTACTGGGGGAAGCTATATATCATTACTACTACTGGGGCAGCTATCAATCATTACTACTACTGGGGCAGCTATGAATCATTACTACTACTGGGGGCAGCTATATATCATTACTACTACTGGGGGCAGCTATATATCATTACTACTACTGGGGGCAGCTATATATCATTACTACTACTGGGGGCAGCTATATATCATTACTACTACTGGGGGCAGCTATATATCACTACTACTGGGGGGCAGCTATGTATCACTACTACTGGGGGGCAGCTATGTATCACTACCACTGGGGGCAGCTATGTATCACTACCACTGGGGGCAGCTATATATCACTACCACTGGGGGCAGCTATGTATCACTACCACTGGGGGCAGCTATGTATCACTACTACTGGGGGCAGCTATGTATCACTACTACTGGGGGCAGCTATGTATCACTACTACTGGGGCAGCTATGTATCACTACTACTGGGGGCAGCTATGTATCACTACTACTGGGGGGCAGCTATGTATCACTACTACTGGGGGCAGCTATGTATCACTACTACTGGGGGCAGCTATGTATCACTACTACTGGGGGCAGCTATGTATCACTACTACTGGGGGCAGCTATGTATCACTACTACTGGGGGCAGCTATGTATCACTACCACTGGGGGCAGCTATGTATCACTACCACTGGGGGCAGCTATGTATCACTACCACTGGGGGCAGCTATGTATCACTACTACTGGGGGCAGCTATGTATCACTACTACTGGGGGCAGCTATGTATCACTACTACTGGGGGCAGCTATGTATCACTACTATTGGGGGCAGCTATGTATCACTACCACTGGGGGCAGCTATGTATCACTACCACTGGGGGCAGCTATGTATCACTACCATGGCAGCTATGTATCACTACCACTACTGGGGGCAGCTATGTATCACTACCGGGGCAGCTATGTATCACTACCACTGGGGGCAGCTATGTATCACTACCACTGGGGGCAGCTATGTATCACTACCACTGGGGGCAGCTATGTATCACTACCACTGGGGGCAGCTATGTATCACTACTACTGGGCCGTGGAAAAATTGTCGTGCATCAAACCGGTCCCTGGTAGAAAAAAGGTTGGGGACCGCTGCTTTTCACCATATTTATGTTACACAGTTTCTAGCCACTTCTGCGTCTCGTCTGACATAACAGGCTTGGCTTTGGTGAAGGCGATGTGGCTTAACATGTGATGCCATATGCCAAAAAAAGTGCCAACATTTTGCCACAATCAGTGGCATAAAGTAAGCCAACTAATAGGTGTAAATTTAGACTAAGAAATACTACAAATTCTATATGAACAGAGGATTTATACCAATATATCACTGCAAATAATAATCCTGTTAAACTTACTTTTATTATTTTTTTTAAAAAAATTATTAATATCTAAACCCTTAATTACCATACATACCTAGATGATACGATACTGTGCATATCTGCCAGGGAGTAATCGCCTGAAAAAGAGGGCCCCGCTTTAATGACAGAAAATGTCATAATGGTTTTAAAAAACCCTTTAAAATCCCAGCTACCCCGACGCTTTTCCCCCCCATCAATTTGGGTTCATCAGGGGGATTCAATTTCCTCACTGTGGAAAAAGAATCGCTATATAAAGCATATATAAAAACACATGTACTTAAAAAATTAGATGAATAAACTGATACTTGCTAAGTGTGCCGGTATAATACGATAAATTCCGCAGCCCCTCTAGTACGCTGGCACCAAGTAAGGGGGATACAGAGCCTATTGTCTCTGCCCCCCTTTTTATGCCCTTTAAAAGGCCCCAAAGATGTATGGTAAAAAATTTTCCCCAATGTTTACACGTAAACAATAATACTGCAGCCGCTTCCGGGTTCCTTGAGCCATGTCCCTATTTTCTTGCTCAGGGTTTGTCGGCGTTCCGGATATTCACTGCGATGTCCGGAAGTAGGTCCCGTCATTGGGTTTAACATCCCCGGAAGTGACACCGCGCATTGTTTAAATCCCGGCCGAACCCACGGGGGCCCCCTGGGTTCACAAAAAACCCTGCGCATTCCAAAAGGCAGTTCTGGGATTTTTTCCCCTTTTTCTGTAAAGAAGATGCGCTAGCCCTAACCATATATATCGATTAAAAATGTCACAGTGTCCACCTAACCCGAGTACTTACTACCAAACCCACCACATCATCTACCAAAATATATAATAAAAAAAAGAAAATGTGGGGGGGATAAAAATTGATTTCCTAAAGCAAATATTATATAGAAAACCCGTGCAATTAACTGGCTTAAAAAAGGGGGCCAAAAAAGAACGTTCGGGGTAAAATTCTTTGTCCTCAGCTGATTGGATTATAAGTGTAAAAATCAATGAATAAAATGTTGAAAATATAAAAAAAATGACACTGATAATTTTCTTGGTCAGACTTAAAAAGAACCATGTGGCCCTCTATGGGGTGCAAACGGGAAAGCAATGGAAGGCCCCCAAAGTAGAGCCTATTCTATAAAACAACAAATTGAAAAGTCTCATTTAGGCCCCTTGGTTGGACAGGTCATCGGTAAATCCTTGGGGCCCTTTTTCCAGGATTCGTCTATCCCATTTCCCCCTCTGGGGACGGTCTCACAACTTCCAAAATCAAAAAGGCAGAGTTTCCTTCACCCTTATGATTTTCCCCAAAATGTCGACCCATGAGTATCTCTTTTTTTCTATATCCCCCAGATGTTCACCCATCTTTTTTAAATATTTCCTTGTTTTTCCTATAATTGAGTGGGCAGGGGGGGGTTTAAAATTGTAAAATACCCTTTTGTTTTTTCTTGGAAAAAATAGTTAAAAAAATTGTTTTTTCCATTTGGGCATTGAAAAAAGATTTGGTTTGTTTTATGGCAGGTAAAAATCTTTGCCCAATTTGAACATACCTATCGGTTCCTTTCCAAACCCAAAGTCCCTTGGGGGTATTTGGTTGGGAAAGGAGGACCGAAGGATGTTAAATGGGGGAAAAGATGTGTAGCTGCCCTAATACAAAAACCCAAATCTTTTACAAGGCCTCAAATGGAAAGCAATTTTTTTATCGTGATTTTGCCAAAATTGAAAACACGGAAGGGTAGTTTTTGTGTACATCCCCTGCCCACTCAATTTTATTGGAAAAAAAGGGAATATTAAGAGAAGAGGGGGGTGAAATTGGGGGATATACAAAATAAAAGAGATACGTCAGTGGCTGACATGTGTGGGAATTCATAATGGTAAAGGGGGAATCTCTGCGCTTTTTGTTTTTGGGAAGTTGTGAGACCGTCCCCAGAGGAGGAGAATGGGTAGAGAACCCTGTGTAAGGGGGCCCAATGGATTTCCCGTATGGCTTGTCCCAAAAAGGGCTAAATGAGACTTTGAATTTGGTTGTTTTATAGAATAGGCTCTCTTGGGGAAAACCTGTCAGCATTGTTTGCCCGTTTGCACTCTCCATAGGGGGCCCCTTGGTTTTTTTAAGTTGACCAATGAATATGTTCAGTGTCATTTTTTCAATATTTTCAATTTTTCATTATATTCATTGATTACTTACACTTGATAATCCAAGTCAGTGAGGACAATGAATTTTTACCCGAAGTTCTTTTTTTGGCCCCCTTTTTTAAGCCCCTGTTTAAATTTTCAGTGTTTGCTATTAATATTTGCCCAGGGAAAATCAATTATATATGCCCCACATTGTTTTTATTTTATTTTTTATGGTAGAGATGTGGTGTTGGGATAAAGTACTCGGCTGAGGGTGGGGCCTGTGAATTTAACGATATATATGGTTTGGAGATAGGCATCTTTTTATTTCGATATGGCAACAATCTATGAACTCCCCCTTTCGGACATCGAGTGTTTGTTGGGAACGCGGCGCCGCGTGGTTGGGCGGCATTCGATATGCGGGGTTTTTCACTTCGGCGATGTTAACCGGAAGTGAGGGTATTCACTTCCCGGGCATGCGCAGTGAAAATCGGAACGCCGTACAAAACCATGAGCAAGAAAATGGACATGTGTCAAGGGAAACCCGGAAGCGGCATGCAGTATTATTGTTTAGTGTAAACATTGGGGAAATTTTTTTACCTACATTTTGGGCCTTAAGGACATAAAAAGGGAGGCGAGAAAAAGTGCTCTGTATCCCTCTTATCTTGGGTTTCAGCGTACTAGAGGTGTGCGGGAATTTTCGTCTTTACTGGCAGCATTGAGCTAAGTATCAGTTTATTCATCTAATTTTGAAGTCATGTGTTGTGAAAAATGGTTGTATATGGTATTTTTTTCCACAGTGAGAGAAATTTAGATTCCCCCCGATGAACCCTAGTTGTATGGGGAAAGCGTGGGATAGCTGGGATTTAAAGGGGTTTATACCGATGTAGTGACATTGTTGTCTTTTAAAACGGAGCGCTTTTATCGGGGCGATTACTCCACTGGGAGATAGTGACAGTATGCTGTATCATCTAGGTATGCATTTGGTAATATATAGGGGTTTAGATATTAATATTTTTTAAAAAAGATAAGTAAAAGTTAAGTTTTAACAGTGATTATTATTTGCAGTGATATATTTGTAAATTTAGACTAGGCAACGTAAACATGCACCAGATTTATCAACACTATGACAAATGGAGTGCATTGCAAGACTTATTCAGTAAGTCCGCTAGATAGGTAATGGGCGCCAGCTGCTAAATACAGCTGGCTCTGACCCCTGCTGTTTGACCCTTTTAGATGTTGTAGCAGTCATGGCTGCAGTCCCTCCAATCTGCATCCTCATGACAATCCCTTACTATGGCAGCTGAAAGCCTAATTGCTGCCATGGTAAAGTTTCTATTACTTCCTGCCCCAGACAGGCAGTAAAAGACCGGCCATCTTGGGACACCCTTCTGCAATATTTATATAATACAGTGGCGTGTACAAGCGATTGAACCCCTAGTGGTCAAGTTCCCTGGGGGACTAAATGTAAAAGTAATAAAATAAAAAAACAAAACTAAACATTCTAATAACCCCACCTTTTTACATTTTACAAACAAAAAAGTTAAACATAATTGAAATTGACGTGTCCATAAAAGTCCGATCTATTAAAATATAACATCATTTATCCCGTAAGCTGAACATCGTAGCAGGGCAAAAAGTTCCAAACAACAAAATTGTGTTTTTTGGTCTTTTTTACTAGAAATTGAATAAATAAGTGTCAAAAGTCTTTGTTTTTTGAAAATGGTACCAATAAAAACTACAATTTCCAACTGCAATCAATGCTCCCTAATTCAGATCCATAGGTGGAAAAACAAAAAGTTATTGGCTGCAGAAAATGGCGCTGCAGCGTAAATTTAAGAAAGAGAATGTTTGGATTTTTTTCTAATACTAATACATAACGAAAACCCTACATATTTGGTATCACCGGAGTCTTATCATAGTTACATAGTTAGTACGGTTGAAAAAAGACACGTGTCCATCAAGTTCCACCAAGTGTGGGGAAAATGTGGGTGAAGGGAGAGAGACAAGGACATTATGCCCAGCCCCACCACTGGTTAATGCCCTGAAACCCACAAGGCAATAACCAATCTGCTTCAGTGGAGACCATATCTCTGACCCCAGAGCCTCCACCAGCCAGGATCCAGAATTTTACATGGCTACATACGATTAATATTCTTTAGTTCCAGGTAGGTATTTAAGCCCTTTCTTGAAACTCTCTACAGTTCCTGCTGTTGACCAGCTCCTCAGGCGGCTATTCCACAGATATACAGTTCTTACATTGAAGAACGCTTTTCTCCTCTGGAGATTGAATCCTTTTTTCTCTATCCGAAGGGAATGCCCCCTTGTCTTTTGAGGGGGCTTTACATGAAATAGTTTTTCCCCATACTTTTTGTTGGGACCATTTATATATTTATATAAATTAATCATGTCCTCGCGAAGCCGTCTTTTCTCAAGACTAAATATGTTCAATTCTTCTAACCTCTCCTCATAACTAAGATGCTCCATTCCCCTTATAAGTTTGGTATCAACTTGCAGAATACAGGTAACACATTATTTATACCGAGGAGAATATATACACACCATAAAATGACCACCTCCACAAACTTGGCGCAAGTAAGTTTTTGTCTTTTTCTTTCATTAAGATTTTTTTTTCTATTTCCCTGTACATTCTGTGGTAATAGCACCATTAAAAAGTACATCTTGTCCCGCAAAAAAACCCAATCTTTTTATGTCTATGTTGATGGAAAAATAAAAAAGTTATGGCTCTTGGAAGAGCCAAAAAATTATGACCAGTTGTCAGGAAGAGGTTGAGTTATTTTACCTTTCCATATTTACACTTTTTTCATTTATTTTTTTAATTTTCAAATGTAGCTTGAACTTCAAAGACCCTGGAGCTGTCCGTGCCTTGACTTGCACCCTGCTGAAGGAAGACTTTGGTTTGACCATTGACATTCCTCTGGAGAGACTGATTCCCACAGTGCCACTTAGGCTGAACTACATTCACTGGGTGGAGGATCTGATTAACTTCCATGAGTCTGACAAAACCATGCTCCGACGAGGGATTGACATAGGTAATCTAGTGCTTACATTGATGCTAGAATTGAACGTGTTTGCAGTTGTTAAACTATAGGTCGCTCTTTGTTTGATGACCACTGCGGGGGATTCTTCCTATTCTGCTCATTTGGTATCTCTATAGTGACTCGCGTTCATGTGCTTTCTTGCTGTGCTGTCTGCACTGAGCTGCTGATGTGTCTACTTGCTCACCATCTGCTGCATGAGAGGAAACTGCAGATCGCTGCTGCTTTTGTTGAGTCGACAGTTGTTGCAGTAACTCTTCTAATGGATGATTAGCGGCACCAATGTGTTTGCTGGATCAGAATATGCTTGGATGCAAATATTTGGATTGTTTATCTACATTAAGCCTTAGTGTGGTCTGATAGTCATCAGAATTTCATGTCATCATATTACCAGACCTGCTGTTTTGTGACATTGGTTTGCAAAAAAAAACATTTGCGTTTTTGGGAAGTCTCACCATTTCTTTAATTCCATAAAGCTGTATTGGGTAATATAAATGATACATAAAAGTATACAAAAAGCAAATGAGGGGACATTTTTAAATATAACAAAAGAGAATGAGCAATTGAGAAACAGTCAATCGACTTGAGATATAAATTGGCTACATATAAAGGGCAACCACAATCAGCTATTTATAATAAGAGAAGAAGAAAAAAAATAAAAAGAAATTATAAGCATTGTAACATGTCAAATAAAGTTTCAATCAATGTGTTTATTTAGCCAAATAGGGCTATACAAGCCTTGCTAATGTCTCCAGTGTATGAACCAGAAAACTATTAGGGATAGAAAAGGGGGAAAAGAAAAGGAAAATAAAAAAAAAAGGGGGGGAGGGGGGGTAGGGATGAGACGGTAGGGTTAAAGACATAGGTCAGGGCCCACATTGCAATCTGACTTCAAACCTCACCACTTCTTTAGTTGTTATGTTCTCTCTAGATTGTAATATAACAGTTTTAAAGAGGTTTTCCCATCTCATACATTTATGGCATGTCAATAGACTATGCCATTAAGGTTTAAGATAGGAAAATAGATTAAACTAGCAATACTTAAGTGTTTGATTAATCATTTTGAAAAAATAAAACCCACTTCCATTCTTAGGGGTTGTTCACACGGCGTTTTTGGATCTGAAAATCAGATCCAAAAATGCAGCGGCAATCGGATCCTAAACGTATCCAACGTTGCAGCTCTGTGTTTGGATGCAGCAGGATCGCACCCTATCATTTTAGATAGGGCTCCTGCTGCGTCTTTTGGACCAAGAATTGACATGTCAATTCTTGGAACAGATCCGAAAGACGATCACGCGTGTGAACGCTAATGCGTGTTTCATATTAAAAGCAACGTAAATCACATTGCACTTTATTAGATACGTTTTTGGGGACTGACAGACGGATCCAAACACGTATCTAAAAGTGTATGTTCACACGGGCTTCACACAGCTTATTGTGGTGTGTATAGTATGCGGCGCAATAAACCTTGTGTTTTGGAACCCCACACTGATTAGTGCATAATTCCAAAGCACCGGGGGGGGGGTGGCGGCCCTATTGACTTGCATTGTCAGCGGCGCAATCGCTTCTAACAATTGACATGTCAATTCTCCCTTCGCTCGTACGATACGATCAGATTGTACACCTGAGGAGACGACACATAATTCGTATATCTCTATGAGAGCTATGAATTACCGTAATTGCGGTGCACATTTCGCTGCGTATAAAGCGCAAATATGCAGCGAAATGTGCACCTAAACACGCGGGAATTTAAGCAGTGTGACCATACCCTTAGTCTCGAGGCTGATTTTGAAAAACAAAATTTATGTGAAAAAATGTAACATTTATTAGCTTCATTCACTTGCATGCTGTATCAGCGGGAGAAGCTTGATTACGGCCATCCCCTTTTTTTCTCCTTTCTGTTTATATCAGCTACAGACATAGAAGGGAGAGTTGGTTGTAAATGTGAACACCATTTTCCATTCTTTTCTGTGGGAGTTACAGAAATGACGTGAGTGTCCTCAACTGTTTCAGTGATTCCCATAAAAGTGAATGCAGAGAGCCATCGAGTATCTGTAATTGAAATATCAAGTCCAGTGATTACATGAGCTTTGGCTTGGATCTAAGCAACATGTAGAAAGGTACCGAATTGGATGGGAGAAATGACAATTATATTGTGTTCACAGTTTTGTAGAAACGGTGATTGTCACCAACTTCAGCTCAACTGGGTCTACAAGGCTGAATGCACATAAGATGGGTTTGGTGTGGATTTTGTTGCAGATTTTTCTACATTGACTTTGTGAGAAGATAAAAAATGTACTAAAATTTGCAAATAAACCTTTCCTGTTGATTTCTGCCTTCTGCTATTGAAGTCAATGTCGAAAAAACGGAAAAACGAAAGGTTGAAGAGTACCGTAAATAAGAATCTACGGCTACCTCCACACAGTATATGTTAAAATGCCGTCCAAAATCTGATGTCTCTTTAGCATCGCTGGACCGTGGTTTTTGACGCAGCATTGCGCTAAAAACTGTGGTTAGTCTTTGGATTTGCCGTCGGCCCCGTACAATGAATGTGCATGAATCTGACGTCATTCCTTCAGAAATTCCAGCAAGTTTGAAAACTCCTCCGGGATCATGGCAGATTTTTAAACCGACCGGAAAAAATCAGTAATGTATAGACTACAGCAGGGATTTTTCATTGCGGTCCACACAGCGCTGGGTACAGTCAGATTTTCAGCAGCTTTTAAATACTGAATCTGTCGAAAATCCAACAACAATGTAGTACTGTGTAGATTTAGCCTAAAAGCACTCTAGTGTTCTTTTCCACTGGCGGCAGGTTTTAGGCTGATTTCACATGTTGTATTGCGGCGTTTACCTGTGCACTATGACTCGGTCTCCTATTCAATTCAGAATTCCCCGGTGCATAAGTGTCAGAAAGAAGTGACACGTCACTACTTTTTATTGGCGCATACGGTGTCCTGGGGAATACACAGGTTTAACATAGCACTCAGAGTTTCTCTGATTTTACCATATGTGTGGGATGTACTTCGGGTGCATTGCAACGCTGAAGCACACCCCGCATATATGTTGTGTGGATATACCCTTAATGCTTTGATTATGTAAAGTCTTAAATATTTACATTATTAACATAATACTTCACATTTTTAAGGGGTTGTTCACACGGTGTTTTGACTCCGTATTAACATCTTCTTTGTAGATGCATCTCGGGGACTGACCGGATGGATCCAGAGACGGAGCCGACTTGCGGATGCGATCAAAGAATTGCATGTCAACAGGCATGCTGACAGGCAGGAGGGAAACACGCAGCGGCGATTTCTCATGTGAATGCCGCTGCGTCTTCGTCATAGCCCGCAGTGATAATCTCACTGCTAATTGTTAGATCCGTCTCTGGATTCGTCCTGTCGGTCCCCGAGACGCATCTACAAAGCGTATGTTAATGCGGAGTCAAAACTCTGTGTGAACAAGCCCTTACAAGTGGCCCTAGTGGACTAGTATGCACAGGCTGGCTTCAGGCGGGGAGCAGAGCAAGAGGGGAGAGAGGTGAGTGCAGGACAGAATTTATTCTTCTTTGGGTATGTTCACACGACGTAAATTCGGCGTGCATTTCGCCACGTATTTTCTCAGCGCGACTCCCAAATCACCTGACGTATTGCGGGGCTTACTGTATGTGCCGCAATTACGCCATGTGAACATAGCCTTCAGGTTGAAGGCACAAGTGCAGCTTTTAACAAGGAGTTGATACAAAAGAGAAGTATAGGTCCTTATTTTATTATTTTACTCCACTCTCAATCTATTCTTGGCTTACCTTATAAAACCACATTGAAAACTGCACTGAGAACTGCATTTGCGGTGCTAGACCTAGTAAGGAAGAACTACACAAAACAACTACTGACTAAAAAGAATTACCTTTATTAAATAATACATAAAAAGTGAAAATATTTAAAAACACACCAGTTAGTAACTGAACAGGGTTAAACAGAAGCCAATAAAACAGATATGGATGGGTGCAGATTTCATTCAAATAAAACAAAATGTAATATTGTAATGAGACTGTTCATGATATCCACTTATCAAACCATTTTCAATAGTAAGGGGCGATAGTAATCAGGTAATCTAAATCAAGTGACACAAAATACACACCCCAAACACATATGTTAAACTGTTACCCCATAGAAACCATGATCATTCTAACCCAATCTCGTATATCTGTGCTGGCTGCCGTGTATGGACACAGTCCCGATGCGCGTTTCGCATATGCTTCCTGTGGGGACCTAGTAAGGAAAGAAAATAATGAACCACTAACATTACTGAACCTTTTTAATGGGGTTTTTGAAAAGTTTAAAATGCTTATTGGTCATAAAGAGATGGTTGAAAATAGAAAAAAAAAATCTTACCCAATAAAGCTGCTCATTCCAGCGCCGCTGCTGGTGCTGGCCATCCTGGCCGATGGTGTCACCATTAATTTTTCATATAACCCCGGATCTGTTTACAGGCCACTGGGGTTTCTAGTTGAATATACCATAAAGCAGTGATTTGCTGCAAAGTCCCATGAAGGATGAACAGTGACTTTATTTGCCACTTTTTTTTTTTTTCATATCATCCCTTAACGATTGAAGATCATTTTACACTTTTGGAACACCCCTTTAAATGTTGCGTGCTTGAATTTGCAGTTCACGTAGGCTACAACATGAAGTTTGTCCTTAAGGGTAAGTTCACACGGCGTATTGTGGCGTGTACCTGTCTGCCCCGCAATACGCCTGCTGTTGAAAGTACGTTCTAGCCAGCGTGTACTTTGAACAGTATTATGGCCCAACTTCCTATTACTTTAACCCCTTAAGCTGAACGCCTGAAAAGTAGTTAATGACCAGAACATTTTTTTAGTTTTGGCCTCCTTGCGTTTAAACAGTTGTTACTTTTTTATTTTTTCAATGACGCAGCTGTATGAGGCCTCGTTTTATTCGAGACAAGTTGTACTTTATGGGGGAATAGGTTAAGTACACTTATAAATAATTGCATTTTTTTTTTTTTTTTTTTTTAATTTTTTTTTTTTTTTTTTTTTTTTTTTTTTTTACACCATTCACATTTTACACTTAATAACTTGTTAGATTAATTCTACAGGTTATTGCGGTCGTGTGGATATCTAATATGTGTAGGTTTTTTTGTGTGTGTAATTTATGCACAATTATTTGTTATTAAATATTTTTTTTATTATTTTTTTTTTACACTTTTTATGGGTTTTTTTGTACTTTTTTTTTTTTGACTCCCATGAAGGGAGAACTGTTTACCATTTTTTTTATTTTTTTTTATTTTTTACACTTAGTAATTTATTAGCATATTCATATATGCTAATACATGCTAATCTGTGTCAGTTTGACACAGGCAGTGATTAGGACAGCACACAGTGCGTTCTAATCACTGGCTTCATACACAGACAACTCTGGGGCCACGCTAGGTCCCCAGTGCTGACTGTGCAGCCGTTCCCCGAGCTCTGTCGGGTGACCGGGTGTTCCGATCACCCGACAGAGCAGGGGAACCCTTTGATTGCGCTGCGGTAATGCACCGCCGCAATCAAAGGGTTAAAGCACCGGGATGCTGAGGTTTCCTCCGATGCCTGCAGGGGATGCTCTGGGATCGGGGCTGTGTAGTACAGCCCCGATCCCAGCACAATTGCGGCGCCAGGCGCCACAAACTCCAATGTCTGCAGCGACGCCAAAAGACGTCGCTGCAGACAAACGACCTGAGTTGCCCGCCGTCAAAAGACGGTGGGCGGTCGTTTTTCCTGGCGCGTAAGCAACACCCGAAATTAGTGACTTGTCACTTCTTTTTACGGGCTCGGGGAATAGGTTGTAATATAGCACTCGATGAATGCCATAATTTTACTATATTTGCAGAGCGTACTTCGGGCGCATTGCTAATACATCATGTGATCATAACCAAGAGGAATGCAGGATTTCAAGAGGCAACTGTATACATTTTGATTTATTTAGTTTTCCTTATGAACAAGAAAGCCAGTGTTTATTAATACACACATTATATGACATTGTTCAATGTACATTTGCTAAACCGAAAGGGTATGTTCACACGGCGTGTTGACTCCATGTTTACATACGCTTTTTAGATCCGTCTCGGGGACCAACAGGACAGACCCAGAGACGAATCTAAACAATTAGCAGTGAGATTATCATTGCATGTCAATTCTTTAAAAGACGGACCCGAGCGGCGCTTTTGAAACACGCAGCGGCGATCTCTCATGTGTACGCCGCTGCATCTTCCTCATAGCCCGCAGTGATAATCTCACTGCTAATTGTTAGATCCGTCTCTGGGTCCATCCTGTCGGTCCTCGAGACAGATCTAAAAAGCGTAGTTATCACGGAGTGAAAACTGTGTGTGAACAAGCCTTTAGGGTATGTTCACCTGGCATGTTGACTCCATGTTTACGTACGCTTTTAGCTGCATGTTTGGATCTGTCTGTCGGACCCCAAACAGACCCAAACACGTCGCTAACAAATCGCAATGTGATTTACGTTGCTTTTAATATGAATCGCGCATCGGCGTTCACGTGCGTTTTCGCTGATGAGTCTCATTGCGTCTTTCGGATCCGTCCCAAGAATTGACATGTCAATTCTTGGTCTGAAAGATGCAGCAGGAGCCCTATAATAAACTATAGCAGGCATCCTTAAACTGCGGCCCTCCAGCTGTTGAGAAACTACAACTCCCATCATTCCCACTGTTATAGATTATACAAATGCATGATGGGAGTTGTAGTTTCCCAACTGCTGGAGGGCCGCAGTTTGACACCCGTGAACTATAGGGTGCGATCCTGCTGCATCCAACACGCATCCAAACACACAGCTGCGAATTGGATACGTGTTGGATCTGTTTCGGATCCGATCGACGCAGCGTTTTGGGATGCGATTTTCGGATCCAACATGCATCCAAAAACGCCGTGTGAACAGCCCCTAATTCAAAAGATTCTGTTTCATAGAAATCGATCAGTGAAGGTCGAGCACATAATGTCAGGAAAGCTTCTTTTAAATGACTTTTATACTTAGGTACTCCTTTTTTTCTCCACCAAATGACAGTGGTCTTCTGCTCATATAAACATTCCAGAAAGTTGAAGCAAAACTGATTGTCGGGCAGTGCAGCATTGCAGCTGGTGACAACACAGCCAGTAGGTAATGTCCTGTGTCTTTTGTCCCCGAGATCTTTTCGTGTGAGCTGCCTCTGTTTCCAGTGATCCCAGCACTATTTTAGAGCATACGGAGCATGAGGAGCTCTTGATTTGCATAATCTTTCAGTATTTCCTGCTGTACTGAGTGTTAGATGTAGCATTTGGCTTCCAAACCTCCCAAATCACAGTTCACTGCATGTGCCAAGGCAATGAAATCAGCCACGGAAGGTGCGGCAGTCCCCTTTAGCACACGCAGCCATGTGTGAAAATCATCCAGGTTGTGTGTCTGCGCCCAGTGCCTGGTTTGTGACTCCCATGTCTTATCCCATTTGTCGTGTCAGAAGTGCTGTGTCACCACAACCACTGTCTGGGAATAAATTAATGAATCCCTGTCTGCTAAAAAATAACTGACTGCACAATTAACCATTCTCATATCATCGATCTGGTCTCTGAGACCAGAAGATTTACAGCTTTGTGTTCGTACAAGGTCATTGCAAGGATGCGCGCAGCTTATGTTTTGAAGAAGAATAAAAAGTGAACTAATATTCACAAAAATAATTTCCAGCTTTTTGTATGACTAATCCAGCCGCCTTGTTTACCAATTCAAAATTATTTTTTTTTTGCAAATTCTAGCTTGACTTTCTTGTAATCCATAAAATATTACCAAAGATGTCCGTTAAGACAGCCAATACTTAAAGGTGTTGTCTCACTACATTGATTCATGTTACCCGAGTCCTGTTTTCTTGGTTTCATTTTGAATTCAGGGGCGCGTTTACTGGCTTCCACTAGGCTGCAGTAGAAGCCAGGTCTGAAGCTATAGCAACCAGTGCTAGCGGCCTATCAGGAGAGATCAAACAGGTCTGTAGCTATAGCGACCTGAGGAGCTGATGCAGCCCATACAAGAGGGGATATCTCAGAATAGGTAGAACACTGTTAATGGACATATATTGGAAAGTGAATTGTTTTAGTAAGATCTTTTAACATAAAAAGCAATCCCTGTAGTGAGACAACCCCTTTAAAGGCTATTACACCATTGTGCTGAAATTTTTTTTGTATTTGCTTAGAATTTTCTACCGTTTTGCTGCTGTAAATTACTCCATCGAGCTGGCTGTCCTGCTGCCTCTGACATAGATCCCACAGCACACTATCCTTGGCTGTATTGGTTTTTGCTGTTCTCCTCCGTTCTCCCAGTGTTCGAGATGGCAGTAGGGAGAGGAGCGAGGATGTACATGGCAGAGAGTTTGGAGCAAAGTTTTCAGAAACCAAAGTCAGATTGTTCTGTATGACTATTTAGAGAAGGTGGGAAGCACACCTCAAAGGCTATGTAGGAGTGTAAAGGAGTCCAAAGTAAACTGCAGAGGGAGTTGGGTGAATCACACACTGTTAGTGCGACGGAGATGTATTCTCTCTTTGGCTGTATACATGAGCTAGTGAAGACAGAAGCATTCTGGACGCACAGGCTTCACATACCACATGTAGTCCCTGAACGAAAACTCCTGCATAAGAAAAGTCTGAAACTAGGAGCAGGTTGTAACTTGCACATCAAGGGGCTGAAAAGAAGTGTGAATATTGCAGCAAAAATTTCTAACATATATAGAAATATTTCTTTCTGTGTCGGAGATATTGATAGCATTCATGTGGTTAGGGCCCTGTTTTTTGTCATGTTAATAACTTTTTTATTTAATGTATATGCTAGGAAAATCTCCCGACGTAAATGTATAAGGTCATGACGGATGGCCTATAGTGTCACCCATCACCTATAGAGACCCATTGAACATGGAAGAAAATGCATACAGCTTTTTATTTTCTTTACATACATACTTGCCAATCCATAGTGCAGAGACAGTGATAAAGGAATTATTGCTTGAATAGAAACGGATTTAAAGTCACTTTTCTGTATCCCAAGTGTACAATATCTCAATATAAAACTGCACCGGTTTGTATATTGCACAGATTTACATTTGGTCCCTAGAGTTTGAGATTAAATTCATGTAATACCTTTCTAGATGTCTGTATTTTTGTGTCTGTGGAGCTTTTGGCATGGCTAAACACATGCAAGTTACTAACCCCTTTTACATACAGTAGTAGTTCCGTATATCAGTATCATTGTTATATTAAAGGGGTTTTGCCACAGTCTCATTTCATACCTCCAATCTGTCCTGAATGCAGCAGCCAGGCTTGTCTTTCTTTCCAGCCGCTATACTGATGCCTCTACCCTGTGTCAGTCACTGCACTGGTTGCCTATCCAGTACAGGGTACAACATAAACTCATCACTCTCACTCATAAAGCTTCCACAACGCTGCTCCTCCCTACATCTCCTCCCTCATCTCTGTCTACCACCCCACCCGCTCTCTCCGCTCTGCTGATGAAATCAGGTTACACTCATCAATCATCCGAACCTCCCATGCCCGTCTCCAAGACTTCACACGTGCGGCACCCGTTCTCTGGAACATGCTACCGCGGGCGATCAGGCACACTCAGAACTCTCATAGCTTTAAAAGTGCCCTGAGAAATACATCTTCTCACTCTGGCCTACCAGAATCCCTAATGCTAACACCCCTCCCCCCACACTCCCTAGCGCACTCATCTCATTTTCAGCACTTAACTGTATATAGATGTATATAGAGGGTGGCAGGTTCATCCGAATTCTATGTAAAAAAACCCCCAAATTTATGTCACATGGCTGGACCATTGTAAATCTAGCACTTCTTGCCCTTCGTCTCTCCCGTACACCCTAATAGATTGTAAGCTCTTGCGAGCAGGGCCCTCACACCTTGTGTCTCATCTGTAAGGTAATGTCTGTACGTTTACCCTCCAAATTGTAAAGTGCTGCGGAATATGTTGGCGCTATATAAATTATTATTATTATTATTATTATTATCCTGTATCCAGCTCTTCAGCTCTGTGTGCTCAGAAGGGGGCGTGTGTGATTTGTTTGAATTGCATATCATGTGACCCAGCAGGATGACATCACCAGGCATTTCCTCTCTGTAGTCAAAAGGCATGTTCACACGGCTTAAAATGGGCCATATTTCGGTCCGTAATTACGCGCCGAAGTGCGCCAATTACGGGCCGAAAACGGCCCAGTCATTATGGTAATTCACAGTTCTCATAGAGAACTATGAATTACGTCTCCTCTCCCCGCCCGGGGAATCCGCCGGGCGGGGAGATAATTGACATGTCACTTTCTAGCGGCGTATACGCGCCGCTGGCAATTCAAGTCAATGGGCCGGCGAAGTGCCGGTCCCCCGCTCGCGCTCCCGCCCCGCCCCCGTCCACACGGCGTAATTGCGGGGCGTAATTACGTCCCGCAATTAAGCCGTGTGAACATAGCCAAAGAAAAGTCTGTTTATCCCCTTAAGCCGAACGCCTGAAAAGTAGTTAATGACCAGAACATTTTTTTAGTTTTTGCCTCCTTGCGTTTCAACAGTTGTAACTATTTTATTTTTTCAGTGATGCAGTTGTATGAGGCCTCGTTTTAATCGAGACAAGTTGTACTTTATAGGGGAATAGTTTAAGTACACTTATAAATAATTGCAGTATTTTTTTTTTTTACACCATTCACATTTCACACTTAATAACTTGTTAGATTAATTCTACAGGTTATTACGGTCGTGTGGATACCAAATATGTGTAGGTTTTTTTTGTGCGTGTAATTTATGCACAATTATTTTTTATTAAATATTTGTTTTTATTTTATTTTTTTTCCACTTTTTTTATTACACTTTTTATGTTTTTTTTAACCTTTTTTTTTTTACTCCCATGAAGGGAGTACTGTTTAAAAAAAAATTAAATTTTTTTTTTTACAATTAGTAATGTATTAGCATATTCATATATGCTAATACATTCTAATCTGTGTCAGTCTGACACAGGCAGTGATTAGGACAGCACACAGTGCGTCCTAATCACTGGCTTAGTACACAGACACCTCTGGGGCCACTCTAGGTCCCCAGAGCTGACTGTGCAGCCGTTCCCCGGGTTCTGTCTGGTCACCAGGTGTTCCGATCACCCGACAGAGCAGGGGAACCCTTTGATTGCGCTGCGGTAACGCGCCGCCGCAATCAAAGGGTTAAAGCATCGGGTTGCGGAGGTTTCCCCCCGCTGCCCGATGCCTGCAGGAGATGCTCTGGGATCAGGGCTGTGTAGTATAGTCCCGATCACAGCGCAATTGCGGCGCCAGGCGCCGCATACTCCAGTGTCTGCAGCGATGTCTAAAGTCGGCGGGCGGTCGTTAAGGAGTTATGTAAAGCAGGCATCCTCAAACTGCGGCCATCCAACTGTTGGGAGACTACAACTCCATCATGCATTTATATAATCTAGAACAGTGGGAATGGTGGGAGTTTCCCAACAGCTGGAGGGCCGCAGTTTGAGGATGCCTGATGTAAAGCATTGTGAGTAGCTGAGAGGTAAAGTTTTTGCCTCCAGGCACAAGGATCCTAGGTTCAAACCCCTGCAGGAACCAAACCTGTGTTGTTGTTTTTTCTCTTTCTTAATGCACAAACCTCATTGAAGTTTCTTTTTTATTTATTTGCACTGTTTGACTTATTACTAAGGAGTACAGAAGAAGGGAGTAGAGTGACAACACCCGGGGTTTGAACATTCAGTAGCTGCCTGAGAGGAGAGGTGATGTCTGAGCATGTGCGACCAGGACTGAGGAGCTCTCAGCCCTGGTCGTATCCCCTGGAGACGAGCTATAAACATTGGATCACTAAGGGAGCAGCTGAAACAAAAACGGTGCAGAATTTTTAATAATAATGAATGGTGAAAAGGTTTGTAATTTCATTTGCAAGTTTCCCACGTCAATTTTACTTTGTGGCAAAACCCCTTTTAAAAAAAAAAAAAACAACCTTTTTTATTTTTGCCTTTCAGTCTTGATAATAATGGAGAAATGGCAGAACACTTGTCATTTATATATACGAGTGGTCACTTATTACAGAGGTAGCTTCATTTCAATGCTTTACGCTTCATTTTGTGTCTCTATCTTGCTTTTACACCTTGGCTGTTGCATTTGTTACTGCTTATTGACTTAGATCAATTCACTCCTCTTTCCTAGGAATTTGGTGTGTTAGGCCCCGTTACACGGTTTTCATGGCTGGGGTTCCCGAAACCTTTGGCATCGCCTGCTTTGCGCTTTCATTGCCCCGGCGCCCCAATATCCGCAGGATAGAATTAGTAACCAATGTCACATGTGAGAACTGATGGGTACTACACTTACGTCGCTCCGACCTTCCCTCAAGCAATCCGCCGCTGGGGAACATTTACTGCACATTATTTCAGCATCGGCATGGAAAGATGGTTAAAATTATGATATTTCTCATGGGGCCGGGAAAGCGGTGCCCACACTCTGCTCCGACCCCCGCCCCGTCCCCCCCTTTAAATTCAGGGCGGATTTGTGCGCTCAATACGGCGCACAAACCCGTCGGCAAAAAGGGCCGTGTGAACACGGCCTTAGAGTCCCCGGGGATTACTTTTATTTTTTGTTTCATGGCTGAGGTCTCCACATAATCCATCTGGCATCAGATTCCTTCCTTCCTCTGCTTGTCTACTTCATTTGGCTCCCTGCCCGCTGCTTCCCACAGCTATTCCTTGCAGGATAGAAATTAAACCGAATGTCAATGTGTGATGAGACTTGATGGGGTACTACAGCTTACAGACGGCTGCTCCCCCCGCCCTTTCTTCTCTCAACCACATCACAAATGTAACTGGGGCACACATTTCTCCTTATAATTCAGCATCAGGCAATTGGAAAGAATTTGGTTAAAAATTTATTATGATAATTTACTCATGAGGGACATAGTAGTCTTGCTATTCTTAAATGTGTCAAATTTTAAGTCTGTGTGCCTTACTACACAATATTACATGCAACAGCATTATGCAAGAAATAACAGGTGCAGCATTGTTAGACCATGCTAGTAAGGAGAAACCAGGTAGTGGCCAATGTCGGCGCGACGGCCAGGCTGCGGCGGGCAAGCGGCCGGCGTCGGCCAGGCTTTTCAGAGATCAAGGTCGGGTTGTTAGCCATGCTGAAGGAGGCAGAGGCCTGTCGGCGCGTCGGCCAGGCTGCGGAGGGCAAGCGGCCGGCGTCGGCCAGGCTGCGGAGGGCAAGCGGCCGGCGTCGGCCAGGCTGCGGAGGAAGCGGCCGGCGTCGGCCAGGCTGCGGAGGGCAAGCGGCCGGCGTCGGCCAGGCTGCGGAGGGGCGGGTCCGCGCGTCGGCCAGGCTGCGGAGGGCAAGCGGTCGGCGCGTCGGCCAGGCTGCGGAGGGCCGGTGTCGGCGCGTCGGCCAGGCTGCGGAGGGCCGGTGTCGGCGCGTCGGCCAGGCTGCGGAGGGCGGGTGTCGGCGCGTCGGCCAGGCTGCGGAGGGCAAGCGGCCGGTGTCGGCGCGTCGGCCAGGCTGCGGAGGGCCGGTGTCGGCGCGTCGGCCAGGCTGCGGAGGGCCGGTGTCGGCGCGTCGGCCAGGGTGCGGAGGCCGGTCGGCGGTCGGCCAGGCTGCGGAGGGCGGTGTCGGCGCGTCGGCCAGGCTGCGGAGGGCAAGCGGCCGGTGTCGGCGCGTCGGCCCGGCTGCGGAGGGCAAGCGGCCGGTGTCGGCGCTAGTTAACTGAAAAAGTGGCTTTACTTTTTGGCTATTTGCAGCCATCATCGGAAGGAGTGCAGGAGCTTATTGTATTCTGGTATACATCAAACTGAAAAATAACATGGTAAGCTTCTATGCAGCCCCTCAGGCACATTACACAAGTGTGCTTAACTATGCACAATAATTGAGGTTTACTAAGCAAAATGTGCCGGAATTGTTTTACATATTGGGACACATTTACTAAAATTGTCTTAACACTGTCTCAAATTCAGCTGGGTAAAAGTGCCACCCATGGAAAAATTTGGAAGTTGACAGAACTGTACTCCTTTCCAATTCAATGCAATAAAAAATAATTACTGAGGTCATGCATGCAGCAATGCCAATTATTTGTATGTTGTTTTTTTTTAATCTTTACTTCTGATAGGAAAATAGCAGCGTGTGCATTTTTAAAAATCTTTTCTTTTTAATTTTTTTAAATTTTAATATGAGACTCCCTCACTGAATCATATCTCATCTCTGATTCTAGAGCATCCCTGTAGTAACCCCCCCACCCAGGTTAAACTGATTTAGTGTATTAATATGACCCAAGTGCCAGATTATAGTTAAAGGGGTTGTCTCGCTACAAAGAGTAGCTTTCAAATTGTAGGGAACACAAAATAAAGACATTTTCCAAATATATTGCTTTGTTCCTCTGTTTTCCCTAAGGAGATACAAGTGAATTTATGACCTCCCTGGCTATTTCAGTTCCCTCAGTAACCTACCTGTAAACAATTCTCCCCCTGCTGTTTGTTCAATGAGATAACAGTGAGTGATGTCATCACACAGGTCTGGGCAGTGTCCTGTGCTGCTCAGCAGTAAAAAGCTTGATTTATGTAAAATATACAGAACTGTAATTAGGGCTTTTGTTTTGGGGATCAGATAAGAAGTCCTGTTAGTAGTTTGAGAAGCTAATCTGATCTAATTAGCATCTGAAAGCACAGTATGGCATGGAGCTGTAAAGCATGGAGTTTATGCAAATGAGTCAGTCTAAACCAGGATGTGACAGAGTATTTCATTCATGCATTCTCTGAAACTCTGAAGGGAGACAACTCCTTTAAGGTTTTTTTTGGTTTTGTGCTTAGTTTTTTTTTTGGGGGGGGGGGGGGGGCTAAGGGGCTAGCATTGTATTATTTGCCAGTGCATAGAGTCTCATAATTGTGTTAAAGGGGTTGTTTCACTACAAGGATTGCTTTTTATGTTAAAGATCTTGCAAAAACAAGTCACTTTGCAATATATGTCCATTAACAGTGTCCTACCTATTCCTAGATATCCCCAATTGTATGGGCTGCATCAGCTCCTCAGGTCACTATAGCTACAGACCTGTTTGATCTCTCCTGATAGGCTGCGAGCACTAGTTGCTATAGCTAAAGACCTGGCTTCTACTGCAGCCTAGTAGAAGCCAGTAAACACGCCCCTGAATTCAAAATGAAACCAAGAAAACAGAACTGAGGTAAGATGAATCAATGTAGTGAGACAACCCCTTTAACTGTATTTTCTATATATAGGTTATTTGTTGCTTTATATTGTGACTGTTACTTTTTTATTCCTATGATGACATATATATTTTGTATGTTGTAAGCTGACACTACCTTGTTTCTCTTGTGCCCAATTCTGTTTACATATTTAAAACTTTGAATAAAAATGATGTTTAAAAAAAATAATTTAATATGAGACTCAACTTGATCACCTAAAGTAAACCTGTCAGGTGGTTTATGCTGCCCTCTCTGAGAGTAGGATGTGATCAAGGGAGAGGTGCTTAGCGCTCTTATATACAGGGTTATATGATGTGGAGCAGGATTTTGGAGCAACAGCAGAGAAAATACTGACTGGACTTCTTAAGAGACTATAGGAGTCCTGCTTACCTCACCCACATACCATGATGTTCAGAGCAAGCTGTCAATCACTGTATGTGGACATGGTAAGTAGTAGTTTCGCTTTAAATTAGATGTGTTTTCTCTGTCTTCTACTCAGAAATCCTGCTCCATATCATATAAATTTGTATATCACAGATCTCAGCTTTTCTCCCTCTATCCCATCCTGCTCTCAGGGCAGCATAAACCACTGGGCAGGTTCCCTTTAAAGAGGACCTATCACCTCCAGGGAAACCTCATGAAATAACAGGAGACTAAAATACAAACACTTTCTCAAATATGCTCCATTAGGAAAATCGACGCATTTCACCCGTCGGGCCAAGTCGGCACATGACAGCTTGATGGATGATTATGTTGACAGTTGTGTTGCTTCTGAGCTGGAAGAGCCCATTGTGCAGGGGGGGAGCCAGGAAGTCTACATCATGGCACGCTGATTTTCTCCGGGCTGCTTTATGGCCTCGTTCACACGGCTTATTTTGGGACTGTTTGGAGCCGTAATGCGCGCCGTGTTTGCACTGCAGTACGGCTAAAATCCGTCCCAGTAACTACGGTAATCCACAGTTCTCATAGAGAACAGTGGATTCCGTCGCTCCTCCCCGCTCGCCGAATCCGCCGCGGGGGGAGAAAGTGACATGCACATTATTTACGGCGCGGACGCGCCGTGAATAATGCGATGTCTATGGGGCCGGCGAGAAGCGCCCCCGTCCCGCCCCTTAATCAAGCCGTAACTGCGGGCGAAATCTGTCCCGCAATTACGGCTTGAATAAGCCGTGTGAACACTGCCTATCTGTGCTGGATATAACACTAGCAGCCGTGTAATGTAGATGCCTATAAACCCTGTCACACTATGTCCTCAGTGTGCTGTGCCTGTTGTACTGTATGTAGCAGCTATGTCCTCAGCTCCTCCTGCACAGGTGGTATAGCTAAACAGAAAGAATCCCTGCTACATACAGAGCTCTGCTAAGAAAGTGAAACTAAGATCTGTTCCCCTGTAATACTGACAAGAGCCCTCTGCATTGCTAATGACATATATTGGGAAAAAAGTCTTATAATTTCATCTACTATTATATTTTGTGTGGAAGTGATAGGTGCTCTTTAAGTCCAAGAGGACATCGGCTCACCAAAATCTTTGTGTATCAGCTAGTAGTTGCTCAGATTAGGCCTGGAGCTGGACTGCAGAAATAATCCAGAAGAAAATATGGGGTTCCAGAATCCACACCCAGCTCAAAAGTAGAAAAAAACTTGTCTTTCTACAAAAAACCATGACAAAAACATGTGGAGCAGTAGAAAAACCATAATTCCGCTTACACTTTTCAGAGTATCCTCCTTTGTCATAATGGGATGATTATAACTAAGGACGACACGTGACATGATCCTTGTTGTACTGTTGCACAGGGTTTTATAATGTTTTATTTTTGAATATAGACCAATTGTTTTCTACTTATGAGCGAGGCGTGAATGCTGGAATTCTCATGTTTTCTTCTGGATCGCTCGGTAACTGTTTTATAATACACTGCAGTACAGAACTGTCCTGCAATGTATTATCGGCCCATCAGCCTATCTGACTCTGAGCAGGACCTGGCAGGCCTACGCTACAGAGACCGGAGACTGTTATTAAGCCTCTGGCTGCCCTAGCAACTGTCAGCACCCCTACCTCTGTCAAATTCCTCCCTTGCCACAGTCTCTATTGACTTTGGCATCTGAGGGGTTAAACAGCCTGTATCAGCGCGCTCCTCGTTGAGTCTGCTGTCCTGAGGTTGTCTCGGGAGCTCCAGTGCCCCACGGGCGAGCAGATGACAAATATGTGCCAAATTCATCAGTGGCTCATGCTGTATAATAAATCTGGCCAATGTTAAGATAATTTTGTCTAACTTATTAGTTGGCTTAGTTTACACCAATAATTGTGCCAAAGTTTTGGCCCTTGATGTTGTATGTTCAGAAAAAATGTAGTAAACGTATTCAGCTCACCTACTTTGTTGCACGGAGAGATGGGAGATCCGGAGCAGGTCTCTCGCTACTTTGAAATGAAAAAATCTGTGGTAACTCCAGCAACTTCAGTAGTCTTCTATGATTTATAAAAAACTTGTAGCTTTATTAGATTCTTTAAAAATCCATGTTAGGATATCCAGACATAATCAGCACAGCAAACAATTCACCGACGCGTTTCGGGAGGCGTCTCCCCTTATTCATGGTGTGACGTCAGTTGTGACATAACTTCCTTTATATAGTGTTCAGATGAACACCCTATTACTTAATTAAAATATACACAAACACTAACGTTAAAAAACTTTCTGTTAACAAGTATACATACAAAAATGCTGTTGTTATAGCTAGACTCTAATAGTGTAACATGATATCATGGCGCTTATTTAAGCCTAGTGGAACTCTAGTATTTAGGCGAAATATCCACCATGCCTCACGGGACAAAAGTTTTTTCCGTAAATTGCCTCCTCTTAGAGGTTTATATACTACCTCGATTACATTACAGGTGAAAGTACTAGTATCTCCCCCGTGGCACTCATAAAAATGTTTTGAGGCCATGGACCCATTAGTGGTGGGGGTTTTCTTTATATCTGAGAGGTGTCTACGTATGCGAGTTTTTAAATTCTTACTACTGCAACCAAATGACACGAGGAGCACGTTATTAAATATATAATATTGTTCGTATTACAATTCGCATATGATAATATTTTAAACTTTTCTTTTGTAACCGTGGAAGAAAATTCCTTCGTGCACTGTGCATATTTGCACGTTGTGCATCGTTGTCGCCCACAGCGGTGAAAACCCTTAGTAGTTAACCAGTTGGAGTGTGTTTTTTTTTATCCATTTTAAAAAGGCTTGGTGATGATAAGTTTCCCAGTGTTGGTGCCCGTCTTGAGATAAATTTAATATTTTTAATAGTTTCCCGAATGTTATCTTGTCGGCACAGAAATGGAAGATTATTTTTAATAATCCTGATGATTTTATTATATTGTGCACTATACGTTGTGCTATATTCTACATTTCCCTTTCTATTATCAATGACTTTTATACTTCTTTTGGTTTTTTTTCATATTCAAAAGGCTTTTATTAAGAGAAAAGTAAACATTTACGCAGCTTACATGTCAGTCAAGGTGAGAAAAATATAAGTGGTAGAACACATCAAAACCTCACAAGTAATTGGTCAACAATAAGTTATGTAGTACATAAGCCCTAGGTTGTTACAAAGAGAAACTGCAATATGAACTTAAAAAGCAAGGCAATTAGGTTTCTCAATTCTTATACCAGAAGAAGGTTCCACAACAATGGAGATTCCACAGGGCAGAGAGAAAACATAAACAACCTCCAAAAAAAACAAAAACCACATGCTCCCGCCAGCCGGCAAGGCATCGAGGGGGGAGTGGAAGGTTGCTCCCCGGTGGGGAATATCCATTGCTCCTATCTTGCAAAAAAGGAGGGCTTTTGTGCATAGCAAGACTTGACCCTTATTCCAAACTTTGTGCAAATACTATATGTATACATGTAAAGCATAGAGGTAGCAATAAATCAAACTTCCAAGAACATTTGAGAAGTAAAAGGAGGTACAACGCCAATATCAGAGTAGGCCATAGCAACCAGAACACTAGCAGCCGCCGAGTTCTGCAATGAGTAAAGTAGAGTGGCGCGAATTACACCCCCATCCATCCCCCCCCCCCCCACCAGAAAGAAAGGGGGAGAAGAGGAGGGGAAGAATCCTGAGTGACCTCAGGGCCCTATAAGAACCCTTTTACAAAAAGTTGCGTACACAATGACTACATGAAAGAAGGACATAAACACTCAGAAGCCCATATGACGTAAAACACAACACTCACACTCATATAGGACAAACAAATAAGGCACACACCAAAATACACAAAAAAAAAGGGGGGGGAGAAGGAACTAGTTAAGAAAATGAATAGCATATCGCTACTCAGGAAGTGGTCAGAGAGGTATAAGGGGGTCCTTGAAGGACATCCAGCTGAACCATATTCTGCGGAACCGGTGTGCCTGTTCAGGAGTTCGAGCCATCAATTCCTCCATTCTTTGCACAAAATTCATTTCAGCAAACCACTCTTCCAGTGACGGGGGGGAGGATGACTTCCATCTCCGGGGAATTACAGTCTTAGCGGCTTGGAGTAGATGTTTAAGAAGAGATTTTTTGTATTTGCTGACAGGCATGGGAAACATAAAGAGGAGACGTGCCTCTGGAGTGTTAGGAATTGAGATCCCAGTAGCCTCCTTGATCACTTCCAGCACTGCTAACCAAAAGCTTTTGAACAGGGAACATCCCCACCACACATGGAGCTGAGTGCCCCTATCCTTCCCACATCTCCAGCAAATATCCGAAACTGATGGGAATATTTTGTGCAAGACAGAAGGAACCCTGTACCAGCGCGATAGAATTTGAAAACAGGTCTCCTGATGTTTAGAGGCAATCATTGCCCTGTGGGTTAGCTGAAAACAGTGTTCCCATTGTTCAGTAGTAAAAGAGAGACCCAATTCCCTTTCCCAGCGCTGGCAATAAGGAGGAAGTTGTGTGGAATGAATTGATATTAATAGTTTGTACATGACAGGGAGTGTCTTCCTTTGTTTTTTAAAAGATCTTCTCTAGTTATTTTTGCCACTTTAGTTTTTGCTTGATGCTTAAGGATTTTTCCGAATACCCTCTCTGTCTCAATCTATCGATTGCTTTTTCCTGTTCCGCTTCAAATATAGCATTGGTGGATGAATTACGTTTTAAACGAATTAACTCTCCATATGGATTGTTGTTTGTTATATGTTTGGGATGTAAAGAATCTGCCTTCAAAATTGAGTTTTTTGGCGGTGCTTTTCCTGTAGGGAGTCACCATAATTTGGTTACTTATAGTACCAGTAAGTAATATGTCAAAAAAGGCTGTTGATGTTGCATGTTAGACCACAGCCTTTCCCTAAAAAAAACCTTCACCCGTTTGTTAAAGGGCTTGCAAACGTATCTCAAACACTTTGGTGTAAAGCATGTATGCCGGGATTTTGACTCAAATTGCACCAGAATTCTGCTGCAGTTGCCATACTAAATGTACCCCACTGTGCAAAAAAATGTGGCGCACTTAAAATTTATTATGGGGTGTTATATATTTTTACAATGAATTTTGGGTATCTTAAGGGGGAAGAGTCGTGAAAATAAATTCAGATCAAAGATATGAAACTTTTTTGCCAAATAATATTGGTATGTGTGTGTGCGTATATATGTACATATAAGCATGTGTGTGTGTGTATATGTGTGTATATATATATATATATATATATATATATATATATATATATATCAGGTTAGATATTAGGTGTAGAATTATCTTTACTTCTACTCTTATCCAATTAGATGTCTCTGTTGACATTGGGTAATTACAGCGGTCAATAGCTCATGAGCTAGGAGAGACACACACCACACTGTCAGGCTGGGACATACATCTGATTTTTAATCACAGTAAGTTAGAGTTCGACAAAGCTTCAAAACTTTGAATCACATGACTATTCTATCACTATATGATTAGTTAATTGGCGGTTGCTAAGAGATAATATAATTTGCATCTACATCATGTTGCTTGTGTCGTCCAAGGAGAAGAATAATCTGAAGGTCTTAGTCCCTTAGTCCCTTAGTCTCTTGATATAATTTCTGTTGCAGAGATCACAAGCTTTGTGGAGAATATCTGTAATTAAGGGCAAATAAAGAGCAGTTAGAACACAATACCTGGTGAACTTGCTAAAGATGAGATGATAGAATTGTAACTGATGATGATGTTTTCCCTTAAATCATCACCTTGACACACACACACACACACATATATATATATATATCTATAGATTTTCATATATATAGATATATACTGTTTGTTTTGTATATATATATATATATATATATATATATATATATATATATATATACACACATTTTTTTGGTGGTTGCGAAAAAAATAATTCTTAAAGAAGAAATACAGCAACACGCAGCAGGTACTAATACCCATACAAACATTAAAACCCTTGTGAAAAATTTTAAAAATTTAAATTTCCTTTAAATTCGTATAAAAATTTAAAAAATGAAGGTTTCTGTGCCATTTGGATCAAATTCATATTCCATTTTCCCAAAAACATTAAGATAAACCCCATAAAGGTGGGCCCTTTTAGCTCTAATATGCTCGGGTTGGGGCCCAAAACCCGGGCATATTTCAAAGGAACGGGCTCCTTTCACACGGAATTGTAAGACCTCTTTGCATCCAAATGGAAAGTAAAGGGCCCAGGAGGAGGCACCCAAATTCCCCAAAATTGTACAAGAAAAGAGAAAAATATAAGTTAACCAGCACCCCCATTTCCCCACGGGAAATTTTGTTTGAAATTTTTTGGGGGTATGTTCAAACGGGGTAATTTGGGGCACCCCATTTTGGGGGCTATTTGCGCTCAAATTACGGGGCGAGATGCGGGGAAAAATTTAACGGAAATCCATATTTCTATTTAGAATTTGGGGGTTTAAACGCCTCCCCTCCCCCCCGCCCTACAATCCCAATGTTTTGTGCGGGGAGAAGTGACATTCAATTACTTGGGGCAATACACCTGCGAATAAAAATATCAAGGGGGCCAGCGGACTGCCCCCGCCCCCCGTCCCGGGCGGAGTAGCGTTTAAACAGGGGCACCCCAAAATAACGGAGCATAAATTGCGGCGGGAAACTGTATGCGCCGCAATTACCCCGTGTGAACATAGCCTAATTAGTGCCTGTTGGTTTCTGCTGATTTTGTTTTTTGACAATTTGCTTTTTGCAACCCCAATAGTATGCTCCAGCACCTATGCAAATTGCAAATGAAGATGCGGGTTTAAAATTTTTTTCTTGTTTTGTGCTTTTGAAGAAGGGTTTGCCTTTACCCCGGCCTTCACTCCTACGCCGGGCTGCAAGGGCCCCTTAAAAATGGCGTGAAGGACCCCCTCGTGCTCTGAATATCCCCGGGGGTTTTCGGCCCCACGGAGAGGCATTGGAATTAGAGACCCACCTGATTAGGTTACCTAGATGTTGCAGATGGTCATATACAATTGGATAATAATTTCACAAAAAACCCTTTCATTTTTAAATTCAAAAAAAAATTATAAATAAATGTCATGTTTATGGTTTGCGGGTGTGTTTCTGAAATTTTTTCCCTTAGGAATGGGGAAGAAAACATAACGGGGCCAAGCGATTTTTTGGTAAATTTCTTGAATTTTTTAAATTTAGGCCATTGTATCAAATCCCGTTTTTAAACGTTTATTATAAATCCTTGAATATTTATCAGTTGATGTAGTTAAGAACGTGCTTTTAGTAAATGTCTTGCCTTTTGTAATCGTCTGCCTATTATTATAGGTTCTGCAAGTGCGGTAACTATGCTCCAGCAAGGGAAATTAATTTTTAAAATTAAACCCACTGGATTATTGATGCAGCGGGTTGCCCAACCAAGCAGGGATATCCTCCATTGCAGATAGTGCTCGGGTTTCGGGCATTAAAAGGAAAAAATCTAGGGAAAACCCACTTAGAGCGGTGGGAAAGTAGGGGCTCCTGGTTTCCCATTCACTTCGTAAATTTCACATTTTAAATTACACCAAAAAATTGGAATTATAAACCCTTGAATAAAATTTGGGTTTTGAAAATTTGTTTTTTCTTTCTATCATCCTTGAGCGGGCTAATAATTGTTTGGGTCCCCCAAGGCAACAAGAGGCATACATTACCATCAGCACTGCTTGGCTGTCATTGTTTTATTAAACATACATTCCTTTTTGCAGGTTTTTTTTAAGAAAATTAAGGTCAAAATTTTTTTTTAAAACTCATTTTTTTTTCCCCCTATAACCCTATGGGCAAAAAAGTGAGTTTTAAAACCAAAACCGTTTCATACATGTGGCCCTAAGCGTCGTTATGCACAGTCGAGTCACATTGTTATGACCAACTAATATTCAGAGTAACCGTCATTTGCGGCACAGACAGTAGCTGGAAAGGGCGGAATGACTCAATAAGTCCGGGTAGTTTTCACAGGGAACTGGACCCATGCTGACTGCATCCCACAGCTTCTGCATGTGTGAGGGAAACCTCCAAAAGATGGCCCTTAACCCCCAATTTTAATTTAGTGGGGGCCCCCCAAGGGAAAGGTCGTATTGGGTTTTAAGTCCAAAATTTGGGGGGCGAGGAAAATAAATTAACTTTTTTGGGGCTTCTCTTCCAAATCAGTGTGAACATTTCTAGCAGTGTGAAATGTGCCCCCTTTTTTCCCTTTCTGGAAGATCCCTCCTTTTAAAAAAAGACAAACACATTATGGATGTACCCTAATCTGCAAGGATGGAAACAACTTATCCATTGTTAAAAAATGTTTCCCCCTTTGGGGGCTATGGGTTTAGCTCCCTTCATCAAGGGCATGTGGTGCTCCATAGTTTTCACATTGCTCATTTGCAATGGTGCTATTTTTCCACTCACAATACACTTTCACCACAGCAGCCTGGGGAAAATTTTAAACCCATCTGCGGGGTTTTTAGAAATGCGCCAAAAACCCGACCTAAAAGACCAATAATCCAAACCGGGGTTTTCCGGCCCAGTTTTTGCCCTGTTTTGTGGCCGGCGCAGGGAAGGGGGGGGGGGGGAAACCCTTTTCTTTCCCATGACGGAGAAAAAACCCCCCCCTTTACAATTGGGGAAACACAATTCCGCCGGGAAACCGGGCGGAAATTGTGCCTTTCCACAGTGTTTTGCGGCCCGGGCCGCGGGGAGCAAAACCCGCCAGAACCCGGGAAAAAACCCGGGAAACCGGCCCGAAAAACCGTCCGAAAACCCCGGAACCCCTGGGGACAGCCCTAAAAATTTTCAGACTTTTAAAAATTAGACTATAAATATTATTATTAGTCTGTTGTTGAAAGTTGTAAAAACGTATCTGCGTATCTGTCAGTTCCACTCCAGTCCCCTTTCTGCTCTCCAGTATGGCCCACTCTTCATTTTTAAAGTCTATGGGAAACACACCAAGGATGAAATATCCGCAGCATTTATGATCTTTGGGGAGCCGGGCTGCAGCAAGAGCTTAGGTTGATTAGGGGTGTTCCAAACAGTTTTTTTTGGATCTGGTTGGATCCGAAAATCCATCTAAAAACGCAGGTCGATCGGACCAAATGGACCCAAACACGTATCCAACACGCAGCTGCGTGTTTGGATGCAGCAGGATCGCAACCTGTAGTTTAAAATAGGGCTCCTGCTGCGTTTTTTGGACCAAGAATTGACATGTCCATTTTTGGGAAGGGATCGAAAGGCCCCAATGAACCACTCGGGGATCACTCGTGTAAAATAACATTGCTCTTTGTTAGTATGTTTTTGGGTCAACAAAGGGACCCAAACCCGTATCAAAATTTTTCACGGGACTCAAACCACTGTTTGAACACCCCAAAGGGTTGATTTAGGAGATGGGGTTGGCAGAGGGGGTTTTTACAATTGGATTCATTAAACTCAAAGACCTTCTTGACTTTATACACTTTATGCACAATTATGAGGCTAATTTTATTTTTGAGGATTCATTTATTATTGAACAACTACAGTGCTATCGGTCAATCCGAAATATTAATAAACCTCAAACCTGAATATTTAAGTAAGTAAGAGTGAGGTATTGGCATTCTAAAGAGAATATCTGTGTGCAGAATAATTGGGCAACTCCGCGGTTTGTGGAGAAAAACCCTTCCCCTTCCCATAGACATGTTCAATTTCCTCGAAAACCAACGGGGAAAATGAACATTTTCTATGTTTTTTTGGCCGCCGGTGGGCTAGAACCCGTCCGGCGGAAAATCAGTGCAGTGGGACCGTGCACGGGTTTTTCCCTAGAAACCATTTAAAATTTGGCGGGCCGGGTTTTTCAGATGGTTTTCAGACATCTTCCCTGTGAACCCCGCGCGTCTCTGCATTGCCGGCAGGTGACTCACTGCTAATTTTTAGGGGCTCGGGTCCGCTCTGTCGGGGCCCAAGACCACTGAAAAGCGGATGTTCACACGGATGCAAGACGCCATGTGAACATACCCTTACAGGGGAAAAAAATCAGTGATGAATACAGCCACCAGGTGTTTCTTTTCAATAAGACAGAGTGGAGTCTTGTCAGTTTCCTAATATTTTACATTTTGACTTTTTTTGGGAAAAGCAACCACAGCCCCCTAGACGCCCTTTCAAAAGGGGTTGGACTGTTCTCCTTCAGGTAAATCTCCTTTTTAGAAGGGCCCCCAAGTTTCAATAGGGTTTAGGTCAGGTTTGGGAAGGGGGCCCTTATTCTTCCCTCTTAAGGCTTTTTTCTGTAGCCCGCAGTATGTCAAAAAAAATATAGTTTATTTAAAAGATGTAGGCTTTTTCCTGTACAAATGTTTGAAGAAATTGTCTTTTGAAAACTGTCAATAGTTTTGGGAGTTGATTTTGAGGCAATCTTCAACCTGAAAAGTTCAAACAGCTCTCTTAATAATAACCCCAAGCGTACCCTCCCTCCCCCTTTCCTAGTTGAAGTAGAAAATCTGTTCCATTATTACCAGCCCAACCCGTCATCGGGGCCGTCAGGGGGTCGTT
Organism: Phyllomedusa bahiana; assembly: GCA_025379985.1. Lineage (NCBI taxonomy): Eukaryota > Metazoa > Chordata > Amphibia > Anura > Hylidae > Phyllomedusa > Phyllomedusa bahiana. The sequence continues at coordinate 145,974 of JAODAL010002855.1, forward strand.
GAAAAATCCCTCTTTTGTATTCTTGGCCCAGTATTAATGTTATTAACTTGCCTTGTTCAGTAGTGGTCGGGGTTCTTCCTTACTTTGACAATGTCCCTGAGCAGTGAACCCCTTGTACTTCTGGGGGGCCCCGGGAGGGTTTGGTTTTGGAATATGACGCCTGGGGGAAAAAGGGGGTACTGGTCGTTCAAAGTTTTTTTTTGTCCAAACTTTGGTTTTAATTTATGTTTTGTTTTTCTCAACACATTTCTTCCGAGTTTGTTGACTATTTGCAACAAAAAAGTTTGATGGTTATGAGATGACTCCCCAATATCTCAGGTATTTCAAGAGTGCTGCATCCCTCTGAAAGACGTTTAACCATTTTTGATTTTTCACAGACCGTTAAATACTTTTTTGACCCATATTTCTTGAGAACAATAATTATGCACACCTAGATATTGGGGGGTTTATAACAGGCATCCCCGGGTTACAAACCAATGGGGACTCTGGGTTTTTTCTTAGTTAATTTGAATGTGAGTCAAACAAAATTAAAATTTATTAAATTAAGCCCAGCAGAAAATTTTTTTTTTTTTGTTTTTTAGTTTTGGGATAGTGCGGGGAAGGGGTTTTACTTTTTGTTTTGTTTCTTCCCCCCGTTAAAAAGATTTCACATAATTTTCACCTCATGTGCTGCTGTAGCATGCTGGAACTTACAGCTACTCTTTGCTTTGGAATATGGAACTTAAAGTGCAAGCATGCCCCATAAGTCTCTGTAACTAAGGGACAGATGTAAGTCGGGATGTTGTAAGTTGGGGACTGCCTGTATAGGGTTTTTCCCTATGTGGGTTTTTAGGTCTCTAGTTTTTTTTCTTTTTTGACAAAAAGAGGGAAATATCCTTTTTTTCAAAAAATTTTTAGACGAGTGCTTTGATGACATCAACTCGTTGCTTGTCAGAATATGGACATTCACTATTTTTAATGCTAATGCTGGACTGGCATCACTGTCTTCCAAGACAACTGCTCCGGGGCTTCTGTGCAAACCCTGGAGCTGTTCTCCATATCCAATGACTGTACCATCGCCTTGGCTGGGAACAAATGTGCATGCGTGGAAAGTGTATTTCTGACAGTCTGGCCATTGGTAATGGCAGAATAATAGAATGTAGCGGTTGCTGGAAATTTAGGTAATGAGCTGTATACAATGAAGATTTGATAAGGTCAAACGAGCATTTTTTGTAAATAATACGTATTTAGGAAAATACTTATTTTTCTCTAATTAAATTTCCCAGCTCTATATTGTGTGAGGGGACACCCTAAATTTTGGAAACTTTGGAAAGCATTTCTATTTACTGCACAGTGTTTGTTTTTTCGGGGCCCTTTTTAACAAAATCATTACAAAAGGGCCTCACTGAGACTTCTGTGATTGAAATTGATGGACACTTAAGTCCCCTTCTTCGCCATTTTTGGATTGGGATCCCGATTGGCTTCTTTTTGGAGATTTTCCAAAGCGGGGCCCTTTTCATTTTTGGTGATCTATGGGGAGTTTTGGGGTCAGGGGACCCTTTCTGACATTTCAGTGCAGACGGATGATGATTGATGCTGCAGATACCCTATAAGTATTTCTGAAGTCGTGTAACTATCAGTGTTTTAGTAAATTAGGAACTGAAATATAGACATTGCTTCATCTTTCTCAAGTAGCTTCCCTAATCATACAGAGCTGTATTATCTAATGAGAGCTCTCTCTGGGCCTTTCAAGGACAAATCTGCAGCTGTTTTTTTGTTTCCCAAATCCCACTCTTTTTATTAGGATTTTCTCCCCTTTTACCCCCCGGGGGCCCGTCTTTGATTTTTCTCAATTAATTTGGGGGAAAAAATAATTTAGTTTTTTTGGATTTTAATAAATTTCATTACTTATTAACCTAGACAAAATGATTGTTTCATTTTTGGAAAAGTCTTAATAAAATAATAATTAGATGTTAAATTACTTAAAGGAGCCCATGTTGTCTGTAGCACAGCCAGCGTGAGGTCAGGTTAATGTACCGTACTAAGCAGGTTTTTACCATGCTGTTTCCTTCCCAGAACAGAGGGCAGTTATTATACAAGGGGAATCCAGGGAGCGTCGTCTTTTCCTTTGTCTGTATGTGTCCTGAAAATTTGACTGCTTCAATATTTTTTTTTTCAAAAAGGGCCCGTCCGTTCAATAAATTTTTTTTAAATTTTTCCCTTTTTTGAGGGTATAAAATTGTTTTAAAGGGAAAAAATATGAAAACCCATTTTAGCCCTACAGGATCATGGAAACAATAGGGGAAAATTTTTACCCTTAATTGACCCAAAATTTAAATTTTTAATTTAAGTATTAGCCCTTTTCTGCTGTAGGATCTTTTTAAAAAGATATTGGGTCTCATTTATCAAAACAGTCCTAACAGTAAGACTGTCTTTGATGCTCCGCTGTAATTTTTCCCCGGAAAATTTTAAGAAATGAAAGAGCCCGCTTTGGGTTTCTATTTGGGCAACCGACAAAACTGTTTTTTAGTCATTTTTTATCACTGAGGTTTATTGGGCTGTCTTTTTAATATGTTTTTTAACTTTTCCCTTTGCTTTTTATCCTATATATATATTGTGTTGTGTGTATATATTTTTATATTTTTAATATTTTATATATTTTATATTTTATATTTTATAAAATTTTCAATTCCCGCATTTTAAGCCTTTTCAAGGGGGTTTCCCTTTTTTATGGGAAGGAAAGCATTTTGAGTGCCGTTTTGCTGTAAACAAATTTTCCCGAAAAACCCCAAAAAACCCCCATTAAGGTTCATCTTTTTTAATTTTTTATTTATTTTATATATATATATATATTTTTTTATATATATTTTATAATATTTAATTTTTTAAGGGAGACTACTTACATTTTTGGGCCGACTTTCTACCCTTTCCCTAGTTTCAAACAGAGCTTATGGGGGGGTGGTGACATTTAAAAAATTTGGGCACCCCATGGAAAAAACCCGTGCCAGTTTCCACAGCTGGCCCCATGAGATACGAAAATTTTGGGGAAAAAACTTCTAAAAATAAAAAAAGGGCACAGGCAGGGAAAAAAAATGTTTTAAAAAACTGTTCCCCCCCACTATCCAAAATTTAAAAAAAAAGGGAAATTTCATTTGAATAAAAAATACCTGTTCTGACTTACATTTCAAATTTTTTAATTAAGAAAAAACTTTTTAGGGCCCTACCCGTTTTTTAAAACCGGGGGCTGGCCCGTTTTTTTTAGGGGAAAATTGTGTGGAAACCATACCTTTCAGAGAGTTCACTGTCTTGGTTTTTTTACATGGAAATTTTTGGTTTTTATGTAATTTTTATGTGTATATAATGGTTTTGTATTATGGGGGTATATTTTTATATATTTTATATTATATTATAAAAAAAAAAATATGGGGAAAAGAGAGGGGGGAAGGGGGAAGGGGAGAGAGATGGTGGGGGGGGGTGGGGGGGGAAAAAATTTGGGGTTTTTTTGGATAAGATATATAAAATATAATATATTTTTTAAAAACACACCAAATTCATGGCCAAGACATCAGTGTATCTGTGCAACAGAAGACAAAAATTATGAGTATGTAGAAATATACACACTTTTATTGTATACCTGGTCAAGTGCGGTTTTCCCTTTTTGTGTTGGGTGCTGTTGTAAAGTATGTGTGGGATAAATACAGTACCCGGGCCAAAAGTTTTGGGCAACCTTCTTATTCCAAGGGGTTTTCTGTAATTTTTTTGACTATAAAAAAATTTTTTTGATTCCCCCCTGAAGGGATCAAAAAATATGAATTTAAAACTTTTGGAATTTTTTTACTTAAAAAAAATGTGAAAACAAAATGGGAAAAAATGTTTTTATTCTTGGTTCTTCAAAGTAACCCCCTTTTGTTTTATTATGCTTTTTCACACTCTTGGGCTTTCTTCTTTGGGTTTAAGGCCCTTCCCGGTTCCCTGGAAATTTGGTTTTTCCAAATTTCAAGGGGTTAAAATGGGGCCCGGTTTTTAAAAGGTTTAATTTTGTGGTTTTACTTTTGGCCTTATTTAAACCTTTGGGGAAAAAATTTTTTGGAACCATTTTTCCAAAAAATTGGTTGTTTTTCCCCCCCAAAGAGGGTTTTTTCCAGGGTTGGGGAAAAAACCACAAGGGCCCCGATTAGGGGCCCCTAACCTTTGGAAATGGGAACTGTTAGAATTTATTTTTTGGCAAGAAAAAAAAATCTAAGTAAAAGAAAAAAAGAAATGGCCATCAATTTCTTTTAAAAAATGAAGGCAGTCAGTCTGAAAAAAATTTGGGGGAAAATTTGAAAGTTTTTCCCCAAATGCAGTGGCCCAAAAACCCTCAAGTGTTTCAAAGGGAAAAAAGGGTCACTTTAGGACCACCCCCGGAAAAGGAAAATCCCGAAATCAACCTTGCTGGGGGGAAAAAGGGTTTATCCGAGTCACCCCCTCGAAATCACAGGTCAACAAACAGCTCAGATTAGAGACCCGGTCAATGCACACAGAGTTTTTTTGCAGCAGACACTTCTCACAAAAATGTTAAGAGGAGACTTTTGAGCCTTCATGGTAAAAATTTTTTGCTTTGGAAACCCCCTGCCTTTTTGGACAGGCAAAAAGCAAAAAAAGATTTTTTGGGGTAAAGAAAACACAAGGAATGGACATTATACCAAATGGAATCTGTTGGGTTTGGGCTGATGAGTCCAAAATTTTTAGATCTTTGGTTCCCCCACCGTTTTGTTTGTGCGTTTCAGAAAAGGTGAACGAAAAGGGTCTACATTTTCCGGTTCCCACCATGAAAATGGAGGAGGAGGGTGTGATTTGGTGTGGGGGGGGGTTTTTGGTGGGCCTGTTGGGATTTATTTAAATTGAGGAATGCTTTAACCGCATGGTTTCCCCTGCATTGGGGGGCGGGGGTGCTATTCCCTTTGGTTTTCGTTTGTTGGAACCCCTCATTCTTTTTTTTAAAAGGACAATGACCCAAAAAACACCTCCCGGGGTTAAGAGCTATTTGGGCAAAAAGGGAGTGATGGGGTGGGTTTCGCCAGATGCCTGGCCCCCACAGTAAACCGCCTTTTAAACCCCAAACGGGGAATTGGTTTGGGGGGGGCTGGGCCGAAGCGTGATGGCAAAAGGGCCCAAACAAATGGGTAAAATTTTTGGGAACTTTCATGATGTTTTTAAAACCAAATTTTAGGTGACTACCCCCTTTGAAACTCATCAAGAGAATTCCAAGTTTTTGCAAAGCAGTAATCAAAGCAAAAGGTGGCTACTTTGAAGACCTTGAATTATAAGACATATTTTCAGTTTCACACTTTTTTGTTAAGTATATAATTCCACATGTGTTAATTCATAGTTTTGATGCCTTCAGTGTGAATCTACAATTTTTATAGTCATGAAAATACCGTAAACTCTTGAAATGAGAAGGTGTGTCCAAACTTTTGGTTTGTAATGTGTGTGGTATGTGTGTGTGTATGTATATTTGTGTTATGTGTAGTATATTATATATATATATATATATATATATATATATATACACACACATTTTATATAGCACAGTCCACTTTCGGTGTAGGATGTCCTGGTTCATTTGGTGTGAACACAGCTTTTTTGTAGTGTTTTTATAGTTTCTTAATTGTATAATGTCTTTAGAAGCATTCAGTAGGCGAGCCGTAGAAGAACATGAAATATTTCGATCTTGTATCATCCACAGGTACTGGTGCATCCTGCATATATCCATTACTTGGTGCCACTCTGAATGGCTGGTTTTTCCTTGCAACTGAAGTGGATGACATCTGTTACAATTACGCCAAGAAAAATGTTGAGCAGAATCACTTAGCGGATCTCATTAAAGGTATTTATCACTCACATTAGATCTTCATCTTCTAGAAAGCTGACGGTTTATTTGCACTGTGGTCACAAATGCTGTATTTGGAAGGTTTGGGACACAATAGGTTAAGATTTTTTTTAAACCTTTTGAAAATATGCATTTGTGAAACAAAAGGAGGTTTATATGAGATGTAGGAAATCATGCAAACTTCTAGTATATGTGTATTTATTATACAGTTCTTGGGGTATGTTCACACACCGTATTGCAGTGCGCACAGGTACGTGCCGCAATAAACATGCCGTTGAAAGTATGCGCTGGTTAGCGCGTACTTTCAACAGCGCAATAGCCCTGCCTTCTATTAGTTTAGTATTTCTTGGTGTGACAAGTCACTTCTTTTTACAGGCCCACAGTACGCGCCAGGTAATACGAGTGTTTTACATAAAACTCAGAGTGCTATGATTTTACCATATTTGCGGGGTGTACTTTGGCACAATTACGTGCCAAAGTACACCCTACAAATATGCAATTGTTAACCATCCCTTATACCAGTGTAGCAGACTGCTTTCTCTGCACAGTCAACTGATATAGTCTATGGATGTGCTCTTAGTGTTATATCCATTGGTTAACAACGGGTAACTAAACGAAGCAATGATTTTGTGACCCTTGGGGCTCAATTAGCAACAGGCTTATAAGAGAAGAGGCATACATGACCTCACTTAACAAATGCCAGACTTGTTGATACAGAAGCAGGACAAAAATCCATTCCCAGTAGGAGGCAATAAAAGGCCCTGTACTACATAGGTGCAGAATACAGCTGAATAATCTCTCACACACCTACTGTTCAGATGATAAACTATTTACAGTAGCATTCAGAAGAACTGTACTACTATACAAGGGAGATTGCTCAAGTGCAAAAATTCTGTTTTAAAAAAAAAAAAAAACCACTCATCCGCCTATTATCCATGACTTGGGTTATGGCTAATATTACAATCACCACTGACACATAGATAAGATTTCTATATGGTGCCAGCTATACAACATGGTGCTCCATGCTGGCTTACAGTCTATTGATGACGCCCATGCTTTTTGATTGAGCAGATTTCCCAGCATACTCCCAGTTACCAACACAAAATTCTGATGACATGCCGAACAACCTAATCGATGGAATAGGAATGTCATCACCAATAAGTTGTAAGCCAGCATGGTGCACTACATGTAACCTTATGAGTGGCACCCTGTAGTGATCTTAAAGGGTTTGTCTCACTACGAGGATTGCTTTTTATGTTTAAAGATCTTGCAAAAACAAGTCACTTTGCAATATGTGTCCTTTAACAATATCCTACCTGTTCCAAGATATCCCCTCTTGTATGGGCTGCATCAGCTCCTCAGGTCACTATAGTTACAGACCTGTTCAATCTCTCATGATAGGCCGCCAGCACTGGTTGCTATAGCTACAGACCTGGCTTATACTGCAGCTTAGTGGAAGCCAGTAAACATGCCCCTGAATTCAAAGTGAAACCAAGAAAACAGGACTGAGGTAAGATGAGTCAATGTAGTGAGACAACCCCCTTAATATATGTACCCGTGTCTCTAGTCCTGGAGAGCCTAACATTTATTATATGGGCAGTACATAGATTTTAACAGGCATCCTGTAATGCTTCACTTCACCCATGGTGGCGCTGCAAGGAAACTCTTGATGCCAAGTTCTCGCAAGAAATTGCAGCCGATCACTAGAGGTCCCAGCGATGGGACACTCTGTAATCCCCATATTGTTAGAGGGCCTCTCTAACTACAAGAGATTTGTCCAGAGCAGAGAATCATTTTTAATGAACCTCTTCAAATGTTTTTTTTTTTACTATTTTGTCTTTGAAACTCCGCATCAAAAGACAAATCAGGACAGACATTGTGCATCACAGAAAGGCATTGTGGGTTGTATGAGATCTTCAGATGGCAGTATGTGTACGCGTGCTAGATAGACAAATATCCAATGTATGTTTTTATGTTAATAAAAGAATCCTAATTAAAGTAAAAACATAACCCTGTCCCTGTATGTAGCTATGGAAACCAGAATGAAAACCGCCATTGTTTCCATTGGGGAGTGCATTCACAGAGCTGTGAAACCGCTCACAATAGAATAAAAGGTTTATATTACAAGCTTCTCTTGCTTTTTTATATTTTTTATGGCTAAATAGCTTATTGAAAGTGAAAAGCCCTTCAAGGTTCTCTATTCTGCATTTCCATGTGCAGTAGGTAACAACCGTGCTGTTTACGTAAGCAGACATTGGGGCATACTGAACAACCCAGGCACTGACACAAGGTAGTTTGCCAAGTTTTTGACCTGCTACAGCTGAGGTGGGGTTTATATAAAAATTAAATCTTCAGCTAATGGCGGCCAATTACATCAAAGAAGAAGAAACAAGACCTAAACAGGCAGTCCCTGGGTTATGAGCAAGATGGGTTTTGTAGGTTCGTTCTTAAAGGGGTTTTGCCACGAAGTAAAATGTGGGAAGCTTGCAAAGGAAATAACAAACCTTTCCACCATTCATTACTATTACAAATTCTGCACTGTTTTTGTTTTAGCTCCTCCTTTAGTGATCCATTGTTTACAGCTCGTCTCTAGGGGATACAACCAGTGATGAGAGCTCCTCAGTCCTGGTCGCACATGCTCAGACATCACCTCTCCTCTCAGGCAGCTACTGAGTGTTCAAACCCCAGGTGATGTCACTCTACTCCCGTCCTCTGTTCTCCTTAGTAATTAGTCAAACAGTGCAAATAAATAAAAAAGAAACCTCAATCAGGTTTGTGCATTGATAAAGAGAAAAAAACACACAGGTTTGGTTCCTGCAGGGATTTGAACCTAGGACCCTTGTGCCTGGAGGCAAAAGCTTTACCTCTCAGCTACTCACAATGCTTTACATAAACAGAGCTTTCTTTAACTACAGAGAGGAAAAGCCTGGTGATGTCATCCTGCTGGGTCACATGATATGCAATTCAAACAAATTGTACATATGGCTACATCTACAAAATCGACCGTTTTTTGTCCAGTGGACGTCCGCGATTTTTGTCACGCTTTGTGCAAAAAACGCAGTCGGTTCTCGTTTTTTTTTTTTTTTTTTGCATAGGCCCAAACAATTTATTTGGAAACCCAAAGGAAAACTAACAGCGCTGGTGTATTATACAACATGTTCCTAAAAATGCCGGCACCAGAAAATGAGCAGAGAAAAAGACTACAAGTTGTTTTTTCTATTATTGTCTATGGGCTCGCCTGATCGATCGTATTTTCATTGGTTTTAGAATCTTAAAATTGCCAAAAATACGATCATTCTTCTATGCCATGGAGACATAGCCTAAGTTGGAACAGGTACATTTTTTTGAAGGCTAACTGCAGTCACTATTTTTTTTTTTTCAAGTTTTGGATAGTACAAATGTGCCCGTGTTCTGGAGATTTCACCTCACTTTGTGCTGGAAGAGAATACTGATTTACACCTTGGTTATGCAAGTCTGTGGGGGCCCAGTGGGAGGATTATCATTCCTTTCTAATGCTTCCATAAATCCATGGCACACCTTGTCTGGAGTTCATAAAATATATTGATTTATGTACAGTGTAGATTACAGGTATAGTAACCCTCTAAAGTGCAACAATCGAGTGAGGCATGTAATGTTCAGGCCAGGGTGACTTTCTAAAGTCACATCTGGAGAAAGTGAATCTGTATAATGTATAGCAACATCACTAAAGGAGTGTGGGAGACCCAAGGCACCTGTGACTTAATTAAATGGTGCGTCACTCCTGCTCTGACATCTCGCTCTGAGTCGCACCTAACAATTAGCCTCTGTTCTTGAGTCATATGCAAGTCAGAAGTTTGTAGTTCAGGGACTGTTTGTATTGTACTCTAAAGAAAATGGTGAATCCAGTACTGAAGAAATTTAAATAAAATCCTCTTATTTTATTTAATCAAAAAAATTAAAAAGTTTTCCATGACTCGTTCATAAACAAAAACAGCAGACGCGTTTCAAGCTAGCCTGCTCTTAATCGTTGCTAGATACAACTGCCATTGGAACGCAGTTAAAACCACGTGCACCAATGTGTGGTCAAGTTCACATCACCTGACCATGAAGCAAACAAAAACTTGTATTTTCCAAACTCCAAAAGGGTTTATCTTCATTACGCAATTTTTGTTTATTTGCATTTGATTCCATGACAGGTAACGCTGTGTATAATATCAATTGTCATTAAACATAAAAACTGTATTTTGTAAATAAAGCTATATGAAAAAACAAACATAGATCCATCTAAAAAATATAACATTGCGATTAAAAGCAGGCTTGCTCGAAATGTGTCTGCTGTTTTTGTGTGATATATAGGGTTATATGCTAGAAGCTGAGCTCTGATATATAGGGTTATATGATGGAGGGAGATGAGCTGAACTCTGTGATATATAGGGTTATATGCTAGAGGAGAGGAGCTGAGCTCTGTGATATATAGGGTTATGTGATAGAGGAGAGAAGCTGAGCTCTGTGATATATAGGGTTATGTGATAGAGGAGAGAAGCTGAGCTCTGTGATATATAGGGTTATATGATAGAGGAGAGAAGCTGTGCTCTGTGATATATAGGGTTATATGATAGAGGGAGAGAAGATGGGCTCTGATATATTGGGTTATATGATTTGGAGCAGGATTTCTGAGTAAAAAGCAGAGAAAATACTGACCGGACTCTTTAAGGCTATGTCTACACAGCACTGGATTTGGTCTTTTTTTTTTTTTTTTTTTTTAACCCAGCGCTGTGTAGTCCTCAATAGCAAATCTGTGTTTGTAGTCTGCTGTAGTCCCTGGGAGCAGCTTAGTATCGGTGTTTTCTTTTCTTCTGAATCTCGGTAGCATTTCCAAATAAAACATGTCACTATGTTGAGGAAGCCTGTGGCTATGTCATGCAGCCCATGGTTTGGGCAGTATAAAATAGCTGGCAAGTTCCCTTTAATAAGTATGGCCACCTTGTACTTTTGTCAACACACAAGTGCAGATATTTAAGTGAAATCCGTTTAGTCAGAATTGCTGAAGTGGAAGCACATAAAAGGCATTTGTCCTTGACTGGAAAACTCGCCATAAAGTAATGATTGACTGTAGTGGCCTAAATATTAAGAAAAAATTGCAATGTGGTGGAATGGCATAAAATTAAAATAACCCTATGATTCTCCTAATCTCCACTATAGTGGCACTTTTAAGGTCCTACACACTGGTTTGTGCTTATATAGCAGCATGGCATGCTCTTCTGTGCGATGACCACTGCAGCTTTCACTTGCCTCAGTGATCTTTTGCCATATAAAGTTGATACCAGTGCCTGACCTCTATGGTCAGGTGTGTATATGGGCACATCACCTTTGCTACCTAGTGGACACAGACCTGTGGGTATTATTTCCCCAACTTACCGTATATACTCGAGTATAAGCCGACCCGAGTATAAGCCGAGGCACCTACTTTTGCCACAAAAAACGGGAAAGCTTATTGACTCGAGTATAAGCCTAGGGTGGAAAAGAACGGCTATGGTTAATTTTAAAAATAAAAATAGATTCAATAAAATTACATAGGCAGTTATAGGCAGTTTTAATGTCCCCCAAAAGGCAGGTTAATGTCCCCTCATAGGCATGTATAGGCAGTTAAAAGGTCCCATAGGCAGGTATAGGCAGGTAATGTCCCCCTTAGGCAGGTATAGGCAGGTTTTAGGTCCTCATAAAGGGAAATAGGCTATAGGCAGGTTAAGGTCCTCATAGCAGGCTATGGCAGGGAATTGCCCCTAGGCAGGCCCATAGGCAGGTATAGGTCCCCCAGGGCAGGCTATAGGCGTACTAGGGAGGGTATAGGCAGGTGGGAGGTAGGATTTTAAAACAAAAAAATACACCCTCTTACCTCGATCCCCGCTGCTCCGTCTCCCGGGCACGCTCCTCTTTCTTCTCGGCACAGAGCGCGTGATGTCATCAGGCTGCGCACGCAGCATGACGACACACGCTGCCTGTGCCGGAAACTCCGGACAGCCGCGAGTGAGTGGCCGCCCGGAGTCCACTGCGAGCACGGAGCGCACGATCTCTGCTCCACAGTGGAGCTCCGGAGGAGTCGCATGCAGGGGAAGAGATCGCTGACAGCGCCTGGGCCAACGCAGCGCGCGGACGCTGTCAGGTACTCGGCATTCAGCTATATGCGCTCCCTGGGGAGCCGCATATAACGAAGCGCCCTTTTGGGCGCACGGGCCTTTCGCAGCCCCCCGAGCGCCGAAGTGATCGAGTAAAGCCGGGGGGGGTTTTTTCAGCACATTTTTTGTGCAAAAAACCGCTTAAAACCGGTATATACGGTATTTGAATTTTTTTAATTTTCCAAAAAACCCAAAAATTTAAAATTTGGGTTTCCGATTTTTATCCCTTTTTCCCATTTTAAAGCCACACAGACAAATCTTTTTCAGTGGTAGATCCCAAAGCAAAATTTTTCCCTTCCTGTTTTTTTTTCACCAGAAATGTTTTCCCCGTTCAAGCCCCCTTAGAACCGTAATTTTAAATTTTTTGTTTTTTTGTGATTGGTCCATTTAAAAAAAATACACAACGTTGGAGCCAGCGTAGGCTAAAAAACAGAAGGAAAAAAAAACCTTGATACTTACATAGCTTCCTACCACTGCTGTCCCGCAGCCGGGGATTCCCCTTTGCAATTTTGGTTTTTGTTCCTGACTGTGGAGAGACTTGCGCTCCATTTACTCACAATGTAGTGCCAGCCTCTCCAGCATGTCAGTAAGAGAATGCGGAAGTCAAGAGGGCGGATCACCAGCGGGGTGGGGCAGGGGAAGTTTCGGGCTTATTTATTTATTTTTTGCCCACCCTTTGGGCCCCCAAATTTTTTCAGATTCAGGGAAATTCTTTAAAAAATAATTTTCAAGCTATAAAGGGCTGCATCTCGAAACGGGTTTTCCCCACCACATTCTGCCTACTTATGTTTTACACATATTTCTAGAGAAATTATTTAATGTAAACTTGTTAAAACCCGATTTTTTTTTATACCCATTATATCTTTTAGTGGGTTTTAAAATCCCCAAAAAAAATTTTGATGGATGCCCTTAAAAGGGGGGGAGTCGGGCTTCAAACTATGGGCTTTTTTATGTGCAATTTCCCCCTTTTTTGCTTTCGAAAGGGAAGCTCAGGTACACAGGCTCCAATGATTAATCTCAAGTGCTGGAAATTCCTTCATGATGTAAAGATGGAGTTACGTGACTGCTATAAAGCTTTGTGGGCTCTGCATCTGGATCACAGCAGGCTATGTAGCAGTCTGTGTCTCCTGTCATCTTCAAATGCACTTACATTTATTCTCTTAATTTCAAGAGGATGATTATCAGACATACAGGCAGCTTATACTGGCTACTGCATTGGAGTATACTGTATATGCTCAGTCTGCAAATACAGAGAATTGACATGACTATTTTAGCACATACTTGATTCAAAAAATGACTAAACAGATCTGTCTCATTTTAGTTTTGATGCATTAGCCATCTACCTTGTGCAAGCTGAAAAGCGTTGTGATTGTACGGCACAGAATGCTCCCTGCTGGCTAAGGATGCTTTCACACAGTGCAGTTTTGGTGCAGTTTTAACTGAGCTCCAATTAAACTCCCTTTATTACCATCAAGCTTCTTTCAGTTATCTAAACCTAAGCAATCAATTAGTGTGATTGTATCCACAAGACTTCAAATGTAGTCATTGATAAATTACTTGAAACACCTTTTTGAACAATTTAGACAACTGAAAGAAGCTTGCTGGTAATAAAGGCAGTTTCATTGGAGCACAGTTAAAACTGCACCAAAACTGCGCTGTGTGAAAGCACCCTAAGGCCTCGTTCACACGGCTTATTCAAGCCGGAATTGCGAGCCGGATTGCGCTCGCAATTTCGGCTTGAATAAGGGGCGGGTGCAGGGGCGGAGGCGAGGCCCGCCGGCCCCATAGACTTCCATTATCCACGGCGCGTATTGCGCCTGAATAATGTGCATGTCACTTTCTCCCCGCCTGGCGGGCAGGAGCAACGGAATCCACTGTTCTCTATGAGAGCAGTGGATTACCGTAATTACTGCGACGGATTGGCGCCGTACTGCAACGCAAATCCGGCGCGCAGTACGGTTCCAATCCGCGGCGAAATAAGCCGTGTGAACATGGCCTAACTGTGCCGCGATTAAACTGCCTTGTTTGAAGTCTTGTGGATACAATCACACTAATTGATAACTCACTTTCCAAACGGTTTAGATAACTGAAAGAAGTTTGCTGGTAATAAAGGCAGTTTAATTGGAGCGCAGTTAAAACTGCACCAAAACTGCGCAGTGTGAAAGCGCCCTTAATATTCCTGGGGGTTCCAAGGCAGCTCTTTTTAAGAAAATTCCGTTGTACTTTGAAACACATTGTGATAGTTTCCATGGCTAAAACTTTCATGGATTAAACAAGATGGTACATTCCTCAAAGAAAGATCAACAGATAAGTGATATAATGTCCATTCGTTTAAACAGTGCAGATAGAATGTGTCCTGTTCACATGAATTTAAAAAAAAAAAAGCCTACATATGGTCAGGAGGCATTTATTCACATATATAGTATGCCAGTACATTGCTACTCAGGAACAGGAGTCAGGCTGCCATACATGTGCAGTGAGAGTCACTTGAATAAGGCCCTGAGTATTCTGCACGACCGCTCTCTAGGATGTAGCAATGTGAACAAAACCATTTGCAATGTGTTCCTCAGTATATGGAGTTTGTAACCAGCCATAATGCCCTGCACTGAGTGATGAGGTAGTCACCGGGCAGTGCAATGTTTAACCTATGTTTTCGACTTCTGGGTACATTCCCCCATATCCCTTCACTCAGTCACTCAACTTATCATTAGCTCTGAGGTGTACAGTATTGAGCAGCTTGACTTTATAGTGTGAACCTATTGGGTCATCAATTCATTCAAGTGATGTCAGAGGGATTTAGAAAGAAGTATGGTTTTCACAACATACCCTCAAAGAGTGTTAATCAGAAGATGGAAACTGGAAACGATGTGGTCATTGATCCCTTCTTATACCAGAGGCCTTGCGAAAATGTCACGGGGTACAAATGATGTGCTCCACCATCTGAAGCCTCTGAGGCATCTAGCTCAGAAGACTGGGAGATCGTATTCAGCATGTCAGCTGCAAAAATGGCTAAGTTGCCATGTATTGTGTCGCCATCGTTCAGAAGAGCATAGCGAGTGATATGGTAGAACTAGAGACAGTCACTGGGTCTAGGTGTATATGAAGGAAAACATGGCAGTTTTTCCCCCCAATATGCGCCATGTCGAAATGTGTCTGGCAGAAAACAGATCACTTCCAGCATCGCCTGTAATGCCATCTTTTACACATACATCAAGGTATGTAGCATAATTCTTCAGTTTAGATTGCATAATCCTAATGAGTGTTAGGGCAGTATATTCATGGTGATATTCAAGTGAATCTTCCTGTACATTATTTATGATTACACAGGCTTAAAAGCTGTGCCCATGTGATCACTATACAAACCTCATGGTGACTGACAGCCAAGCTTTTGCTACAATGGCCAGGTTTACAGAAGTCACTGATCCTGGCCATTTAACCCTCCCAGCTGTTAAATGTTAAAATGTATTCAGTAAATTATATATACCCCAAAGTGTTACCAACAAAAACTACAACTCGAGCTGATTCCAGCTACTCGTGAACATCTTCTTCTCAGAGACATGATTGTTGCACCATTTGTACCAGCCCTTAGAATAAAGCGAACATGTTATATTTACAACAGGGTAAGAGGCAGAGTAATATCTAAGAAAATCGAAAAAAAATAAATTGCGATTTGTTTTTGTATTTGCTCTCAAATGTCTAATAGCGAATTCGTAAATTATAAGTACCCCAAAGTGGTCTTATTGAAACATACAAATCCTCCCATAGAAAAGAAGGCCTTATGTATATACATTGATGTAAAAATGTTGTAGCTCTTAGAATGAGTTGGTGGGAAAAAAAAAGAAATAAGAAGAAAATGTTTTCGTCCTTAAAGCCCATAAAAAGCTGATCGTTAAGGGGGTTTCTGCTTTGGATCCCCTTAAAGGGAATCTGTCGCCAATTTTCTTTCTACTTATTTAATCAAGACCCTGATTCTTATTCTTTTCCTCTCAGACGTTTTTATTTCCTGATTGTAGATTTCTCTATTCGGCCGTCTATATATGATTGTGGGGAAGACATTCTTGCTTGCACTGCATTAACAACAGTCAGAGAGATACTTTACAGCAGCTTCATGCACATAGGAGATTCTGTCCCATAGACTTGTATAGGAGAGTTTTCACTGTGAAGAGAGGGGGAGCTGTGACATCTCCTCTTGTGACTGGTGGATCCTGTGTTATCTGTACACAATGGTGTCTGCTTTCAGCTTGACCCTGCTTTTACTGATAATGAGCAGACACTGCTGAAAAGCTCTCTAAACAGAACAGGAAGCGTTAGACAATTATTAGGCCTAGTGGCCAAAGTGAAAACTGCAGGACTTAAGAAT
The DNA here is from genome assembly GCA_025379985.1 of Phyllomedusa bahiana. Taxonomy (NCBI): domain Eukaryota; kingdom Metazoa; phylum Chordata; class Amphibia; order Anura; family Hylidae; genus Phyllomedusa; species Phyllomedusa bahiana. The sequence goes on from JAODAL010002855.1 coordinate 162,340, forward strand.
TATTTAAAAAATACTATGATGTGGAAAATTTAAAAAAAAAAATCCAAAAATTCCTAACAAAATGTGTTTAACATAAAAATGTGAGTTAAACAAGAAGTCATTTTTTGATGACACATTCCCTTTAAATTTAACACATAATAAAGTAATGCTCTGGGTCCATTATTTATGGAGTCAAATTGTTTAACCATCAATACATTTGCGATGAAGATTAGATTATTTTAATTATTGAGCATCATAAACAAGTTGTTCATTAAGCATCAAAAGTCTACCATTGCCTGGCACAATTTGCTTGTTATATACTATGTCATGGCAAACTCAGCTATGACATTAATATTACTTGCTATCTTGGGTAGATTTGGTAGATTATCTACATCACTGTGCCCTGATTTATCATATACTTTCTCTATTATTCATTTATTTTGAAATATAAATTATTTTTAGCTGTACCCTGAGCTTTGCTCTTGATCCTTGTTTGCCCTCTCAGGGAGTGAACTCTAGAAACCCGCGCCGGCCACCTCCCAGCTCTGTGAATACCGGGGGCATTACAGAGATCATGGCTGAGGGAGGAGAGCTGGAGTTTGTAAAAAGAATCATCCATGACAGTCTTCAGCTGAAGAAGAGATTAAGGTGAGTCATTTATTGTCTTTTATTAGTAAAAAATAAAATAAAATAGATATTAAATTAGTCCTTATATGGCACAGATGGCTTAAGATTGTCACATGTAATGTGATTGGTAAAGCTTTTCATTCTCAGTTAGGTCTCGCTGTTCATTCACATTTACTAGAACAGCCATCAGAGTAATTCAAAGGTAGTGATGGATCAGAATATTAGAGTTGTCTCCATTTAAAGGGGTACCCTCATCTGACATATTTATAGCATATTGACAGGACATGCTGTAAATTTCCGATTGGTGTGGATCCCAGCTCAGGGACCTGCACTTATCGTGAGAATCGGGGCTGTTTCTAGGCTAAGTTGCACTCGGGGCAGGGTGAAAAAATGTTCTCCCCCTCCCACACATCCTTCTTTTCACATGTTGTGCCATGCTCTGACACATTGCATAACCATCATGCATGAATATACAGAAAGCTATAACACAAAGTTCTACGTATAAACCTACTAAATAACAGTCATACAATTAACAAAAAACACAGCTGCACAAAACCTGAATCCCAAGGCTAATATTACCAATAATTTCACTAAAACCACATATTACCAGCACATAGTGACCAAATAATACTGCCACACCATGACTACATATCACCACCACATAATGACTGAATAATACACCATACGCAACATATTAAACATTATGGGCAGCGGGAATGATTCATTTATAAAAAATACCAAAATGTATTCAATGCTCCACGAACTTATATCAACAGTTCTTACGGTAGCAACACATTAAGATACAAAGAAATAACAACTTGCGGTTTTTAGGTGGTTCAAATAGAACATTCAATCCATATCTATACAGCCCATTGGACAAAGTTTACAGCAGCATTTCTTCTCCAGTCGATGCAATTCGTACCGTGATAACTTAGTCCATGTTAGACAGACGGCTCACACCTTTCGCCCTCTCAGACTGCTGGGAGGTATACGCCAACAGAACAACGTTTCGGGGTCCGCCCCCTTTCTCAACGTTTAATATGTTGAGTCTGTTGCATGAGGTCGGGGCCTCTTTCGGTGGGTAAAGCGGGTGCAGTAAAAATATATTTAAAGTGCATCGATATACTGTAAAGATTGAATAATACACCATACCATTACCGAATATAAGCCATTATACTACAACCAATATTACTGCTATGCAGTGACCATAAAGTGGTAGATACCAGTTGTACACAGGCGCTCTGCACACATATCAGTATTTGCAGTAAAGTTACATCCTGGGACTCATAGGAGACGTCTCTGATGAGTTGTTCGTTCTCTTTATCTTCTCCATCTGTCCCAGACCACCATGACGTCTTCTCCCGGCCAAAATTCTTCACTGTAGAATTTACAAAACAAACATCTTAGACTTCATTTTCCAGCACCTCCATCATAATTCCTATCTCTGTACAAAGTCCCCATCTATGGCAACCCAAATAGTAATAACCGCCTCGTGCCTCTAACAGTAAAAGTGCCCCCAAACATCTATGGGGCTCCCGTTTGTGCACCAAGCTTTAGTCTTGTTTTGTGTCCCAACATAGGGGGTAATTAAATCCCCCAATATAACATGTAGTTAGACCCCCCCAACAAGAAAGGTAGTCCTCAATTAGGTAGGCATATAGCATCCCATTAGGTAGATAGACTTATAGGTCTCCCAAAAGGTAGGTACCTAGGTCCCCAATTAAGTAGATAGGTAGTTAAAGGGAACCTGTCACATCGGTTATGCCCCCTTGCTGAGGGCAGCACAAGCTAGTGTTACCAGCACTGTGCCCCTTACTCTGTAAGATGCAGCAGTTTTAGAGCATTTACCCCTTAAATCTTATTCATGAGCAGGTGTTAGCTGCACCCAACAAAGGCTAGCTCCACTTACTGACAGTTATTCAGATGTTTCTACCTATTCAAAGTAATAGGTTTGTCAGTTGAAGTGGGCGGGGCTAGCCTCTGATTGGCTGGGTTTGAAAAAAACTGACACTGAAGGACTCTTCAAATTACTGACTCTTCTGTCTGAAAACTGCAGATTTTAGCATTAAATACACGAAAACTCCAGCATCTTACAGAATAAGGGACACAGCGCTGGAAACAGCAGGTCTGACACTACCTTGTTCTGTCTTCAGCAAGGGGGGCATAATCAATGTGACAGGTTCTCTTTCAATAGGCCACAATCAGTAGAAATATAGGTCCCTATTATGTAGTTCTATAGGCCCCCTGTGGGTAGGTAGGTATATAGGGTGCTGGTAGGTAGGAATATAGACACCCCAGCTGGTAGATAGGTAGCTATAGTGGCCTTCAAGTAGGTGTGTGTGTGGGTGTGTGTGTGTGTGTTTTTGTTTTTTTTTGTATATTTTTTTTTTTTATATATATATATATAGTGTATATATTAAAATTTTGGGTTATATATTTATATGTTTTTTTAGTATTATATATATATATATAGTTTTATTATGTTATATATATATATATATATGTGTGTGTATGTGTATATATATATTTTATATATATATATATTTTTATATTATAAACACACACACACAACTCAACGGCCACTTTATTAGGTACACCTGTCCAATGCTGTTAACACTTAATTTCAAATTTCACCCAATCACATGGCGGCAACTCAGTGCATTTAGACTGTAGACATGGTCAAGACAATCTCCTGCAGTTCAAACCGAGCATCAGTAGGGGGAAGAAAGGTGATTTGAGTGCCTTTGAACGTGGCATGCTTGTTGGTCAGAAGGGCTGGTTGAGTATTTCAAAAAACTGCTGATCTCCTGGGATTTTCACGCACAACCTCTCTAGGGTTTCAGAAAAATGGTCCGAAAAGAAAAAAACATCCAGTGAGCGGCAGTCTGTGGGGGGAAAATGCCTTGTTGATGCCAGAGGTCAAAGGAGAATGGGCAGACTGGTTCGAGCTGATAGAAAGGCAACAGTGACTCAAATAGCCACCCGTTACAACCAAGGTAGGCAGAAGAGCATCTCTGAACGCACAGTACGGCGAACTTTGAGGCAGATGGGCTACAGCAGCAGAAGACCACACGGGTGCCATCCTTTCAGCTAAGAAAAGGAAAACTGAGGCTCCAATTTGCCCAAGCTCATCGAAATTGGACAGTAGAAAATTGGAAAAACGTTGCCTGGTCTGATGAGTCTCGATTTTTTGCTGCGACATTCGGATGGTAGGGTCAGAATTGGCGTCACAAATGAAAGCATGGATCCATCCTGCCTTGTATCAACGGTTCAGGCTGGTGGTGGTGGTGTCATGGTGTGGGAATATTTTCTTGGCACTCTTTGGGCCCTTGGTACCAATTGAGCATCGTTTGCAAACCTGTGGGAATCTATGGGCCCCGAAGGGAAATTTAGGCAGTTTTGGAAGGCAAAAGGGGGTCCAAAACCGTTACTAGCATGGTGTACCTAATAAAGTGGCCGGGGTGAGTGTGTGTTGTGTGTTATATAATATATATTGTGTGTATATATATGTATGTGTTTATAAATATATATATTTATATATATATATATATATATATATATTTTTATTTATATAATTTTATGCCTTTTAGGTACAGATATATGCCCCAGGTAGGTAAAGGTATAGGCTGGTATAAAGTGTAAACAAAACAAAGGTACGTTCCCGTAAACAAATATCATTATAACCAATGGGTGCCTGGTGCCACGATCTGAAATCTGTTTAACGCATCCATCACCCATAGTAGCATCTGTCTAATGAATATATGATAAGAAACCTCATGACACATCCGCTAGACAGATTCCTTGCAGCCTCATCTATCACCTAATATTTAATATCCAATTAATGGGCACTTGTTATAGCAAAATCCCATCTATGGAAATATTGTAATCTGCTATCTTCCTCTACTGGTCTGACCTTTGGACCCCTAAAAAGACACTTAAAATGCACATTTGGAGCTTGTCGTACAAACAGGCAAGCAAAGAGTAGAGGAAAAATGCAGTGTGAACACAGCCTAGGATAACGCACAATTTGTGAGAATCTGATATCTTTTTGTATAGGGATATCTGAGCATGATAGAGCATGAAAATATAATTTCAAAGTCATCATGTCGCTTCTGCAGTTAGTTAAAGTAACGAAGTAAAATTGACATGGGAAGCTTGCAAATTAAATATTAAACATTTTCAGCATTCATCATTATTAAAAATTCTGGACCATTTTCATTTTAGCTGCTCCTTTAGTGATCCATTGTTTACAGCTCATCTCCAGGGGATACGACCAGGGCTGAGAGCTCCTCAGTCCTGGTCGCACATGCTCAGACATCACCTCTCTTCTCAGGCAGCTACTGAGTGTTCAAACCCCAGGTGCTGTCACTCTACTCCTGTCCTGTGTACTTCTTAGTAATTAGTCAAACAGAGCAAATAACTAAAAAAGAAACCTCAATGAGGTCTGTGCATTGATAAAGAAAAAAAAAATCCACAGATTTGGTGCCTGCAGGGATTTGAAACTAGGATCCTTGTGCTGTGAAGCAAAAATGTTACCTCTGAGCTACAATGTAGCTACTTACAATTCTATACACAGACTATTCTTTGATTACAGAGAGGAAAGGCCTGGTGATGTCATCCTGTAGAGTCACATGATATGCAATGCAAACAAATCACACACGCCCCCTCCTGAGCACACAGAGCTGAAGAGCTGGATGCAGGAGCTATGAAATGAGATTGTGGCAAAACCCCTTTAAGAACATTATTTTACCTAGATACTATTCATTTCTGTCTGTGGAAGGCGGCACATTTTTTTCCTGATTGAGGGGAGTCAGCGGAGATGATGAAATGTAGAATTTGGTAATGCATCGTGAACTGCTAAATAAAGTTTTGCAAAAAAAAAAATAGTTGAAGGGGTTTTTTCTTATAATAAAAAATCAACAGGATAGATGATAACAGATTACTGAGGATCCTGTCAATCACTGGAGGGAGGGTCCCGAATCACCAATTGCTCACCAGCAGGGCCACTGGAAACTATTGTTAAACATACGTGCAGCAGCTCTGTATGACCTAAAGTGAGCAACAGTCACCACCAGTTTTTATTTCGCTTGAATAGTAAATACATTAGAATACACTTGAGATTCAGTGAAGTTGTGACAGTCATAGGCAATTCAGTTCTCCTGCTGTATTCTGTGAACCAGTAAAACAGGCAAATTGATCCGTGCACCCCTACTAGCAATTAAAAGTTGCTGTGGTTAAAAATGACCTGAGGAAAAATGTATCAGTTACTTCCTGCTAAAACGGATCTGTTACTAGTTATCAAAGAAGAGTCTGTTTCTGCATGCCGCCCGCAGAAATGCCTTCTGCTTGACACTTGGTGTGTAATATGTTGTGTCGGGCTCATAGCGTGTCAGTGTGCGGTATTTTGCTTAATTACAAATTATATGCTAGAGTTTGACAGCTGATCTGGCCCAACCACTGTGACAATTTACTCTGCTTACTGCTAAACCAAAGGCCCTGTGTGATCTCCCACTCTTATCGTCCCTTGTTACAGTCGAGTGTGGTATTAAAGGGAACCTGTCACATAGGTTGTGCCCCCCCTTGCTGAGGGCAGCACAAGCTAGGGTCAGACCTGCTGTTCCCAGCGCTGTGTCCCTTATTCTGTAAGATGCTGCAGTTTCAGTATTTAATTCTCAAATCTGCAGTTTTCAGACAGAAGAGTCATTCAAAGAGTCCGTTTTTTTCAAACCCCGCCCACCTGAGCTTATCCCCGGACAACTCAACTGATAAACCTATCAGGTGGGCAGGACTAGTGTTGGTGGGCGGGGCTAACACCTGCTTAAGAATAAGATTTGAGGGGTAAATGCTCTAAAACGCCTGCATCTTACAGAATATGGGTCACAGCGCTGGAAACGGCAGGTCTGACACTAGCTTGTGCTGCTCTCAGCAAGGGGGGATTAACCTATGTGACAGGTTCCCTTTAAGCATGATCGGAGAAGACGGTTTTGTTCCTGACGTTGACAACGAGCACAAGTGACTCCCATGTTATGTGATTAGGAAGCAGATGGGATCCCCAACTTAAAATTTGTACATGATTACACGGAGACGGCGCATAATCCTCCGGGGGTTTGTAGTCATAGGAACAGCGCAAAACATGCAACTTGGTGCTACTACAGTGAGCTGGCAAGAACTTGGATCAGGGGAAACTGATAAAGTAAATCCTTACCAAAGCAGGGTGTTGAGATCTGCATTTGAAGCTAATATGCTAGAGGTATACACCATAATACTGCATCCACGCGGCAAAGTTCAAATACTGGTCCGATTCTAAACTAGAATTCAGTCAATATGTGACCAGTATTTTACTCTGTTTTTGTTTTGGGTTTTTTGCGAGTTTTTTCGAACGATGTTCGGGTTTGGCTTTCCCGTTATATTTAATTTTCCAAATGAAATACGACAAAGAATGTACGTGTTCCATGTTTTATGCAAAACAGTCGGTTTTGAAATCCAAGCTCTGAAAATTCAAGTCGTGTAGACTACAGCTCAGGTTCTCTAGTGAGGTCTATGGGGGGATGGTTTACAGTTGAATTCATCTAGGTATATAGTGTGTATTTTGACCTGCCCTGGTTCTACATGGGTAGTGAAATTGAAAAATGAAGGTTTTTTTCAATCGAGGCTCCTAAAGTATAATTTCAGTACAAACTCCAGAAGTCACCCCATCTTCAAAACTACACCCCTCTAATGATTCATCTAAAGCACACGTGTCAAACTGCGGCCCTCCAGCTGTTGGAAAACTACAACTCCCATGATGCATTTATATAATCTATAACAGTGGGCATGATGGGAGTTGTAGTTTCCCAACAGCTGGAGGGCCGCAGTTTGACACCCCTGATCTAAAGGAATAATGAGCATTATCAGCCCACAGGTGTTTAACAGAAATTTTTTATCATTGGGACTTTTAAAAAATGAAAAAAAAAATGTTTCCCAAAATTCAAAGAATTTAGTCTAATTAGTTTAAACTATTTAATCTTTTCAGAAGGGAAGCAAGCACCCCTCCTGGCTATAGCATTTGGCTTTTGGAGTGCAGGTTTTGCTGCAATGTTTTTTTGGGTGCCATGTTTCATTGGCAAATTCCCTAAGAAAGTGAAAGGCGTTGAGAACTTTATAAAGTCCTCCCGAAAAATTCACCTATTTGTGAAGTGACAGCCCTTATGGTATTCATCTATGGGGTATAATGAAGAAAATTTAATTGATGAAGTGATGAAAGTCAATCGTACTCGGTGGCACTTTCACATAATTTCTACATTTTAATGCCGTACTGGGCACATTTGTTTGGGAGTTTTTGACAAAATTGCAGCCTCCCTTTAAAATTAATGAGGGATTCATGTATGGTAATATTTTGTTCATCGGTTTTAAATTGGCAAAATGTTTAGCTACAGTAATCAATTAATGGTCTTATTTTGTAGAGACGGTCAAAATTTGGGTCCTGTTGAGGCAGTTAGTGGCTGTTATTGTTGTAGTGGAGATATTTGAGGATGGACTCAAACCGAGCCCTAGCTAGTCATTGCTGTTTGATATAGAAGGGTGCTATGTAAAATATCAGAGGAGCAGTAATCCCGAATATGAGGCTTTTTAGTTAGGCCAAATGTTAAAAATACCCTCCAAAATTTATGGAGTTTTTTGGTGGCTGGTCGTTGGACATTTTTTGAATACAGGTCAGTGTAGGATGTCAGTGGAGAGTGTTCATAGTGCTCTAATTTCTTTATCTGTTTGGGGTGGTTAATACCTTTTGTTACAGCATAAGGGTCACAGTGCTGGGAACTGCATGTCTGTCACTAGCTTGTGCTGTCCTCAGCAAGGATGGTATGCCTATATGACAGGCTCCCTTTAATCCATGTCCTTAACCCATTAAGCTGAACACCTGAAAAGTAGTTAATGACCAGAAAATTTTTTTAGTTTTTCCTCCTTGCGTTTCAACAGTTGTAACTTTTTTATTTTTTCAATGACGCAGTTGTGTGAGGCCTCGTTTTATTCTAGACAAGTTGTACTTTTATGGCGGAATAGTTTAAGTTCACGTATAAATAATTGCAGTATTTTTTCTTTTATTTTTAATTTTTTTTTTCTTTATTTTTTTTTACACCATTCACATTTCACACTTAATAACTTGTTAGATTAATTCTACAGGTTATTGCGGTCGTGTGAATACCTAATATGTGTAGGTTTTTTTTTTGTGTGTAATTTATGCACAATTATTTTTTATTAAATATTTATTTTTATTTTATTTATTTTTTACATTTTTTATTTTTTACTTTTTTTTTTTTTTTACTCCCATGAAGGGAGAACTGTTTACATTTTTAAATTATTTTTTTTTTACACTTAGTAATGTATTAGCATATTCATATATGCTAATACATTGTAATCTGTGTCACTGACACAGGCAGTGTTTAGGACAGCACACAGTGCGTCCTGGTCACTGGCTTAGTACACAGACAGTTCTTGGGCCACTCTAGGTCCCCAGGGCTGACTGTGCAGACGTTGCCTGAGCTCTGTCGGGTCACTGGGTGTACCGATCACCCGACAGAGCAGGGGATCCCTTTGATTGCGCTACGGTAACGCACCACCGCAATCAAAGGGTTAAAGCACCGGGTTGCGGAGGTTTCCTCCGCTCTCTGGTGCCTGCAGGAGATGCTCTGGGATCGGGGCTGTGTAGTACAACCCCGATCCCAGCGCAGTTGCGGCGCCGGGTGCCGCAAACTCCGGTGTCTGCAGCGACGCCAAAAGACATCGCTGCAGACGAACGACCCGCACCAGCCGATGTCAAAAGACGGTGCGTGGTCGTTAAGGGGTTAAAACAGCATGAAATCTGTGTCAAGAAGACTAAACTTGGCCGAAATCCAAGCCGTGTTTTTCCAAAGGATTCTGGCCCCAGTGATTCCCTACCAGAACCCTGCTCCTCTCTTGACGATAAGCTCTATCCATTATAGTTCAGCCCTGTTGCATCGTTACCGGGTGCAGTTTATTAACCAGAGTGGTGCCTTTTCTAGAACGCAAATATCTGATTTTCTTTTTTTTAATAATTTCATTCAAATCCTTTTGTTAGTTTGAGCCAGAGTGGCTCAGAAGATCTACAAAATGGAATTTTATCTGGATTGTCCTGCTTTGATTGCACCAAAATGTCTGAAACTGTAGTGCACCGTCTCAGTTATTTAGCTTTTGGCATTTTGCTAAAACCCCAATTGTGGGACCCGGAGTCTTTGTCTAACAAAACGTGCAATCAATTATCACCCTATGTCCCATTTTTACAGTGCGAGATTAGAATGATTCAAAATTGATTAATTAATGCAAATCAGAAATTGTGTTTCCCATGTTCATGCTGTTGCAGGGAGAAATGTCAAGATGTTTGAATCACTACCTAATAATTTATTCATAATGCAGGGGATGCTGAGCTGCCCTTGGCTCGTGTATTTTCCTGCAGTGATTTAAAGCTCCCCAATTATGTACCCTGTTGGTTATTTCGTTCTAGATGGTACAGCTGCATGCTGGGTAAGAAATGCAGTTTGGCTCCATTGAAAGAAGAGCTGCGAATACAAGGGGTAGGTTTAGTCCTATAGTTATTATTCCACCATTTCCATTTTGCTACTGAATGAGAATTTGATCGCTGATTTCAAGTGAGTCACCAGCTGGGATAGATTTGACTACACCTCAGCTATTGGAAAGAGAAAACTACTTTCTATATTTCTATTAAAACTTGAACTGAGAAACATTATTTCTTTTAAATCTATCCTTATGGGAACTTGTCACATTTCAAATGCTACCTGATCTGCTATATGTTATAAAGCAGTAAGAGCTGGTCAGATGGATCTATTGTTCTATCTGGAAAGATTCAGTAAAATTTGTATTTTATTAATTTAAACCTCTGCTTATTTTGGGGTATAGAGTCCAGTAGGCAGTCAAGTTGGTGATTGTCGGCCATCTCTTTATGTACACTAATATGACCACTTACTGGACTCCTTTACCTAGAGTGAGCAGGGATTTCAATCGCTAAAATATAGGTTCCGCTAAGTCTTTCCCCACAGAACAATAGATCAATCTCCTTCGCTTTTTTTGCTCTATAACATGCTACCAGTAGATCATATAGCATTTCAATGTTAGGAATTTTAAAGAAAAGTTCAAAGAATTTAGATCCTGCAATACTCTAATTTCAGTTGGTTATATTGAGAATTGTCCACCACCTAATCACTCTAATCTTCTGTGTGTTAATAAGATGATCAGTCCTTTTTTTTTTTCTTTTCTTTTTTTTTTTTTTTTCTTTACATTTTCTTTTAGAGTAGGACTCTATGATCTCGTACTTTCATGCAGTTCAAAATATGGCTGCACATGCCGCCACGGCCGTACAAGTTTGCGGGTAATATTTGCTTGCAAACTCGTGTTGCCATGGATAGCCTCATGCAGCCGGAATTTTTGTCCTCATGCAGTTACTGGACATTATACCATACCCTTAGCCTACATATATAAAGCACCTTTGGTTTCTGTAGAATCCGACCAGTATTTGACAATCGTTTTTCATTTTTTACTGTGTTTTTTTTTGTGCGCATTTTGCGGTCGCTTTCCATATTTCGGCCTGGCTATTAACCTTGAACTGAAATACGACAGATTATAGAACATGTTCTAGGTTTTTTGACCTGGTTTTCAGATTGGAAATTTGACCTCAGAAAATCGGAGCTGTGTAGACGACAGCTCGGATTTTCTATTGAAGTCTATGGGGATGATTTACAGTCAGATTTTTGCAGATTCTGAATACCGAATCCGCTTAAAAATCTGACAGTAAATCACAGTCGTGTAGGGCTCCACATTCACTTTATAACCTCCCTGAATAATTTATAGAGTATCTACCATTTGACCTACGTGGAAGTTCACATGCTTCCAATTCAAAAGTCGAATATTTAATAGGTCATAATATTTTCAAACAACTTCTTTATAAAAACTTTATTCCGTGCAATTATAACTTTAAGGCTAAGTTCACACGATGTATTGCGGCACGTACAGTACGCGCTGCAATACATCGTGTGTCTCGGGAGCTTGCGCTGATCAGCGCGTACTCCTGCAAAACGGGGTGGATGGCTGGGGGGCGACAGCCCGCCGACCCCATAGACATGCATTACTAATAAGTGACATGTCACTTATCTCCCCGCGTGTACAATACGATCATATTGTCAGAGTGTGGAGAGGAGGCGTAATACATAGTTCTTTATGAGAACTATTGGTTACCGTAATTTTGGCGCACATCTCGCCCGTATTAGAGCGCAAATATGCAGCAAAATGCGCGCTAAAATTACCTCGTGTGGACATACCCTAAGACACTCCGTGAAATTCTCCCAATCAGGGAAGTACACAAGTTTGCGAAGTAAAGTCCTCTCGATGCATAGCTGTATTATCGCATGTGGATAGCGAGGACATTCAGCAGAGAGATCCGCACACCTGTACAAAGTTTTTTGTTTTTTTTTTGTTTTTTTTATATAAAGAAGTTCTTTGAAAATATTATAACCTATATTGGACTTGGGGCTCCACATTAACATTTTAGTTGCAATATTGTAACCTTATTATATAACTGTGGGTCTACAATCACCTGATATTCTTTTTCCTATAGGGAACTTTGGGGCTGTTGAACCCTAGTATAAATCTGTGATGTAAAGCTTTATTTTATAGCTTGAGTATTTAACACTGGCCGGTAAAAAATTACTAAAAATGAACAAAGTTAACCAGTAGGTTGTTTTTTTTTGTTGTTTATGCATGATAGGTTCCTAAAGTGGCGCACACTGAATTTTACCAAGGACGTACAATGCGTTGGGCACTGGCATGGAGTTTTTATGACGATGTGATTATCCCGGTAGGTATAAAACTTTATATACATGTCTGACCTCTTATTTCCCTACCTATGTAGCATGGCACTCTGTCCAGTATTTAATAGTTAGCAACATAGTAGATAAGATTGAAAATAGATCCAGATCCATTGAGTTCAACCTATAACCCTACAGCGTTGATCCAGAAGAAGGCAAAAACACCTGCGAGGCGGATGCCAATTGCCCCATCCAAACGGAAGAATTTCTGCCTGACTAAATATGGCAATCGGGATAATCGTTGGATCAGCATTCTATCTCCAGAATTTAACACCCATAAGTTGTAATATTTTTCAAGAAAGGCATCTATGCCCCACTTGAATTTATTTTATGAATCCACCGTCACAACCACTTTGTAATAAAGGTCCCTCATTAACACATCTGTGCAATTAAGTTGGTCTAGGCAAATGTTCTTATCCACAGTAAGAGTGGTCAGATATATTGAACAGCCGTTCATCCTGACCTAACCCAGTCTCCGGTATTCCCCGCTATTACCCATACAACCAGGGCTCTTTAGCCATTTGCCCCATTGCCTAACATAAGCATAATTTAGTTATAAGTTGAAATCTAATTATACAGTACATCCGATATTCGGTAGCTTGTCAGAAAGTGACATTGGTAGGTTCATATGCTTTCTAATGGTGTTATTCACTATACTATAGAATATACTGGGAAACCGCAAAAAAAATTTCAAGTGGGACAAATTGTGAAAATAAAATGTATTGTTTGCGGGGGTTTTGCTTTTACGGCATTCAATCTTCAGAAAATATAATGTATTATCTGTATTCTACAGGTTGTTACGCATCCGTCAATATCAAACATATAGGGCTTCCGCTATGTTTTGGTACCGTAAAAAAATTCCAAACATTTTCTATTTTTGAAATTTGCGCCACGGCGCCATTTTGTGCGACCAATAACTTTTTTGTACTAACACCTACGGACGTCAGTGAGGGGCCATTTTTTGAGGACTGAAGTGTACTTTTTATCCCTAGCAGTTTGGAATGCATGCGACTTTTTTGATCATTTTTATTTCATTTTTTGAGTGACGTAAAATGACCAAAAAACGCAATTTTGGCGTTTGGAATTTTTTTTCTTCTACGGTGTTCAGCGTACGGGATAAATGATGTTATATTTTTATAGATCGGACTTTTTCGTATGCGGCGATACCAAATATGTGTAACTTTTTTATTTTAATGATTTTATTTGTAACATTTAGTCCCCCTATGGTGCTTGACCACTAGGGGGCGCGATTGTTAATACAACCTAATGCATTGCATAAGTAATGCATTAGGGTGTACAAAGATGGCGGTTTCCCTACTTCCTGTCTGCGGACGGAAGTGGGGCAAACCGGCCAGGGTAAGTGACGGGAGCCTTCACAGGGCTCCCCACCACCGTGTCCGGTCGTCGGATCGGCGCAGCTATGGCCGATGACCATAACGATCGGTGCGCGGCACCGATCGGCGTTCATTCAGACGCTGCGACCATCTTTGCCGCGGTTGTCTGAGGGGTTTAAACAGCGCCAGCGGGGGGAGCCACCGCCACTGCTGTTACTCCCGGGTGTTAGCGGCGATTAGCCGCAACCCCAGCGGCTGTGCGGGGGGGTCGCGAAGTGATCCCCCTGCAAAGCCACTTAGCGGCCCTGGGACGTACTCATACGCCCAGGGTCGTTAAGGGGTTAAAGAAGTATTTATTTCTGACACCATCATGGCAGATTGACTAGATTTACCGTAAAACTGAAATGGAGAAGGAATCTTTAGAATCTTTAGTGGACAGTAAACTTAATTGTAGCAGCCAGTGTCAGACAGCAGCTGCCAAGGCAAATAAGACCATGGGATATTTTAAAAGGGGCATATATGCACATGATGAGAACATCTTTCTCTCATTATGCAAATCACTGGTCACAGCACACATGACATATTGTGTACAATAAAAACATTGTAGAACAGGTACAAAGGTGGGCAGTGAAAGTAAAAAAAAATACTGGGTGGACTGTAATGCCCAGAAAGATTAGCAAAATTAGGGTAATTTAGTTAAGAGTAAAGATGGCTTCAGGGGGACATATAAAATATGTATAAATAAATCAAATGTCAATATAGAGATCTCTCCCAAGATCTATTTATACCCAAGACTGTATCTAGAACAAGGGGGCGTCTTGAGGAAATAAAGAAAGGGATTCTTTACTGTAAGAGCAGTGAGACTGTGGAAGTCAGAGAAACTTGTCATGGTAAATTCACGAAGTCTAGGTCCACACAGCATATGACAAAACACTGTCAGAAATCCGACTGCATTTTGCCATTGCAGGCTGACTGCAAATCCAAGTAGAAACATGTTGCATATTCTGACCATTTTTTTTCCGCAACGGTAAAAAACCTGTGCTGTATAGACTATAAGCATGGGTTTTTCATTGCTGTCTGTGCATCACAGTGCACCATCGAATATTCAGTGGTTTCAAAATGCTAAAACAGCCGAAAATCTGACAGAATCCAGGGATTTATGAAACGCCGAATAATCAGTTTGCCTACACTGGAGTACACAGTATGTCTCTGAATACTCTGCAGGATATAGGTGTATCAATATCCAAATCTACCATAAAGAGAAGACTACGTGAAGAGAAGACTACATAAAAGTAAATACAGTGCTAGCCACTCATTACCCTCAAGAATAAAAAGGTTAAATTGGACTTTCCTACAAAAATCTAAAAAAAAAAAAAACAACACAGTTCTGGAAGAACATTTTTTGGACAGATGAAACCAAGATCAGCCTCTACCAGAATGATGGAAAGAAAAAAACATGGCAAAGGCGTGGTACAGCGCATGATCCAAAGCATACCACGCCATCTGTAAAACACAGTGGAGGCAGTGTGATGGCTTGGGCATGCATGGCTGCCAGTGGCACTGGGTCACTAGTGTTTATTGATGATGTGACACAGGACAGAAGCAGCCGGGTTAATTCTGAGGTATTTGGAGAAATACTGTGTGCTCAAATTCAGCCAAATGCAGCCAAACTTGATTGGTCGGAGCTTCATAATACAGATGGACAATGACCCAAAACATAAAACCAGAGCAACCCAGGGGTTTATTAAAGCAAAGAAGTGGAATATTCTTGAATGTCAAGTCAATAACCTGATGTCAACCCAATTGAGCATGCATCTCACTTTTTAAAGATTAAACTTCAGACAGAAAGGCCACAAACTAACAGAAACTGAAATCCACTGCAGTAAAGGCTTGGAAGAGCATTAAAAAGGAGGAAACGCAGCGTCTGGTGATGTCCGTGAGTTCAACACTTCAGGCAATCATTGCCATCAGAGGGTTTTCAAGCAAGTATTAGAAATTAACATTTTATTTACAATTATTTAATTTGTCCAATTACTTATGGCCTCTTTAAAAACAGGGTGGCCCATGTTAAGAAGCTGAAGCTCCTAAGCCCTTGATTAAATTTTAATGTGGATACCCTCAAATGAAAGTCTGGACTTTATGCCCATGTACATTAGATAACTATAACTTGAATATGTTTCAGTACATAGGTACAAAAAACGAAATTTTATTAGATGGGAATTCACCATATGAGACCTTTATGGCTCTTCAATTATAAATACCCGAAATGGCTGAGAGGTCTTGGTTTCACTTTAGAGACGGGGGGTGCTCAAAGCTCCACAGAGGATATGAGGCAGCTATTTTCATTCTAGTTTTTGGGGGGACACAGAAGTGGCTGTTTCACAACTTTAATTGCACAGCACTCAGATATAGCCACCTCTCCTCCTCTTTGGAGTCTCAAACCTGTCGGACATTTTCATGGTATATCTTTAGCATGTGCCAAAATTGTGCCAGATATACTCTAAGGAAAAAATCCAGAGGTAATACAAAAACCGTGTTTGCTGGATTGCTCATTTAGGTTACTTAAAATGTCATATACAGCCCTCTAGTGCTAACCGTACAGTGTCCACCATAACAGTGCCAGCCTTGCAGTTTAGTTGGGTTTATCTGCCAAAAGATGAATATTACTGAGGACAGAGACAAAGCATGTTTCATTTTGATGGCTGGCGGACGCAAAAAGGGGCACTGCATATTGTGCACTCATGGTGTATGTGGAATCCATTTTGACATGCCCGTAATTAGAGAGCGTTTTTGCTACGTGTGAGTATTTGCTACATAACTTTATAGAGCAGCATTGATGTGTATTTTTTAACAATTGTACTGATGTGACTGCTTTGCATGACCCAACTTTACCCTCGTGAGGATATGTCGGCTGTGTTCCATACATAGGAGCTTCTTCAATCCTTGCATATTGCCTCTGGGTGAACATGCTCCCTGCCCCGAGTCTGATAACTACCTTTTGTGTAGCAGTCTTGTGACAGACTGCCCCGCTAATGCCCATTTGTCTGAAGGATTAGACATGCACACTGATTTTTCTGGGCTTAACAAATTAAAAAGGCATTAGCTGACAGCTTCTATCACACTATCAGCATAATCGCGGGCTGGTGTGAAACAATGAAAGTACGATGGTGTCTTAGGCGACCTGTCAGACCTGCTTTTGTAGCCAAGGCTTGCGAGGATGTTGTCTATCGATTTCAAGGCTTTTTTTTTCTTCTTCATGTGGGTTGGGGGTTAACTGCAGATGTCTAGCCTGGCAATTACTATTCAGGGGGTTGGCATTAAATTGGTATGATTGTAAGCAGCCAGTGAAAGGTCTTAAAGGATGACTAACTGTGATTTCAAGCCGAGCGTGGCTTGATAAAATTGATTGTTTGTGCAGCCCGTCTAACCATTTAAAGCTGTAGTGCTACATTTTTCCTATTTTTTGTTTAACTTAACAATGTAAATTCTTAACATGTTCACTTTGTGGCTTCAAAGGAAAAATGCAATGCAAAAAGAAAATACCCTAGCTTTTTAGCCCCCACTTTAGACCATGCTAGGCAATGAAAGACCTGGGCTGCCTTCTAAGATGCACCCCTGCAGTTCTCTGTAAAGGGAATACAGTATTACTGGAGATTTGCAGCATAATTTGGACGTTAAAAGGTGACCTCAAAACTGCACCTGCTAATGCTTTTTATTGTTGTGGCTAAAGAGCTCTTGTAGATTTATACCGGTGATTTTTCATTTACAGCGTTATTGTTAAAAATCCAGGACGGCTGGGAATATTTTTATTTGTGCTTAACATGAATAAATAACCTCCTTCTGTAAGATATTATTTGCTATGGGCAAACTGAGTGAAAAGTACATGGTTTAGAATGATTAATAATAACACTGGAAATTCTATACAGATATATATATATATATATTCCTCTAGATTCAATATTTAGGATTAAGAGGGTAAGTCCTAATGCCCTTAGGCAAAATAAGGACTGTACCCTCTGTGCTACTGATAAGACACCAAATAGAGCTTGAAAATATAGTTAAAAGGTTTATCCACTTAAGACAATCCCTGATGAGCTGATCAGGGGTGTCTCGCTGCTGGGATTGTAATCTAAGTCTCTACTGTGTGGGGGCAATTTGCAAAAAGTGTTCTGTTCTTCTGCACAGCCCCCCATAGGGTAAAGGAAGCATTACACAATTGTCATTAAATCCAATAGGTTGGCCTTCTGGGGTTCTACAGAGCAAGAGAGAAGCTTTTCAGCTGTTCTGGCTCATAGCTGAGGGTTCTGAATGTATATCTTCCCAGTCTAGTAACTGTGCATTTGCTCAGAAGGCTATTAAAATATGTATTAGTCGCTTAAAAGGGTATTCTCACTACAATGATTAAGGTAAAGGTAAATGAAGGCCAAATGCATTGTTGTTTTGAGTTTGCTATGGTCAGGAGATAAAGATTTTATCTTCACTTAGGCTATGTTCACACGCCGGATTTTTTTCAAAGAAATACTCCTCTAAAACCAAAAGTAAACCATCCCCATTGACCTCACTAGCAAATACAGGTTGTAGTTTATACAATCCTTTTTTCGTCGGTTGGTTTTTTTAAGAGTTAAAAAACCTTAGATCTTGTTCATTCTTCAGTCATATTCCACGTGTGCATCTGCTTCCAAAACAACACACAAATGTTTTGGACGTGGATCCGCATCCAACAGCCTATAGACATAAATGGGACTTATTTTCTGACTGCAAATCCGCTGGAATCTGCTGGATTAAAAAAAAGAAAAAAAATCCACGTTATACTTGTTTAAAACCAACACTATGAGTAACCTTTCTTCTTCCAAGGTCCATTTGAATGTTTATAACATCATTTGTGGGTCCTACAAAATTAGCAACTTAAAAATTAGCTTGCTTCATTTGGTCTGAACTGAACCCAGTAGAAGGCAACACAGGCCCCAATGCTACTTGGGGAAGACAAACTAGTGCAGGTAAATGCTGAGCAGTAGCTCACACACCCCACCACTAGGGGAGCAATTAGATGATAAAAAAAACTGCACAT
This sequence comes from Phyllomedusa bahiana, assembly GCA_025379985.1. Lineage (NCBI taxonomy): Eukaryota > Metazoa > Chordata > Amphibia > Anura > Hylidae > Phyllomedusa > Phyllomedusa bahiana. Next base: position 181,221 of record JAODAL010002855.1, read on the forward strand.
TAAATTGATACCTGTTCACACCAGAATGCAAAAAAGCCACAGTATAATCATGGGAGATTGCACAAATTCAAGAATACCGATAAAACAACTACTCACATACCTTCTATATATGAGGGAGGTGGTTGCTGGCATTACAATTGCATATCGATAAGGCGATACAAAAGGGTGCCATAAATGCAGATACGTGTGGTGCACCATGCTGGCTTACAATCTATTAGTGATGCCCGTACTATTCGATTAGGCGGGCTGCCCAGCACCTTCTAGGTGTTTCCCCACAAAATACAGACACCCTTGTCCCCATCTTTTGGGCAATGAAATCACATACTGGGAAAAAAAAATAAAAAATGAGAAATTTGTTAAAACAGTGTTACTAATTTAAAAGTCGAACCCGCGTAAGGGCCCCCCCCATACCTTGCGAGTCCCTACCTAACAATTTACAGAAAAAAACACAAAAAAAGGGACATTATTAATCAAAAAAACAAACAAGGCATACTTACAGTCAATGGCTGAAATAAAGCTAAACCCAGTTGGGACGGCAACGCAAGGGTCAGTTTAAATTGGAGCAGTAGTCCAAACCCCACTAGGCCCCCCTGGGAACCAAATATTTCCCCGTTTGTGGCCCCCTGGGCCCTTTCTTTCCCGGGTTTCCCTAAGGGTTTTTTTTGTTTCACTGTAAATGTTATATTGCTAGAGTCCTAAACCTGGGACCCACAGTGATCACTAACACAGGGGACACAAGTCCTGTCCTTCCTCTGAAGCAACCTGTGGTGAAGAGTTGTATGGCACAGTGGTCCAAAGGAAGTGCTGCCACCCTATATGGGTAACCTCACTCGGCTGCATACGTATCTCCATAGAGTTGAGGATTTGGCGGCATGTACAAAATGAATTATGTTTAGACAGTGGATAGTTTTTATCTCTATTAATTGCTGTTAACGGCTTATATTCCTACTGCTCAAGGGTCTGTAAAAAATAAATAACTGAAACAGGGAGTTGTAGTCAATTTTTGGGTGGTATATCATACCCTGGATTAGGTGCTCAGATTTAAAGGGATTGGTTTCTGGGCGAGAATCTGAGAGTAAGCTGGTGCATGTTGTAAATCTGATTTAAGGAGCATGTTCAGGCGGAACAGCACATCCATTACACTATACAGATGACTAAGCTTTTCCTACATGTTTGGAATCTGTTTGTTCCTGAACTTCAGCAGCAGACACTTCACTTATCCTAACACAGAGGCTTAATGCTGGAAACTTTGTGGTAGTGCTTTAGGTATTCCTATAAATGGAATCTTTAAAACCCTTATCCCTTTTAATAACATACGTCTCCTCGTTTGAATGAGCTGAAACAGTGGTCCCTAAACTACAATTTTAATTGGTCCGGGATGACCTTTATGTTAAAACCCATAACTGTATGGGAAATTGATATTTGGTTCTGAGGCCCCAAAATGTGACCCCCATCATAATGCAACATAGAGTTTTAAGATGTTTTAAGCAGTTTTAACCGGATAAATTTTGTCCTTTCTTATAAAGTCGGGCGCAACTGGAAACCCCTTCTCTATTTTGTGACAGGAGCTTCTTTGCGTCTTTTTACTTTATATGTGTCCCCAAAAAAAAAAAGGGTTACCCTACGGGTCCCCCAATGGGCCACTCCCATGCACGAAAAAGGCAATACAAAAAAAAAGTAGTACCCTTTTTTCTGTAGAGAGGCCCTCCCCGGGTCCTTCTACATTCCTCAATCATTAAACCCCCATGCCTATCTTCAAGTTTTCAAGTGCTGCATGGGTTTCGGGAATATGCTACCGCGGGAATCGTACACGCTAACCCTCAATTTTAAAAAAAAAGGGGGCCCCTGAGAATTTCTCTTTAAAATTGGCCTCCACAATCCCTAATTGCTACCCCCTACTGCACGCACACGTTTGTCACCCCCTAACTTTGGCACTTTCTGTATATAGTGCCCTGTTGGGTGGCAGTTCAGCCACTTTTTATGAAACCCCACCCCAATTTTTGGGAAAAACAGGCTGGGCCATTGTAAACCCAAGCACTTTACCCCCCCTTTTTCTCACCCCCTAAAGCCTAATAGATTGTAAGCTCTTGCGAACAGGGCTCTCGCACCTTGTGTCTCACCTGTAAGTAGCTCTTCCCTGTATAATGTCTTTTTGTTTGTACTTATACCCTCTAAATTGTAAAGTGATTCAGAATATGTTTGCGCTATTAAATTAGGTTTTTTATTTCTGACCGCCCCTGATGCCTGACTATAAGATGTTTTACAAGTAAAATGTTCATAAAAATTGGCCCGATCAGTGTCAGAAAGTATGCCCCTATTTTCATACATCTTACTTTCTATCTTCTTCTTTGACTAATTTATTGGGTTCCTCCTTCCTTTTTGGTGCGCAGTTTTTAAAATGTTTGTCATGTTGGGTTAGGATAAGCCTCTTCCTCTCACGCTGCAACACAAACCTACCTTTAAATGTGGGGTTGTCCCCTCTACCAAAAACCCTTCCCGACTTGGGCGTAGCATACGCCCAGCGGGGGAAATGACTCCCGAAAAGGACGTATCATAGCCCTGGCGATTCGCGCGGGCTTTTCGGGCGAGCCCCGCCGGTTTGCGACATGGACCCGCGGTAAATTACCGTGCTTCATGCCTCATCCCCCCCCGGCGGAGTGAGCTCCGGCCCCGGGGGAAAAAGCATCATTTTCCGCAGCCTGTATGGCCGCGATAATGAGCCGCGGAGGGGATGAGCTCCCCCTCTACGATCGGGAGGGGAGCGCACGATGCGCTCGCCCCCTTCCTACTGGATCCCCGGGCTTTCTGAAAGCACCCGGGGATTGGGGAGCACCAGCCCACAAGGCATTGTGGGGAATTTTTTGTCACTAGTTGCCAAAGGCGACCTGTGCAGAACGTGTGCACAAAACGTCTCTTTAAAAGCAATCTAATGATTGCTTTTCCCAGTGGGGGTTTTCTGTTTCAAACCTCACGGGGGGATGTAAAAAAATGGAATAAGTAAAAAAGTAAAACCGAACACAAAAAAAAAATTAAAACATGTACAAGCCCTTTTCCCCTTTAAAACCCTCACCCCAAAAAAGATCAAAAAAAAAAAAAAGTACCCTGTTGGTATCGCCTGGGGGCGTAAGACCCCCCCTATAAATCTGTCACGTTAATTAACCCGTACGGTGAAACCCCCCGTTTTAAAAAAAAAAAAAAAAAACAGTCACAGAATTGCAATTTTTTTACATCTGCAGCACATATAGGAATAAAAAGGGTCAAAAAAATATAAACGCCCAAAATTTACCAATTAAAACGTCAGTTCATCCCCCAAAAAAAAAGTCCTTACACATCCTTTTATACAGAAAATAAAAAAAAGTTTGGCTCTCAGAAGACAGCGAGCTAAATATTATTTAACACAATAAAAAACACTTTTTTTTTTTTTTTTTTTTTTTTTTTTAAAAGTGCTTCCCAAAATTTAAAAAAAAAAATATATAAATGGGTATCCCGTAATCTATGCCCCAGAGAGTAAAGCTAAATGGTCGGGGATTATGACGGGTGACCCCTGTTAAAAATAAAAATAAAAAACTCTACAGGATTGCAGTATTTTTTTCCACCTTTCCAAAAAAACGGATTTAAAACTAAATCAAAAAGTCTTGCCCCCCAAAAAATGTCCCAAAAAAAACGTCAACTACCCCCCCAAAAAAACAAAGCCCCTAAACGCTCCGTACACAGAAAAATAAAAAATTTGGCTCTCAGACTATGGCGATGAAAAAAACTATTTCCCTTTTTAAAAATAAAAGTTTTTTTTATTGTGTAAAAGCATTAAAACAAAAAAAAAAAATACAAATTGGGATCGCTGTAATGTATGACCGCGAGAATACAAAGTCAGCTATACTGCCGGGACGCTGTAAAAAATAAAAAATAAAAAACACTACCAGGATGTTGTATTTTGTTCAAAATGCCTCACAAAAACCTTAAAAAAAAGTGATCAAAGCGGATAGCTCCCCTATTGGTATAATAAAAAACGTCAAATCACCCACAAAAAAAAAGCCCAAAACACTCCGTATACAGAAAACTGAAAAAATTTGGGTTCAAACAGGGCATTATTTTTTAAACGTAGCTACTTTTATAAAGTAAAAGACCGCATAGGGCAAGTCTGCCTTAGCCAGGGGTCCTCAACCTCAACACAGTAACAGCAGAGAAAAAAAGGGAGGCTTCTTTAAATTGCAAAAACATGTAGAAAATTTATTTTAAAAAGTCCCATAAATACAAGACTTGAATGACAGCATTGTACTACTTGCGATTATGGTGGGAACATTCCCTGTAAGCGGTATAATGATGTTTTAAGAGTATTTTATCTGAGTATGCGACGCATACTCTGGTCGCTCCGGCTTGGGGGCACGGCGTACCTACAGGCGGGGGGCGCAGGGCTACGACGTTTTTGGGGGGGCCTCCCCCTTTTCAAGCACGCACTGCGACTTACCCTCTACAAATTTTTAGGTAAGCCGGCAGGTGTATACTATTAGCCCCCTAATATGGCTAATGGATAGTGTTTTTTTTTTTTTTGTGTTTACAAGAAGGCTCAAGGCCCCCCCTTTCGTTCATCCAGCTGGTGCAAGTGTGTTTAATCATGAATCCATCTCGCTTCTGTCAAAGAAAACGTTTCGAGGATT